>JAPDNY010000206.1:0-74961 GCA_029375565.1 Gekko gecko | reverse complement strand
TGGCCTCTATACCCTGCTGTTAGCCCTCTGGAGGAACTGGTTGGCTCCTGTGTGAGACAGGATGCTGAACTAGATGGACCCTCACTGGTCTGATCCAGCATGGCTGTTCTGAAGTTCTTCTCAGGGGAAGGCCTCGGCCTCTATACCCTACTGTTAGCCCTCCGGAGGAACTGGTTGGCTCCTGTGTGAGACAGGATGCTGGACTAGATGGACCCTTACTGGTCTGATTCAGCAGGGCTCTTCTGATGCTCTTAGCAAGGGAAGGCTTTGGCCTCTCTGCCCTTATTGTTGGCCCTCCAGAGGAACTGGCTGGCCCCTGTGTGAGACAGGATGCTGGGCTAGATGGACCCTCACTGGTCTGATCCAGCAGGGTTCTTCTGATGTTTTTCTCAGGGGAAGGCCTCGGCCTCTCTGCCCTGTTGCTGGCCCTCTGGAGAAATTGGTTGGCTCCTGTGTGAGACAGGATGCTGGACTAGGTGGACCACTGGTCTGACCCAGCACGGCTCTTCTGAAGTTCTGCTCAGGGGAAGGCCTTGGCCTCTCTGCCCTGCTGTTGGCCCTCTGGAGGAACTGGTTGGCTCCTTTGTGAGATAGGATGATGGGCTAGATGGACCACTGGTCTAATCCAGCAGGGGTCTTCTGATGTTCTTCTCAGGGGAAGGCCTCGGCCTCTCTGCCCTGCTGTTAGCCCTCTGGAGAAACTGGTTGGCGCCTGTGTGAGTCGGGATGCTGGGCTAGATGGACCCTCACTGGACTGATCCAGCAGGGTTCTTCTGATGTTTTCTCAGGGGAAGGCCTCGGCCTCTCTGCCCTGTTGCTGGCCCTCTGGAGAGATTGGTTGGCTCCTGTGTGAGACAGGATGCTGGACTAGGTGGACCACTGGTCTGACCCAGCACAGCTCTTCTGAAGTTCTGCTCAGGGGAAGGCCTTGGCCTCTCTGCCCTGTTGTTGGCCCTCTGGAGGAACTGGTTGGCTCCTTTGTGAGATAGGATGATGGGCTAGATGGACCACTGGTCTGATCCAGCAGGGGTCTTCTGATGTTCTTCTCAGGGGAAGGCCTCGGCCTCTCTGCCCTGTTGCTGGCCCTCTGGAGAGATTGGTTGGCGACTGTGTGAGTTGGGATGCTGGGCTAGATGGACCCTCACTGGACTGATCCAGCAGGGTTCTTCTGATGTTTTTCTCAGGGGAAGGCCTCGGCCTCTCTGCCCTGTTGCTGGCCCTCTGGAGAGATTGGTTGGCTCCTGTGTGAGACAGGATGCTGGACTAGGTGGACCACTGGTCTGACCCAGCACAGCTCTTCTGAAGTTCTACTCAGGGGAAGGCCGTGGCCTCTCTGCCCTGTTGTTGGCCCTCTGGAGGAACTGGTTGGCTCCTTTGTGAGATAGGATGATGGGCTAGATGGACCACTGGTCTGATCCAGCAGGGGTCTTCTGATGTTCTTCTCAGGGGAAGGCCTCGGCCTCTCTGCCCTGTTGCTGGCCCTCTGGAGGAACTGGTTGGCTCCTGTGTGAGACAGGATGCTGGACTAGGTGGACCACTGGTCTGACCCAGCACAGCTCTTCTGAAGTTCTGCTCAGGGGAAGGCCTTGGCCTCTCTGCCCTGTTGTTGGCCCTCTGGAGGAACTGGTTGGCTCCTTTGTGAGATAGGATGATGGGCTAGATGGACCACTGGTCTGATCCAGCAGGGGTCTTCTGATGTTCTTCTCAGGGGAAGGCCTCGGCCTCTCTGCCCTGTTGCTGGCCCTCTGGAGAGATTGGTTGGCGCCTGTGTGAGTCGGGATGCTGGGCTAGATGGACCCTCACTGGACTGATCCAGCAGGGTTCTTCTGATGTTTTTCTCAGGGGAAGGCCTCGGCCTCTCTGCCCTGTTGCTGGCCCTCTGGAGAGATTGGTTGGCTCCTGTGTGAGACAGGATGCTGGACTAGGTGGACCACTGGTCTGACCCAGCACAGCTCTTCTGAAGTTCTACTCAGGGGAAGGCCGTGGCCTCTCTGCCCTGTTGTTGGCCCTCTGGAGGAACTGGTTGGCTCCTTTGTGAGATAGGATGATGGGCTAGATGGACCACTGGTCTGATCCAGCAGGGGTCTTCTGATGTTCTTCTCAGGGGAAGGCCTCGGCCTCTCTGCCCTGTTGCTGGCCCTCTGGAGGAACTGGTTGGCTCCTGTGTGAGACAGGATGCTGGACTAGGTGGACCACTGGTCTGACCCAGCACAGCTCTTCTGAAGTTCTGCTCAGGGGAAGGCCTTGGCCTCTCTGCCCTGTTGTTGGCCCTCTGGAGGAACTGGTTGGCTCCTTTGTGAGATAGGATGATGGGCTAGATGGACCACTGGTCTGATCCAGCAGGGGTCTTCTGATGTTCTTCTCAGGGGAAGGCCTCGGCCTCTCTGCCCTGTTGCTGGCCCTCTGGAGAAACTGGTTGGCGCCTGTGTGAGTCGGGATGCTGGGCTAGATGGACCCTCACTGGACTGATCCAGCAGGGTTCTTCTGATGTTTTTCTCAGGGGAAGGCCTCGGCCTCTCTGCCCTGTTGCTGGCCCTCTGGAGAGATTGGTTGGCTCCTGTGTGAGACAGGATGCTGGACTAGGTGGATCACTGGTCTGACCCAGCATGGCTCTTCTGAAGTTCTGCTCAGGGGAAGGCCTTGGCCTCTCTGCCCTGCTGTTGGCCCTCTGGAGGAACTGGTTGGCTCCTTTGTGAGATAGGATGATGGGCTAGATGGACCACTGGTCTGATCCAGCAGGGGTCTTCTGATGTTCTTCTCAGGGGAAGGCCTCGGCCTCTCTGCCCTGCTGTTAGCCCTCCGGAGAAACTGGTTGGCGCCTGTGTGAGTCGGGATGCTGGGCTAGATGGACCCTCACTGGACTGATCCAGCAGGGTTCTTCTGATGTTCTTCTCAGGGGAAGGCCTCGGCCTCTCTGCCCTGCTGTTAGCTCTCCAGAGAAACTGGCTGGCTCCTGTGTGAGCCAGGATGCTGGACTAGGTGGACCATTCATCTGATCCGGCATGGCTGTTCTGACGTATGTATCAAAAGAATCTCTCTCCCCACCCCTAGTGTTCCGGTGGGGTAGACACGTCTCCTGAAGGAAAATAATTCTGCCGTGTCTAGGCAAGTGGTACCCAGTGGCTCGGGAGCCACGTGTCCCTCTTTGACGTGCCATCCATGGTTCTTCTAAGCAATGTTCCCCAGTGTGCACTTCTTGCCACATTTCAGGAAAGTGGCAAGGCCGTCGCCCGGGAGGGCTGATGGTGAACAGGTGGTTCCTACCTTAAAATAGTTACTGGCAGAGGGAATATAGGAGAAGGAAAATGTGAACCTTCCCAAACTGTGGGCTTCGTGGCCCTGGTGGAAATTCAGGGCCAGTCCTCTCCATCAACACCCTCCCAGCTTTTGAACTCACATCCCAGCACCAGAGAAGTTGCTTGGAGAGGAAGCAGCTAGCCGCGGAGGGGAGAGGACAGCCATCCCAATATGAAACTGTTAAGATATGAAACTGCCAAGAGCCGCTAAGATGGACGATGGCTTCTTTTTAAAAAATATGTAGCCTCTCTTTTAGTTTCTCACACACACACAAAAATAAATCCAACAAGAAATTCGATCATTTAAGCTTGCTCCCAAGACCGCATTTTAAATCAATTCCGTGGGATGAGCAGAATGTAAATAGTTTTACTTAATCACTGCTTCCAAACACGTAATGCAAGCCACGGATAGTTACGTATCTGGGTCACCGTTTTGTCTCCAAGCGTCAGTATTATTTAGAGGCTTTCTTTTTAAACAAGTCGTCGGTTTAATCATGCAGAATGTCTCTTGTAACTTCTCTAGCCACTCTCTTTTTTAAAAAACCTGGAAGAGAATTTTTCTTCCAGCTTTTGGCCAAAGTAGTAGAAGCAGTTGCTATTGTATATCGAGCCAGTTCTGGAAGAAAAGATAGGATAGAGACAACAAAAGTTTAACAGTCACAGTTCTGGTGTGCAAGGAATCATACGGATAACCCACTATATCCAGGCAGGTCAAATTCTACGGCTGGTTCTAAAGAATAACTCTGTCCTTTCCCTCGTTTCTCCGGGTCGTTTCTGAAAAGTATTTTTTTCCGACCTTCGGCTTAGTTGGAAAGTCATTACTGAACAGTCTCGATTCCCTTGAGGTTTTAGAAGCTTCCTGCAGCTTGACTGAGGGCCGGGGTCAAAAGATTTCAAATTCCTTCAGCTCAAAGTAGTCATAGTCTTTCATTTCGCAGCCCCTGGGTTTTGCGGGGAGCCTCTGAGATTTCTGTCTCCTGGGACAGAGCATCTCAAGACTTTGGGAAATCTTCTCTTCTGGAGAGACCTTAATAGCCTAGAAGTTTTCAGGCATGCAGTCAGTGTTCCCTCTAAGCTGAGTTAGTGTGAGCGAGCTCACAGTTTTTTAGCCTCCTGCTCACACGTCTTTGTCTTTAGCTCAGAAAGGGTGGCTCCAGAACAAACTGATTTATGCAGTAGCCAAATTGCCTGCTCACAACTTTAATGCCAGGAGCTCACAAAGTAGAATTTTTGCTCACAAGACTCTTCAGCTTAGAGGGAACATTGCACGCCAGTGGCTTCCCCTTTTTCCAGCTCCAACCTGTCCTGTTCCTTGATAGAGTTCAGGAGAGCCGCTGCTGCTTTTAGAACCAGGACTTCACCATCCGTATTTGTGCATTTTGTTAAGTGAATCTGCCTTTTAGCTGCAGATGGCTGGGGTGGAACCTGGGCTTTCTGCTGCGGCTTCTACCCACACCTTCCTGGGAAGGTCACACTGTTGTGCTTTGGGTACAGATGTGCCCTGGCTCTTCACAATGCACCTTGTTTTGTGTTTTTCATCTGTGATGCACAATAACTGCAGTCAAAGAGTTCAGACTGGCCCATAAGCAATTTGAAATGGTCGGGGGTTGTAGGAAACCGGGCCTAAAATATGCCCTGGGCAAACTGTCAGCCTGTTCTTTGCAACCTTGCTTATGTGTCTGCTAAAACAGTCCATTTGGTGTAGTGGTTAGGAGCGCAGACGCTAATCTAGGAGAGCCGGGTCTGATTCCCCGCTCCTCCACGTGCAGCTGCTGGTGTGACCTTGGGTCAGTCACAAGTTCTCTCAGAGCTGTTCTCTCACGAGCAGTCCTCGAAAGAGCTCTCTCAGTTCCACCTAGCTCACAGGCAGGGTTCCCTCTAAGCTGAGTTAGCGTGAGCTAGCTCGCAGTTTTTTAGCCCCCGGCTCACACGTTTTTGTCTCAGCTCAGGAAGGAGGGCTCCGGCGCAAACTGATTTATGCAGTAGCCAAATTGCTCGCTCACAACTTTAATGCCGGTCACTCACAAAGTAGAATTTTTGCTCACAGCTTAGAGGGAGCATTGCTCACAGGGTGCCTGTTGTGGGGAGAGGAAGGGAAAGGAGATTGTAAGCCGCTCTGAGACGCCTTCGGGTAGTGAAGGGTGGGATAGAAATCCAATCTCTTCTTCTTCTTCAGTGGGAGAAGTGATTTCTAGCCTGAATTCAGTGGGCAATGCTGTAGTTCTTTCTGGATAGCAATCCCGGGAAAAATTGGTCCCCTTCTCAGTCCAACGCCTGGCTATACTAGACTGGAAGGAGGGAATTTTTATCTACAGGTGTGCTCTGTAAGAAGTACACTTCCTCGGGATCTTGAGTAATCTTACACAGCTTGTAGCTTCAGTACGTACCACGTTGGATTGAGAAGACATTAGAGAACTGGACTCTAAGCTAGTCTTCTGAGGGTCTGAGCCAGGGCCCCCAACCATTTTGAGTCTGTGGGCATCTTTGGAATTCTGATAACAATGTGGTGGGCGGAGCCACAATATGGCTGCTGCGGGAGGCGGAGCCAGCCACAAAATGGCCGCCGCAGCTTAGCTGCAGTCACACAGTGAAGATCCTTGTGCTGTGACAGCAGTTACTGCCAAACCGGCATCCTCAAAATGCTGCGTGGTGAATCTCTGGTCACCAGAGGGAAACCTTGCCGGGCAAAAGCCCCACGACCCCCACAATTGGCAGGCACCGGGAAAAGTATTGCTGGGCCCTGCAGTCAGTGTTCCCTCTAAGCTAAGTTAGGGTGAGCCAGCTCACAGTTTTTTAGCCTCCGGCTCACGTGTTTTTGTCTCAGCTCGGGAAGGACGGGGCTCCAGAGCAAAGTAATTGATGCAGCAGCCCAATCGCTCGCCACTTTAATGCCTTCGGAACAAGAATATGCAGCGAAGCTACTAGAAGCGGCAGAAATTGATAAACTAACTTTGACCTTGGAAGGCTATGAAGACACTGTTTTTCAGAATACATGGCCTCGTTTCTATGAATGGTATAGCTCGGAAAGACAGGAAGGGTGAAGTGGGTACAGGTCAGGTTATTGGCGGTGGATTAAATATACTTTAAGCAATTGCAATTCAGGTAGGGAATAGAGACACTCATATAAGAGATAATAGAGGCAAGGTAGAAAATATAGACTATGGATAATAACGGAGTTGTATAACCCCCATAAATGTTTTATGTTGTTGTCTTTGTTGTTATATATGTGATATGTGTATCGTGGTGTGAGAAAAATCAAAAATGCCCTTTGGGGCACATTAAAAAAACACCAAAAAACTTTAATGCCAGCAGCTCATTGGCTGCAGTGCCCATGGGCATTGTGTTGGGGACTACTGGCCTGAGCTATAAAGTGGGATTAAGCAACGCCTGAAAGAAATGTAAATAACTTGTAGACTTTCCCCCCAGCAAAGTAAGGATTTTCTTGTTCCTTCACAGGTCCATCCTTCCTTCCTTACAGACAACATGACGTCCAACGCGACAGAACCGATTCTCCCCACCTACGAGACAGATGAGACCCAGACCTCGAAACTGATTAAAAAATCTCGGGAGTCGCCGTTCGTCCCAATCGGTAAGTCACTCTTACAAAGCCGCATTTTGCAATTGCCTTTTTGAACCAGAAGAGAAAAAAACAGCAGCAAGTGCCCTAAGGCTAGGGAGCGGGTGTGGATATAATGCCAGGGTTCATCAGACGGTACAAACAGGAAATCGTCTTGAAATATTACTTCCTCGTTTGAGCCGGTATTGGAGCCAGTGTGCTTTCTTCAGGCCCTTGAGCCGATTGCTGTTTTCTCCGGGAAATAGCTCTTAGCCGGGGACCTGAGCACGCTCGGGGCTGCAGTGGCTCAAATGGTTAAGACGCTGAGCTGCACACCAGAAGGTCGGTAGTTCAGCAGTTCGAGACCCCAGTGCCACATGATGGCGTGAGCTCCCGTCTCTGGCCCTAGCTCCTGCCAACCTAGCAGTTCAAAAGGCAAGTAGATAAAGAGGTGGGAAGGTAACCGCGTTCCGTGTGCCTCAGCATTTAGTCATGCCGGCCACACGACTACGGAAACGTCTTTGGACAGCGCTGGCTCTTTGGCTTGGAGATGGAGATGAGCACCGCAACCCTAGAGTCTAGTTCTGAGCAGTCACTCGATATATGTATAAATTAGCAGGCTTTGTTATTGACTTATTTACATTATTTATAGTCGTTTTTTCTCACTGAGACTCAGAGTGGATTACATAAGAAGATAGGAAGAGCCCTGCTGGATCAGACCAATAGTCCCATCTCCTGTCTCACACGGGGCAGAGGCCTTCCCCATATAAGAACATCAGAAGACTGGGGGTTTATCCAATCCAGCATCCTGTCTCACACAGTGGCCAGCCAGTTCCTCTGGAGGTCCAGCATCAGGGCAGAGAGGCCGAGGCCTTCCCCTGCATTGGCACCGCCGCAATAGCTCCAGCACAGGCGTTGATATGCTTGCCTATTGGCACCAACATCCCTTACATTATAAGAAAGCCGCCATATTTTAATGTATGTTAAATGTATTTTAATGTATTTAATGTATTTTAAATGTATTATAATGTATTTTTAATGTATTTTGTGGCTGTATTGTGTATTAGTCTACTGTTGTAAGCCGCCCTGAGCTGCCTCGGCGGGAGGGTGGGATACAAGCCTAACAAATAAATAAAAGAACGTCAGAAGAGCCCTCCTGGATCAGATCAGTGAGGGTCCTTCTAGTCCAGCATCCTGTCTCACACAGTGGCCAACCAATTCCTCTGGAGGTCCAGCAACAGGGCAGAGAGGCCGAGGCCTTCCCCTGAAAAGAATGTCAGAAGAGCCCTGCTGGATCAGACCAGTGAGGGTCCATCTAGTCCAGCCTCTTGTTTCACGCAGTGGCCAACAACAGGGCACAGAGGCTGAGGCCTTCCCCTGATGTTGCCTCCTGGCTCTGGGATTCAGAGGATTAGCATGCCTAGGGACCTTAATTGCTCTGACAAAGGAAAGATAAAAAATTAGGGAGGCCAGGGTTGTGGCTCAGTAGTCGAGGATCTGCTTGGCATGCAGGAGGTCCCAGGTGACGCTCCCTCTAAGCCGTGGAGTCTTGTGAGCAAAAAATTCTACTTTGTGAGCTCCTGGCATTAAAGTTTGGGTGAGCGATTTGCATAAATTAGTGTGCTCTGGAGCCATCCTGCCTGAGCGGAGACATAAATGTGTGAGCCGGGGGCTAAAAAAACTGTGTGGTAGCTCACACTGACGCAGCTTAGAGGGAACAGTGGTCCCAGGTGCAATACCCAGCATCTCCGGTTAAGAGGACCAGGCAGGAGGTGATGTGAAAGATCTCAGTCTGAGATACTAGACAGCCACTGCCGGTCTGTCTAGACAATACCGTCTATGATGGACCGAGGGTCCGATTCGGTATAAGGCAGATTCAAATATTCGTGTGTAGTGTTGCTAGATCCTTGTGAATCAGACACAGACACTGTGCCTAGAACAATGCATTTAATGCGCAGCCGATGTTTAAAACCCGTGGGCCATAGGGTGAAGCTTGTCACGTCACATCTCACCTGTGCCCTGCATGTTACCAAGAAACAGTGCGTGTAAAAGTATTATAGTGTACCAGGAAACAGGGAGTGCATTTCTGTTGCTGCACTTGAATTACTGGCCAGGATCCAGACAAACCTTCTGACTGGTTCTCTGGGAGCGAAGTCTTTTGTTTTGTGAAACAGCCATCCTTCATGCTGTGGGCAGTTTTCAAAAGCAGTGTGTAGTGAAAAGGGGGGGGGGCAGCTCTTCAAAGGGCGGAAAAATAAAAATCCCGGGTCGGAGGAAACCCCCGCTGTGAACCTAAGCAACTCCTTGGATCCTGGCCACTGCTTGTACAGCTGCCTGGAAGGGCATAGAGTTGTAAAGGGTATTTGCAGCTTCAGTGGTGAAGGAGCATGAAGTTCACTGCCCGGTCCCCGACTGACGCTGCCTCTCTCTCTCTCTGCTTTTCTAGGCATTGCAGGTTTCCTAGGCGTGGTGGCGTACGGGCTCTACAAGCTGAAGCACAGAGGGGACACCAAGATGTCGGTCCACCTGATACATATGCGTGTGGGGGCCCAGGGTTTCGTCGTGGGCGCAATGACCTGCGGTACGTACCCGAACGGGAGAGCGTGTTCCGCCCCGCCGATCCTTCCGCCGGCGTTTGGGCTGCTGGCGTTTCCCACAAGTCTTTGCTCCAGTTCATCAGGGCACCTGAACTTGATCGTGCAGCGCGCACCGATTTCTACGGCAGCGAAAGGAAGTTGCTTGCAGCAGTCACGTGCCCAACACTCTTTAATTTTAATATATTTACATTATAGATTAGTTCCTTTCTCATAGGGATTTGGGGTGGATGACACAAAGTGAGTTAGGACCAGGGGTATTTTTGTAGAAAAAGACCTGCAGGAGCTCATTAGCGTATGGTATGCTAATGAGCTATTAGGCTATTAGCATATGCCACACCCCTGACATCACCGGAAGTGATGTCAGAAGGGGAAGCAAAAGGGGGAGGCATCTTCAAAAGCCTCCCCTTCCCTTCCATTCTCCAGCTGGCCTGGGTGGGGAGGTGAGCGAAGAGAGAAGGGGTTTAAAGTTTAAACTCCTTCTCACTAGAGTTGGGTCACAGAGGGAGGAAAGAGGGAAGGAAGAGAGAGAGTAGAGAGAAGGAAAGAAGAAAAGAAGGAGAAGGAAAGAAGGAGGGGAAAAAAGAGAGAGAAGGGAAGAAGGAGGGAAACAAGGAAAGGAGGAAAAAGAGAAGAGAAGAAGGCGGGGAAAGAAAGAGAGAAGGGAAGACGGAGGCAAAGAGGAAAAGGAGAGAAGGAAAGGAGGGAATGAAAGAAAGAGAAGGAAAGGAGGAAAAGAGAGGAAGGAAGAGAAGAGAAAGAAAAGAAAGGAAGAGAAGGAAAAGAGAGGAAGGAAGAGAAGAGAAAGAAAAGGAAGGAAGAGAAGGAAAGGAGGGAAAGATGGCAAAGAGATGGAGGGAGGGAGGCTCTCCCACCCCCCATCAAGCCAGCCCCACCCCCGCGGATCCCTAACTTACCGCTTCGGCAGGAGCCAGGGAAGCCAGCGGTGGGCTCTCCTGGCGACCTCCGAGCCGCAGCGCTTCTGCGCAGCCTGGGGACGTCAGCAAGGGAGGGCTGTTCACACGTCCCCCGGGCTGCAGCACTCCTGCGCGGCCTAGGGATGCCGGCGGTGGGCGGGGCTTGCCGTCACTGCCACTTGTTGTCGCTGCAGAGCTCCTGGAGCGGTGCTCCGGTGCGCTCTCCACCCCAAAAGACCCCCAGTTAGGACAGTCAACAAAATGGGACATTTCAGCTTGTCTGTCACACTGCATTAGGATTTTAAAAGTCTGGAGCCACCAGAAAGAACTGAAGCATAGCATTAGTAGTCACTTGACACCGTAAGCAGTACAGAGACAAAACGCTAGGGTTGTACTTACAAGAAGCTGTACACAGCAGTGTAGACCAGCATCCCAATAATTTACCCAGGTAAGTTTGTGAACCGTTTTGTACAGTAGATTCAGAAAGGGTAGCCATGTTGGTCTGAAGCAGCGGAACAAAGCTTGGATCCAGTGGCACCTTTAAGACCAACAAAGTTTATTTCTGGTTATAAGCTTTTGTGGGGATGCACCCAAAACCTTATACCCAGAATAAAACCTTGTCGGCCTTAAAGGTGCCACTGGACTCAAACCTTGTTCATTTTGTACAGTGCAGTATAACACTATTGGGTAAAGGTTTCCCTTGCTCAAAAGCCAGTCGGATCCAACATTAGGGACATGGTGCTCATCTCGGTTTCCAAGCCGAAGAGCCAGCGCTGTCTATTTATCTACTTGCAATTTCTTGCTTTCAAACTGCAGGGTCGGCAGGAGCTGGGGCCAGAAACTATCGACCTTCCAGTCTGCAGCTCAGCGTCTTAACCACTTGAGCTACCTATCATTTAAAACCTTGTAATACTGCCTTTCCATCTACCTTAGGGTCCCCAAGGTGGCAAACCATCAGAAACATTAAAACAAGCGTTTGAAATTCATAAATATAAAACCAGTTGCAGACATCAGTGAAAGAAAACACATATACGCAGTCAGTGAGCGAATGCCAAATGAAAGTCTTTACCCGCTGGTGGAATAACATGAAGGAATATTTGCTTAGCAGGGTACTCCAGGCACGTGATGCAGTAGAATCTATCTGGTGGTTTATGCCACTGAGAAACAGAACCTTTATTTAACAGTCTCTGATAACTGACATTTATTGCTCTGAATTATTGCATCAAAATGTCTGTGCTATTGCAATCTGGGAGGGGGAGGAGCCTCGGCCCAGTGCAGGGAGCAGAAGCTTGCCAATCTATCTCTCCTGAGCGATTGAGAGAGTCTGGGAAAGGCAGCTATGATGCAGCAGCAGCAGCAGAACTGGAGGAAGAAGCAGGAGACGGCCAGTCCTTTGCGGGCCTGATAGAAGCCCTCTGGGGGCCTCATCCAGCCCCCGGGCTGCATGTTTGACCCCCCTGCCTTAGACCAACACAGCTACCCGCCTGAATCTAGCAAACAGAGAACACATGTTTGCAGTGGGTACAGTTCACAGTCCCTTTTATTCAAGTGTCCCGCTGAAACATTTTGCTATCATGTAGCCCTGCCAACCTAGCAGTTCGAAAGCAAGAAATTGCAAGTAGGTAAATAGGTACCACTTCGGTGGGAAGGTAACAGCGTTCCGTGCGCCTTGGTGTTTAGTCATGCCGGCCACACGACCGCGGAAACGTCTTCGGACAGCGCTGGCTCTTCGGCTTTGAAACGGAGATGAGCACTGCAACCCTAGAGTCGGATCCGACTGGCTTTCGAGCAAGGGAACCTTTACCTTTTTTCAGCCCTGTTGATAAGAGCTGCCTCTCTGCCTTCCTCCCAGCCAGACAAAAAACCCCTGCCGAATCCGAGCCTGAAACCCGACTGATAACATCCCTCTGCCTTTCTCTCTTTTTGTCTTGCAGGCGTGCTTTATTCGATGTATCGGGAATACCTGGCCAAACCCAAGCCTTAGAGAAAAGCCGACCGGAAGCCTCTGTGTACGCTGGTGTTCTTATGTGCTTGAGTGATAGACATCACGCCGTGGCGGCGCAGGAATGCAAACCTAAACCCAAGGACGTAGCCCTAAAATCAAATACATCTCATGCTAGCGTAAGGACTTCCGTGCTGCCAGTCTGACTCCAGCTTAGTTCCTTGTGCTCTAACTGCTACCCTTCTTTCTTTCCATCTCGATCGAGGCCACGAGCTGATTTTTTTTTTGGTCCTCTGCAGATCGCAGCCCTAACCCCGCTTTACCTTTTCATTTCACTGTACAGAACTGTCGGGTTACTCTGGGTGGTCCAGGATTTCATTCTTTGGTGTGATTTCCTTTAGGCTGCAGTTTGAGTAATGAAGTAAGAAAATTGGGGGGAGTTTGGCCAATGTTGATGGCTGCGCTGAGAGCTACAAGGATATCAATCTGCCCCTCACTAGTTCTGCATTCTTTAAAACTCACCTTCTCAACTTCTGGAAGGCAAAATACGCGATGGGCCATTCCCTGCGTATTTCTGTTTCTTTCAAGCTATCTATCGAGCCTTAAATGATGGATTAAATTATTTAAAAGTTCTTATTTATTGCACGGTGGTCATCCAGTTGTGGCAGCCTTGACTCCTTTGACCGAAGGAGACATTGAAGTTTCTTAGAATTATTTTTGTAAACGGCACACTTCTTGTTTGGGTCCATGCCACAGGGCATTTTTAAAGTTTTGGATTTATTCGAAGAGTTTTTAAAACATCTTGGAATGCTTTGGGGTCCGAAGATATGCTGAGTCTTTCCTCCCACAAATCACTAAGTGATATTTGTTCACAGCTAGGAATCGACAGCTAACGGACTTGGGAATGACACGTGTCTGCACAGTGGAATTTAAAATCTGTACAAAAATCTATCCCGAGTTGCTTGCATTCCTTGGTTTCATCATGGTAGTGAAAATGAAGTGAATTGGTGTAAATCTGTCTAATCCAGTCACCGGTTTTGTTAAATACATTGCATAAGAACCACCTCACTGTGTCATACGGTTTTTTTTAAGAACATAAGAGAAGCCAATGTTGAATCAGGCCAATGGCCCATCTAGTCCAACTCTCTGTCACACAGTGGCCAAAAATACCAGATGCCATCGGGAGGTCCAGCAGTGGGGCCAGGACACTAGACGCCCCCACTGCTGCCGCCCGCCCCCCCGCACCAAGAATATAGAGCATCACCTGCCCCAGACTGAGAGTTCCTATCTATATCCTGTGGCTAATAGCCACTGATGGACTTCTGCTCCATATATTTATCTAATTCCCTCTTGAAACTGTCCATGCTTGTAGCTGCCACCACCTCCTGTGGTAGTGAATTCCATGTGTTAATCACTCTTTGGGTGAAGAAGGACTTCCTTTTATCTGTTCTAACCCGACTGCTCAGCCATTTCATGGAGTGCCCACGAGTTCTTGTATTGTGAGAAAGGGAGAAAAGGACTTCTTTCTCAACCTGCTCTATCCCATTTTCTTTTAGCCTGGTGTTCTGTGTAATGATGGGTAATAGACAAAGCCATGGCTAGATTTAGTTAAGGTCTTTTAGAACACAATCCATGTAATAACAGCATGCGGCCATTTCAGTTCCCCAGAAGTCTTCATCAGATGTTACAATTTTAAAAAGAGAGTTTGAAGGAGATTTTTAGGTAGCAGTGTTAAAAATACTTCCCTGTGTCAGCTGACAGGCAAATGAGAGTCAGGTTTCAGGTTGCTCTGTATCAGAGGAGAAAAGAGATGGTACAATTTATCCGTGAATGCAGAACCTCTCTTGGAACAAGCAGTGAGATCTAGGACAATGCCCGCAGTGCCTAGAAAAGCAGAGAGAGAAGCCAGTGGGCTGTTAAGGTTCATACTGCTTTGTTTCCAAGAGGAGCAATGAAGAAATCCCTGACAGACTTCTCCTATTCTTGCTAGTACTAAAAGTACGTGTAGTTTAGTGTGAAATGAAACACACACACACCCAAATAAACTAAACAATTGTAGTACTGTTTGTTAGGACCAGTCTAAATAACACAAAACAGCACATGGTACTTTTGAGTTTCAAAGCCTGCGTGTTAAAAGTGTGCATGCACATATAGAAGAAGAGATTGGATTTATACCCCACCCTTCACTACCCAAAGGAGTCTCAGAGCGGCTTACAAACTCCTTTCCCTTCCCCTCCCCACAACAGACACCCTGGGAGGTAGGTGGGGCTGAGAGAGCTCTTGACAGAAATGGCTCTTTTTCAAGAACAGCTATGCCAGAACGATGGCTTGCCCAAGGTCATCCAGCCAGGCGCAAGTGGAGGAGTGGGGAATCAAACCCAGTTCTCCTAGATTAGAGTCTGTGCACTTAACCACCACACCAAACTGGCATAAATAAATAAGAACATGTACATGTGGGAGGAAGAAAAATCCTGAATTCTCTTCTGCGCATCGCATGTAGAGTGCCAAGCAAACCTAAACAGATAAAAAGTGGTGTTTTCAGGTTTGGAGCTTTCTGTGTTGAATATGTCATTCTTCAAATCCCAGGCACTTAACCTTGTGTTTAAAGAACATCTTTCTTAAATAAACTTTAAGTTTATTGCCTTTATGTGCCTGGCTACGATCACAATCGTAGTAAAAAAATGTGGTGTTTTTTCAAGGATGACTTAAGCATAAGAGGATGAGAGTCTTGAAAACTATTCCCTAGAGCAGAGGACTTTGGGGAGGGGATGGTTGGAACGCAATTGGGAACACTCACTTTTCGGGGGCACCTGCCCCAGGGACATCTGTGACAGGCAGAGGTAAGGAAGGTGACCCGGAGACCGCTGTGCTCTGAATCCAGCCACACGAATGTCACCGATGGCATAAGGACCGGTGGAGTGAAGTTTGGAGGGCTGGTTGAATAGAAACCATGTTTATGTCAAGTTTTATGTCCTTCCTAAATAAACTTTGTTCTTGACTTTTAAAAAGGGGCCATCTGGCATCTTACCTCTGTGAACGTTCCAGGGTCGGATGGATTTTTAAACAGGCTGAGATCCTATCCCCTCGAACCCAGTTTATGTTCTTTTTAAAGTCCTAGGACGGGGGTGTCAAATATGCTGCCCGGGAGGGCGGATCAGGCCCCCGGAGGACTTCCATCAGGCCCGCAATGGAACTGGCCGTCTCCTGCTTCCAGTTCTGCTGCTGCATCATCGCTTGCTTCGCCAGACTCTCTTAATCACTCAGCAATTTCACGTTTTAACCTGGGCCCCGGACTCAGAACTCTGAGCTTGAGATTTCCGTGGTGAGTGTCAATAAATCAAAAGTAGGTTTGCCGCTTACAGAGCTAATGTTTTAAGCATGCTTTTATTTTTAAGTTTAAAAAAATCTGTGTGTGTGTGTGTGTCGGTCTCCTTTATAAAGTTCATATGTCCACTACCTGGCACTACATTTTATGACGCACATGGCCAATGTTCCCTCTAAGCTGTGGAGCTTTGTGAGCAACAATCCTACTTTGTGAGCTACTGGCATTAAAGTTGTGAGCCAGAGATTTGGCTGCTGTATAAATTAGTTGGCTCTGGAGCCGTCCTTCCTGAGCGAAGGCAAAATCTGTGAGCCAGAGGCTAAAAAACTGTGAGCTAGCTCACACTAACTCAGCTTAGAGGGAACATTGCACGTGGCCCAGCCCAACAAGGTCTCATGTCAGATCCAGCCCTCGTAACAAACGAGTTCGACATCCCTGTCCTAGGACACTGAAAGGAGGACCGGAGGAAAACGCCAGATGTAGGGTGTTGTTGTTCAGTCGCACAGTCGAGTCCGACTCTTCGCGACCCCATGGACCAGTTTACGCCAGGCCCTCCTGTCTTCCGCTGTCCGCTGAAGTTTGCTCAGTTTCATGTTCGTTGCATCGATGACACTGTCTAACCATCTCATCCTTTGCCGTCCCCTTCTTCTTTGACCTTCAATCTTTCCCAGCATCAGGGTCTTCTCCAGTGAGGGCTCCTTTCTCATTGGGTGGCCAAAGTATTTGAGCTTCAGCTTCAGGATCTGGCCTTCCAGGGAACAGTCAGGGTTGATTTCTTTTAGGATTGACTGAGTTGATCTCCTTGCAGTCCAGGGGACTCTCAAGAGTCTTCTCCAGCACCATAGTTCAAAAGAATCTATTCTTTGGCGCTCGGCCCTCCTTATAGTCCAACTCTCGCAGCCATACATTACTACGGGAATACCATTGCTTTGACCATGCGGACTTTTGTTGGCAAGGTGATGTCTCTGCTTTTTATCATGCTGTTTGCCATCGCTTTCCTCCCCAGGAGCAGGCGTCTTTTAATTTCATGGCTGCAGTCACCATCTGCAGTGATCTGGGATCCTAGGAACGTGAAGTCTGTCACTACTTCTACGACTACCCCTTCTATTTGCCAAGGAGTGATGGGGCCAGATGCCATGATCTTAGTATTTTTTGATGTTGAGCTTCAAGCCCACTTTTGCGCTCTCCTCTTTCACCCTGAGCAAGAGGCTCTTTAGGTCCTCTTCACTTTCTGCCATCAGACTGGTATCGTCTGCATATCTGAGGTTATTGATCTTTTCCCCAGCAATCTTAACTCCGGCTTGTGATTCATCCAGGCCAGCATTTCACATGATGTACTCTGCATATAAATTAAATAAGCAAGGTGACAATATACATCCTTGTCGTACTCCTTTCCCTATGCTAAACCAATCAGTTGTTCCATATCCGGTTCTAACTGTTGCTTCTTGACCCTTATACAGGTTTCTCAGGAGACATGTGAGGTGGTCTGGTACTCCCATCTCTTTAAGAACCTGCCATAATTTATTGTGATCCACACAATCAAAGGCTTTAGCATAGTCAGTGAAGCAGAAGTAGATGTTTTTCTGGTACTCTGCTTTCTCCATAATCCAGCGAATGTTGGCAATTTGATCTCTAGTTCCTCTACCTCTTCGAAACCCAGCTTGTACTTCTGGCAGTTCTCTATCCACGTACTGTTGGAGCCTAGCTTGTAGGATTTTGAGCATGACCTTGCTAGCATGTGAAACGAGTGCAATTGTGCAATAGTTTGAGCACTCCTTGACATTGCCCTTCTTTGCCTTGTCGTGGCGAGGGGGCTTGCGTGGTTTGATGAGGCTGTGGGCTATGTAGGGTACTGGTTACCTTTCCCCCCGTCCCAGATATCTGATATATTTCCATATTCTGGCCCCGGTCACACGGGCCAGAAAACGCGCGGGGAGGCGTGGCATTTTGCCCCGGAGCTAAATAAGGCGCGGTAGCCCGATCTCACAGGCCACCGGGTTTCCACGCGCCAGCTCTGCGCCGCGATCACACCGCGCTGCTGCAGCGCGGCAAAACAGCAGCACAGCAGACCACGCAAGTGCGAAGTGCGCATGCGCCGTTGGGGGGGGGCGGGCCGCTGTCGGTGACTTGTGTGTGCGCATGCACTGTCCAGCGTTGGTGCGCATCCCAGGGACACTTACAACATCCGGAAACCCCGAGGACATGGGGGCGTCGGAAGCCACGGGATACCGGCGCTCCCGTGAACAGACGCCAGCCTTTGCCCCGGGGTTTCCAGAAACTAGTACCTCGGACCTACTAGTTTTTTACCCCGCGTTTTCGGAGGGAAGCCGCGGGTTGGCCACGGGAGCCCTACGCCTCCCAGATGTGCTCGTATGAACGCGCACGGAAAGTCCGCAGGGCTCCCGTGACTTCAGCGGGGCAAATGCTCCGTGTGGACGGGGCCCCTATAAAGAAGTTCCGGTTCTTCAAAAAAAAAAGCTGGTGGGCAGGGGGCAATCGGTGTTCCAAGCAGACGGTCGCTCCTGTAGGCTTTGCCCTACATATTCACCCCATAGCCCAGCCCATCCCTGCATGCCCTATAACCACAGGCCTGGCAGGTAGGGCGGCAATTCTGAGTTGGGAAATCCCTGGAGATTTGGGGGTGGGACCTGGGGAAGGTGAGGTTTGAGAAGGGGATGTAATGCCGTAGAGTTCACCTTCCAAAGCGGCCATTTTCCCAGGCGAACTGATTTCAGTGGTAATCGTGGGATGTTTCCGGCCACCACCTGTAGGTTGAAAGGAAGCAAAACAGCCGTGATGCGTTATGCCAGAAAAAAAATTCTTCAAAGACTGACAAGTTCTTTTCCAATGTCCAATTTACTAGGAGCAATTCAAACGCCATCAGCACCACAACAGACCCTGCATATCACGTCTCGTTTCATATACAAACTTTTATCGGAGTGGGCGGCATTGAAATCCCTACAGCGAATTACAAAAATAAAATCACTATTATTAGTATTAGCAAAAGAGTAACACAAGGCTAGGGCCGCAGTGGCTCAAGTTGTTAAGATGCTGAGCTGCAGAATGGAAGGTCGGTAGTTCAGCAGTTCAAAGCCCGAGTACTGTGTGACGGAGTGAGCTCCCATCTCTGGCCTCAGCTCCTGCCAATCTAGCAGTTCAAAAGCAAACAAATGCAAGTAGATGAATAGGTACTGCTTTGGTGGGAAGGTAACAACGTTCCGTTCGCCTTGGCATCTATTCATGCTAGCCATGTGACCACAGAAATGTCTTCGGACAGCGCTGGCTCTTCGGCTTGGAAACTGAGATGTGCACCACATCCCTAGAGTCAGATCTGACTGGCTTTCGAGCAAGGGGAACCTTTACCTTTTACCTTGAACACAGAGCTGTACATACAACCGGCTGTTATATAATATACTTATAATTCTAATCCATTTGGCAAACACTGTAGACATATCTCATAGTAACATTCATCAGACCCATTATCGTGACGCGAAACTCACTCATCCTTCCTTCCAACTTCCATCCCATGATCTCTCTCTCTGGTTTGCAACCACCTGGAGGTTGGCAACCGTGCCTCAGGGGGTATCAGTGCCGCAGAGCCCACCCTCTCAAGCAGCTATTTCCTCCACCGGAACTGATCTCAGCAGTCTGGAGTTCAGTTGTCATACTGGGAGGTCTGCAACCCTCGCTCCACCATACTTCTGAGCAGTCTCCTGGCACCCAACTGGGAGGTTGGCAACCCTCGCCTGTCATCCGGCTCTCTTGCCATTCCAGGAGATCTTCAGTTCCCCCACCTGGAGGGTGGCAACCCTTGCCTGTCGTCGGATCTCTTGCCATTCCGGGAGACCTCCAGATACCCCCACCTGGAGATTGCCCTGTAGTCAGATCCTGCTGCAGTCCCAGGAGATCGCCCTGGTTGCCAACCTCCCGTGGGGCCAGGAGCCTCACCCCGAATTACCCTCTTTCAGGGGCGGATGAAGGCTCCCTGGTGCCCTAAACGCTGACCAGTCTTGGTGCCCCCCTCCTTGCCACACTGCCCCCCGTCCATTTGAGTTGTTGACCTGTCTGACCAGATATACAACGCAGGTTGCAGCAATACAAAAATTTATTCATAACAACACAATATACTGTGCAAACTAAGCCAAGCTTTGGCTACGTAAAGTTCTACAAAAATGCAACACGACATCTATTTTGATATTTCACAAGTTAAACGTATCGAAGTTCCACTATTCATGACCTGGAAGCAGCGTTCCCTCGAAGCTGAGTTAGTGTGAGCTAGCTCACAGTTTTTTCAGCCTCTGGCTCAGACATTTTTGTCTCCGCTCAGGAAGGGGTGGCTCCAGAGCAAACTAATGTATGCAGCAGCCAAATCACTTGCTCACAACTTTAGTGCCAGGAGCTCACAGAGCAGAATTTTTGCTCACAAGACTCCACAGCTTAGAGGGAACATTGCCTGAAAAGCATCTTTCTACATTTTTCCACCCTTTCCCCCAACTTTGTGGTGCCCCCTTTGGCCCTGGTGCCCTAAACCGGTGCTTAAGTCTGCTGAATGGTTAATCTGCCACTGCCCTCTTTCCATGCTCAGAGGCATTCTCTCCCGGGCGGCCGACCCCACTTTCTCCGAGGCTACTGCTCCTCCTCCTCGGGGGCTGCCCTTCCGACGCCACGCATGCGCGGTGCTCTCCTTTCGGCTTTCCTCGCAGGCCCGGGGGAATGCGTCTCCATGGCGACGGTCGCCCCGGCAACCGCGTCCCGTTCCCAGGCCTGGGCCTGCGCTGGGCCTCGGCCTCGCCTCGCCTCGCCGACTGGGGAAGGGCGGCAGGTGAGCGGGGCTGCCAGCATGGCGGGGGGCGGCCAGGTGGGTGGGAGATTCCTGGCCCTCCCCAGGGCTGCGGGCAGAACAAGAGAAGGGAAAGCTCCAAAAGGGTGCGCTCCACCACCCTCTTTTAAGGTTGCCAACCTCCAGGCGGCGTCTGGAGGTCTCCTGGAACAGCATGCATCTCCAGGCGGCCAGCAAGCCAGCCTGCACGTGAGCCCTGGGTAGGGATGCCAAGCCTCCAGGTGGGGCCTGGAGGATCCCCTGGAATTGCAGCTCATCTCCAGATTACAGAGATCAGCTCCCCCCTGGAGGAAATGGCTGCTTGGGAGGGTGGACACCAATGTTCCCTCTAAGCTGCGGTGTCTTGTGAGCAGAAATTCTAGTTGGAGAGCTACTGGCATTAAAGTTGTGAGCAAGTGATTTGGCTACTGCAGAAATTCGTTTGCTCTGGAGCCCTCCCTTCCTGAGCTAAGACAAGAATATGTGAGCCAGAGGCTAAAAATCTGTGAGCTAGCTCACATTAACTCAACTTAGAGGGAACACTGGTGGACATTTTGGCATTGTACCCCATTAAGGTCCCTGCCCTCCCTAGGTTGCACTCCCAGTTCTCCAGGAGTTTCACAACCTGGATCTGGCAGCCCTACCCCACCCCCATCCAATGCTCCCCCTAAACTGTGGAGTCTTGTGAGCAGAAATTCTACTTTGCGAGTGACCGGCACTAAAGTCGTGAGCCAGCGCTTTGGCCGCTGCATCAGTTAGTTTGCTCCGGAGCCGTCCCTTCCTGAGCGAAGACAGAAATGTGTGAGCCAGAGGCTAAAAAGAGTGTGAGCTGGCTCACACTAACTCAGCTTAGAGGGAACGCTGCCCCCATCCCTCGCTGGTGGCCAGGGGGACCTGGCAACCTTAGGCCTGGGGATCCCCTGGAATTACTACAGAGTAATCAGTTCCCCTGGAGAAAATGGCTGCTTTGGAGGGTGAACTCTATGGCATAGCACCCCACTGAGTTCCCTGCCCTCAGTGCCCCCCCAGCACCAAGATGACGGAGCATCACTGCCCCGGACATAGTGTCTCATCTATAGTAAAGGTTTCCCTTGCTCAAAAGCCAGTCAAATCCAACTCTAGGGTTGCGGTGCTCATCTCCGTTTCCAAGCCGAAGAGCCAGTGCTGTCCGAAGATGTCTCCGTGGTCATGTGGCCTTAGTCCCCCCCAACTATCTATGTGGCCTTAGTTAGGGATAATAAGAGTAACTGTAAGCCGCTCAGAGACCCCTTCGGAGGTTCGAGTGGGATATCAAGTTGAAAGTTAAATAAATAAATAAAAATAAATAAATGACTAGATGCCGAGGCGCACGGAATGCTGTTACCTTCCCACCAAAGCGGTATCTGTTTATCAGCTTGCGATTTCTTGCTTTCAAACTGCTAGGTTGGCAAGAGCTGGGGCCAGAAGCGGGAGCTCACTCCGTCATGCAGCACTCGGGTCTCGAACTGCTGAACTACTGACCTTCCAGTCTGCAGCTCAGCATCTTAACCACTTGAGCCACCGCAGCCCCTGTTCCATCTATACCTTGTGGCTAATAGCCACTTATGGACATTGCAATGTGTGTCTCTGTGTCTGTGTGTGTTTTTTGTTTTTATTGTGTTGTTAAATATTTAGACCTGCATTTTAAACAGTATTTTTAAAGCTTCAATGTTTTTACAGCTGATGTTTGCCACCTTGGGGACCTTATTTGGGTGGAAAGGTGGTACAGAAACGTTTTTCAATGGATTAATAAAAATAAATAAAGGTTGTATTACTACAGGGGTAGGGGAGGGAGGACAGAGTTAGTTAGAAAGTTGTTCCAGAAAGCATTATTGAAGCATAGGCCTGCTGACCTGACTGTTGTTTTCTCGTTTATTTCTTTCGAAAAGTAAATCATGGAGTCAGATGAACAAGTGAACGAACATTTAAAAATGCAGTTTAAGACTCTTCAGGAGCAGCAGCAGAAACGGATGCAAAATATGCTGGAGAAAAGGAAAGAAACGCAGCGGAGTCTAAACAAAGGCCATCCGGATGGCCAGAAGGACATCTTTGGAGTCCCAGATGATCTTGCGTTGTCCACGCTGGACTGTCAGGTGACCAAGGAGGACATCAGCAAAAGGTGAAACATCACTTCCCCTTTGTTGATTCGGAAAACTACTCAAAGGCAATGTAGTAGGTCTCCGTATATGTTTTGCACATCCTTGTTGTGGATCTGGTGCCGTGAGTAAAGATGCATCGATCGTGCACCATCAGTGTGCAGTTGAGTTGCAGGACCCCAGGACTATTACAGTCACTGTGCTAGCATCTGTGCGGTGTCAGAAGTGATCTTAGAAACAGCTAATTTCCACTGTATCACTTTGGATTTAAGATATACAAAATATTTTTCTGCTGTAATCTAAGTCAAAAGGACAGACTTTCAGGGTGGGGTCCTATAAAACTCCTACTGACTTTTATGAGTCAACCTTGAGCACTTTTTTACGAGGCTTTGGATGATTAAGAGAGAACTTGCTGTGCAATTTTGTCGGGGGGTAATGTGACCTTTATATGATCTTCAGCCTTCTCTGTGGCTGCTGCTGTCTTTTGGAACAGGGGAGGGGTGTGGGGCATTTTTTCTGGCAAGTTTCAGGAAGTTATGAAAAGCCACCCATTTTCCAGTCAAGTGGCTAAATTTGCAGTTGACACGAAGTTGTTCAGGGTGGTGAAAACCAGGGAGGATTGTGAGGCACTCCAAAGGGATCTGTCGAGGATGGGTGAGTGGGCGTCAGCGTGGCAGATGGGGTTCAATGTGGCCAAGTGCAAAGTGATGCACATGGGATCCAAAAATCCTAAATATAAATACACGTTGATGGGGTCTGAACTGGCAGAGACTGACCAAGAGAGAGATCTTGGAGTCGTAGTAGATAACTCAATGAAAATGTCTAGACAGTGTGTAGCTGCAATAAAGAAGGCCAACACTATGCTGGGGATTATTAGGAAGGGAATTGAAAACAAATCAGCCGGTATCATAATGCCCCTGTATAAATCATTGGTGCGACCTCATTTGGAATACTGTGTACATTTCTGGTCGCCACATCTCAAAAAGGATATTATAGCATTGGAAAAAGTGCAGAGAAGGGCAACTAGTATGATAGGAGAGTTGGAACACCTTCCCTATGAAGAAAGGTTAAAACGCTTGGGGCTCTTTAGCTTGGAGAAATGACAGCTGAGGGGTGACATGATCGAGGTTTATAAGATTATGAATGGGATAGAGCAGGTTGAGAAAGAAGTACTTTTCTCCCTTTCTCACAATACAAGAACTCGTGGTTACTCCATGAAATTGCTGAGCAGTCAGGTTAGAACAGAGAAAAGGAGGTACTTCTTCACCCAAAGAGTGATTAACATATGGAATTCACTGCCACAGGAGGTGGTGGCAGCTACAAGCATGGACAGTTTCAAGAGGGAATTAGATAAACATCTGGAGCAGAAGTCCATCAGTGGCTATTAGCCACAGGGTATAGATGGGAACTCTCAGTCTGGGGTAGGTGATGCACTCTACCTCTTGGTGCTGGAGGGGGCAGCAGTGGGAGGGCTTCTGGTGTCCTGGCCCCACTGCTGGACCTCCTAATGGCACCTGGTATATTTTGACCTCTGTGTGACACAGTGTTGGACTAGATGGGCCATTGGCCTGATTCATCTCCCAGTGTGATAGGTTCCAAACTATGTGCACTGCGTGCGCTTGGTGAATTACTGTCCTTTCTACAGCCATAGAGCTGCGGTGGCTCAAGTAGTTAAGATGCTGAACTGCAGGCTGTGGAAGGTCAGTAGTTCAGCAGTTCGAGACCCGGGTGCCGCATGATGGGCTGAGCTCCTGTCTCTAGTTCCAGCTCCTGCCAACCTAGCAGTTCGAAAGCAAGAAATTGCAAGTAGATAAATAGGTACCACTTCGGTGGGAAGGGAACAGCGTTCCGTGCACCTTGGTGTTTAGTCATGCCTGCCACATGACCACGGAAACGTCTTCGGACAGCGCTGGCTCTTCGGCTTTGAAACGGAGATGAGCACCGCAACCCTAGAGTCGGATTCGACTGGCTTTCGAGCAAGGGAAACTTTACCTTTACTACAGCCATACCAGCTCCAGCTGTACATTCCGGATTGTCATCCCCCCCCCCCGCCTTTTGTCTTCCAGATTGCTCGAGGATGAAAACGAACAGTTGCAGCAGCAGCTTCGGGAGACCTTGGATGAAAACGGCCGGCTCTACAGGCTGCTGAAGGAGCGCGACTTCGAAATCAAGCAGCTGCAGAAGAAAATAGAGGAGGAGAGGATGGCCCTGATGGGTAAACCTTCCTGGTCTCCTTCTTGACCTCTTGGTGGGCTCGTTCAGCTTCTGTGGCGTGCAGCCATCATGGAGGTCCCACAACAGCCACGGAAAGCAGATGCTTGTTTAGAACAAGACGGGTAGCAGTGGAAAAGAGCCAGAGTCCAGGAGCACCTTAAAGTCTAACAACATTTTTGGCAAGGTAGGAGCTTATGTGAGTCCCTGCTCACTTCTTCAGGTACGGCTAGAATGGGAGTCCATCAGTCCCCATTTCGGAGAGGGGAGACTGCTGAATTGCAACTGATAACGAAGCTCAAGACAATGCGTCCACTGGACTGAATCGAGACCCAGGTTTCCTGTCTCATTGCTTGTGCTGATTTCTCCACGCATACTTTGTTGCTGTTGTTGTTCAGTCGCACAGTCGAGTCCGACGCTCGCGACCCATGGACCACATCACGCCAGGCCCTCCTGCCTTCCCTTGCCTGCTACCACTCTGTACATCACACCTAATCCAATCAAACGTGCTATTGTCATCTGCCGATGTCATTCGGCATCTGAAATCACTCCGCTCTCCAAGATATAAGGACGGTTGGACTCCCATTCTCGCTGTATCTGAAGAAGCGAGCGGTGACACACGAAAGCTCCTCCCCTGCCACAAATTTTCTTAGTCTCTAAGGTGCTACTGGACTCTTGCTCTTTTCTACAGTTATAGCTTGATGCACGTCACCAAGATCTTAGGTTCTCTGCTGAGTGAACCCAGTGCAAATTGCGCAAAGCGAGCAGTGCGGTATAAGCAAATTTAGTTTTCATCATTTTATTCTGGTGGTGGCATCGGCAAGAGGAAGGGGCGGTTTGTAGGAGAAGCCGAGATCACGGGAAGCCAGGGAAGGAGCTGTTGGCCACTGAGGAAGCCGTGGAGTCGCTCAGAGTCAGACATGTCCCTCCTCGGCTGCAAGAAGACCCACTCAGAGCCGATGCTCCCTCTAAGCTGTGGAGTCTTGTGAGCAAGAATTCTACTTCGTGAGCGGCTGGCATTAAAGCTGTGAGCGAGCGATTTGGCTGCCACATCACTTAGTTTGCTCTGGAGCCATCCTTCCTGAGCTGAGACAAAAATGTGTGAGCCGGAGGCTAAAAAACTGTGAGCTAGCTCACACTAACTCAGTTTAGAGGGAACACTGCTCAGAGCTAGAGTAGCCAGGCCTTCCATGCAGGCAGGAGACGTCCTGCCAGCAACCTTATTTGGTGGCCACCATTCCAAAATGTGCGCAGGAGAACTTTTTTTAAAGAAGAAGAAGAAGAAGAGATTGGATTTCTACCCCGCCCTTCACTACCCAAAGGAGTCTCAGAGCAGCTTACAATCTCCTTTCCCTCCCCTTCCCCACAACAGACACCCTGTGCGGTAGGTGGGGCTGAGAGAGACTCTTTCAAGGACTGCTTCTGAGAGAATAGCTCTGAGAGAACTTGTGACTGACCCAAGGTCACACCAGCAGCTGCACATGGAGGAGTGGGGAATCAAACCCGGTTCTCCCAGATTAGAGTCCGCGCTCTGAACCACTACACCAAACTGGCTCTTAAAAAGCTGGAATTGTGTATACTGTGGAGTCACTTCTGGGGAAACCCAGAAGAGATGTCATGTTGCTCTGGAAATCTCTGGAACTTCTATGGTTTTTACCATAGAGTTTTTGACAATTCCTAGCCTAGAGTGACGTGACACCACTTTGGGTCTTCCCCAGAAATATCACGTCACATCCAACACAGCACACACACCCCAGCTCCTGCCTGGCAGCCCTTCTCAAAGTCCATTTGAACTTCTTGGCCTTTCAGAAGCCCCTTTTGGCTTCCTCTTTGCAAGTGTTTCAGAGGGAAGAACCCGGAATTTGCACGGCATGAGAACAGCCTGAAACGAATAACAATGTCTTCATTTGTGACCTGAGGACTTGGAGGCACCTTATAGCTTTTTTCTGTCTGTCTAACCCGTCTGGTACTAGGCGCTGCGGTGGCTCAAGTGGTTAAGACGCTGAGCTGCAGGCTGTGGAAGGTCAGTAGTTCAGCAGTTTGAGACCCGAGAGTGCCGCAAGATGGGGTGAGCTCCCGTCTTTAGTTCCAGCTCCTGCCAACCTAGCAGCTCGAAAGCAAGAAATTGCAAGTAGATAAATAGGTGCCACTTCAGTGGGAAGGTCACAGCGTTCCGTGCGCCTTGGTGTTTAGTCATGCCGGCCACATGACCACGGAAATGTCTTCGGACAGCGCCGGCTCTTCGGCTTGGAAACGGAGATGAGCACCGCAACCCTAGAGTCGGATTCGACTGGCTTTCGAGCAAGGGAACCTTAACCTTAACCCGTCTGGTACACTGTTTATCTAGTACACCTTTCTTCTGCCTTTCATCCAAGCAGTTAGGAAAGGAAGACAAAGGATGTGAGAGAAAGAGATGAGGAAGAAGAAGATTAATATTAAGTCACAGAAGAGGTCTTGTCTAGCAATGCAGATGGATGATCCTGAAGTCTGACACCAGGTGGCACTGCTGCCTGGAACAGGAAAATGATAAAACAGGAGTTCCACGGGCCGTCTTAAAGAGAAACCATGGCTGGTTCTGTATCTGGCATTCGCTCCATGTTTTCTCAACACTGAGGAAAAAGTGCAACTCAAAACCACATTCAGATACCCCAGGCCAATACCATACTGACTGCAAAGTCTACCCCTGAACAGCCATAAAATGACCATAAATCTGTCCGTAAAACCCGATGCGTAAAGGAAGTAAAACCGGCATGCAATGCAGAGGGTACCATAAAACCCGATGGTCAAAGGAAGTGAAAGCAGTGTGCAATGCAGCGGGTACCATAAAATCTGATGGTCAAAGGAACTGAAAGCGGCACATACAATGCAGAGGGGGATTTCTGTTCCATCGTGGGTTTGGCATAACAACAGAGGGAAGAGCCAATGCAGAATCTCCCAGTGTTTATTCCAGCGTGAGCTTTGCGAGTCAAAGCTCACCTCTTCGGATGCTGTAGCTATAGTAGTCTAACGTGGCCACACTCCTGGGACAGAAAAATGATGCCATTGATAAAGAACTAGATTCGAGTCCAGTAGCACCGTAGCGACCAACAAGATTTTGGAGATGTCTGTTTTTGAGAATCAAAGCTCCCTTCTCCAGAAAAGGGAACTTTGAATTTCTTTGCTGATTATTGCTTGCTTATATTTTTAAATTCTAGTGTCACTTTAAAGATACAGGACCTCAAGAGGAGGCCATGGAAAAAGATAGCAATCAACTAATGCTGATTTCCGTACGGAATCGATCATATCCGGTGCACCGTATTTGAAATGATAGCGTCAGAGTAAATGCCTGATTCTTACAGTAGGTGACCAAAAACACCGTGATTTCTGTCCATCAGACCTTGGCTAGCTAGTTATTCACGGACCTACACTGAGCTCAACTGGAAGAATGCGGTTCCTGGGAGTTTCAAAATTATAGCCATTTATTAAGTTGTTTCCTCTTTCTTACAACACTGCTTGCCAGACTTCATGCTGTATTTTGCAACCTGGGTGCACTTATAATTACATTTGTACTGCTTTCATATTGTTTTTTTCATATTGTTATTGCCACTTTGGGGTCAAGAAGCAATTTTTCTCCAGGCCGGTTTGGCCAGGGAAAAAGTGCAGAGAAGGGCAACTAGAATGATAAAAGCGTTGGAACACCTTCCCTATGAAGAAAGGTTAAAACGCTTGGGGCTCTTTAGTTTGGAGAAACGACGGCTGAGGGGTGACATGATCGAATTTTATAAGATTATGAATGGGATTGATCAGGTTGAGAAAGAAGTCCTTTTCTCCCTTTCTCACAATACAAGAACTCGTGGGCACTCCATGAAATTGCTGAGCAGTCGGGTTAGAACAGATAAAAGGAAGTCCTTCTTCACCCAAAGAGTGATGAACATATGGAATTCACGGCCACAGGAGGTGGTGGCAGCTACAAGCATGGACAGCTTCAAGAGGGAATTAGATAAACATCTGGAGCAGAAGTCCATCAGTGGCTATTAGCCACAGGGTACAGATGGGAACTCTCAGTCTGGGGCAGGTGATGCACTCTATTCTTGGTGCTGGAGGGGGCAGCAGTGGGAGGGCTTCTAGTGTCCTGGCCCCACTGCTGGACCTCCTGATGGCACCTGGTATATTTTGGCCACTGTGTGACAGAGTGTTGGACTAGATGGGCCATTGGCCTGATCCAACATTGGCTTCTCTTATGTTCTTATGTTCTTTTGCTTAGCTTCGAAGATATGATGAGATCCGGCTAGCCTGTGTCATCCAGGTACTGGATTCTGGTACCGGCCTAGCTGGGACCATAGAAACGCTCTGTATTAGTGCCGTTACTATTATTACTGCTAATAAACCCCACCAAGCAGCTGCATGGTGCGTGAAGCGCTGTCGAGTCACAGCCGACTTAAGGCAAGTCCACGGCGTTTTCAAGGCAAGAGGTGAACACAGGTGGTTTGCCGTTGCCTGCCTCTGCGTAGCAATCCTGGACTTCTGTAGCGGTCTCCCATCTGTACACTAAGCATGGCTGACTGTGTTTAGTTTCCAAGATCTGATGAGATCAGGCTAGGCTGGGCCAGCAAAGTCAAGGCAAGAGATGAAAAGAGGTAGTTTGCCATTTGCCCGCCTCTACATACCAACCCTGGACTTCTCTGATGGTCTCCCATCCAAGGACTAACCAGGGCTGACCTTGCTTAGCTTCTGAGGTCTGACAAAACAGGGCCCGTCTGGTTCGGGACGCCAAGTAGCCACGGTTCTGAAATCTAGATGTCCCTCCTGTCATTTTCTGAGCCACGCCCCCCTGATTCTCTTCCTTCTCCTTTCGGCAGGAACGGGAGGCCTGACGGGAGACGTCGCCGCCAGCAAAATCGTCCAGTTGGCCAAGCAGAACCGTCACCTGACTGCCGAGGCTGAAAAGCAGAAGGCCAACGTGAAGCAGCTGAACAACCGGATCAGAGAGCTGGAGAAGGAAGTGAGTCCTTCCTTGGGCGTTTGGCAGGGTGTGGGGCAGAGCTGGAGATCTGGGACCCTCCGGGCCACGCAGGAGGGGTCTGGTTTGCCACTCCTGGCTCAATGGGGTTGTTTGGATCCTGGCAGGAGCTCTTCGGCAGGCTCCGCTCCATCCCATGGAACTGACATTTTGATTCCGGCTGCTAAGCGATTACTTGTTTATTTTTATTTATTTATTATTTGCATTGATGTCCTGCCCATCCCATGGGCGGGCTCAGATAACATAAGTAGAATAAATACAATTTTGGTTTTAAAACATTAAACATTAAAAAACGATAAAACATTATAACCAGGGCTATTTGTTGTAGAAAAAGCCCAGCAGGAACTCATTAACATAATAGGCCACACCCAACAACAGAAACTCGTTAGCCTATTAGGCCACACCCCAGACAGCACAGCTCATTAGCATATTAGGCCACACTCCACATGTTGCCAGAAGTGTGGTCATCCAGCCACACCCACCTTTCGCTTCTTATTCTGTTTACCTGGTTTGTTGTCAAAATCCCAAGGCTTTTTTTTGTAGCAGGAACTCCTTTGCATGTTAGGCCACACACCCCTAATGCAGCCAATCCGAATGAGTTTCTGCTGTTGGGTGTGGCCTGTTATGCTAAGGAGTTCCTGCTGGGCGTGGCCAACTCGGGAGCCAGCTGGAACGCTGTTCCTGTGTGTTCCCACCCCAAAATAGCCCTGAGTATAACAATTAAAACAATGGGTACTGCTCGAAACAGCATCAGTTGGCTATAAAGCCAGTTGTTGGGGGTCAGTAGTTGCTTATGGAAGTTGCTTATGGAAAGGATCCCTATTATAGGATCTACTGGATTTAAATTATGGCAGAAGGGCATGGTAAGAGTTGTGCAAGAGTGGAATCAGCTGCCTCGGGAGGTGGCGAGCTCCCCCTCCCTGGCAATCTTTAGGCAGCGGCTGGACCAACACCTGTCAGGGATGCTCTAGGCTGATCCTGCATCGGGCAGGGAGTTGGACTAGATGGCCTCTGTATGGCCCCTTCCAACTCTGGGATTCTCCTGGAAAGATGATCAGTGAACATAGCCTCTCTTTTAAAGTATATGTGTGTACTTTTCCTCCCCAGCTGCATCTGTCCCCGGCCACGCTCCAGTCTCACGGAGGCAAAGACAGTCAACCTGTGCGTAAAACAGCAGAAGGGCCTTTGGTAAGAATGAATACCCGCTCTGTAAAAGTATGTGCCTAGACAGAGAATACTAGAACTTGAGGATAACCAATGAAGATGATGGGCAGTAGGTTCAGGACAGACAGAAGGAAATACAACTCTACACAGGGAATTAAAATGTGGAATTTGCTCCCAGAGGACAGAGTGAGGGCCACGGAAATAAACAGCTTTAAAAGGGGATTAGATAGATTGATGCAGGATAAGTCTATCAATGATTACTGGCCACGGTGGCTGAGGGGAACCTCCACATTCAGATGCACAAGTCCTCTGAATCCCAGAGCCAGGAGGCAACATTAGTGGAAAACTTTGGCCCCTGTGCCCTGTTGTTGACCCTTCAGAGGAAATGGTTGGCCACTGTGTGAGATGGGATAATAACAATAACAACAACATTTCTATCCTGCGAACAGGCTGCTGGACTAGATGACCCCTCACTGGTCTGATCCAGCAGGGCTCTTCTCATGTTCTTATCAGGGGAAGGCCTTGGCCTCTCTGCCCTGTTGTTGGCCCTCCAGAGGAACTGGCTGGCCACTGTGTAAGACGCGAGGCGGGACTAGATGGACCCTCACTGGTCTGATCCAGCAGGGTTCTTCTGCGGTTCTTATCAGGGGAAGGCCTCGGCCTCTCTGTCCTGTTGTTGGCCCTCCAGAGGAACTGGCTAGCCACTATGTGAGACAGGATGCTGGACTAGATGGACCCTCCCTGGTCTGATCCAGCAGGGCTCTTCTCATGTTCTTATCAGGGAAGGCCTTGGCCTCTCTGCCCTGGTCGGCCACTGTGTGAGACAGGATGCTGGACTAGATGGATCCTCTCTGGTCTGATCCAGCAGGGCTCTTCTCATGTTCTTATCAGGGGAAGGCCTTGGCCTCTCTGCCCTGTTATGGGCCCTCCAGAGGAACTGGCTAGCCACTATGTGAGACAGGATGCTGGACTAGATGGACCCTCCCTGGTCTGATCCAGCAGGGCTCTTCTCATGTTCTTATCAGGGGAAGGCCTTGGCCTCTCTGCCCTGGTCGGCCACTGTGTGAGACAGGATGCTGGACTAGATGGATCCTCTCTGGTCTGATCCAGCAGGGCTCTTCTCATGTTCTTATCAGGGGAAGGCCTTGGCCTCTCTGCCCTGTTATGGGCCCTCCAGAGGAACTGGCTAGCCACTATGTGAGACAGGATGCTGGACTAGATGGACCCTCCCTGGTCTGATCCAGCAGGGCTCTTCTCATGTTCTTATTAGGGGAAGGCCTTGGCCTCTCTGCCCTGTTGTGGGCCCTCCAGAGGAACTGGCTAGCCATGGTGTGAGAGAGGATGCTGGATTGGATGGACCCTCACTGGTCTGACCCAGCAGGGCTCTTCTCATGTTCTTATCAGGGGAAGGCCTTGGCCTCTCTGCCCTGTTATGGGCCCTCCAGAGGAACTGGCTAGCCACTATGTGAGACAGGATGCTGGACTAGATGGACCCTCCCTGGTCTGATCCAGCAGGGCTCTTCTCATGTTCTTATCAGGGGAAGGCCTTGGCCTCTCTGCCTCTGTTGTTGGCCCTCCAGAGGAACTGGCTGGCCACTGTGTAAGACGCGAGGCGGGACTAGATGGACCCTCACTGGTCTGATCCAGCAGGGTTCTTCTGCGGTTCTTATCAGGGGAAGGCCTCGGCCTCTCTGTCCTGTTGTTGGCCCTCCAGAGGAACTGGCTAGCCACTGTGTGAGAAAAGGATGCTGGACTAGATGGACCCTCCCTGGTCTGATCCAGCAGGGCTCTTCTCATGTTCTTATCAGGGGAAGGCCTTGGCCTCTCTGCCCTGGTCGGCCACTGTGTGAGACAGGATGCTGGACTAGATGGATCCTCTCTGGTCTGATCCAGCAGGGCTCTTCTCATGTTCTTATCAGGGGAAGGCCTTGGCCTCTCTGCCCTGTTATGGGCCCTCCAGAGGAACTGGCTAGCCACTATGTGAGACAGGATGCTGGACTAGATGGACCCTCCCTGGTCTGATCCAGCAGGGCTCTTCTCATGTTCTTATTAGGGGAAGGCCTTGGCCTCTCTGCCCTGTTGTGGGCCCTCCAGAGGAACTGGCTAGCCATGGTGTGAGAGAGGATGCTGGATTGGATGGACCCTCACTGGTCTGACCCAGCAGGGCTCTTCTGAGGTTCTTCTCAGGGGAAGGCCTTGGCCTCTCTGCCCTGTTGTTGGCTGGCTTGTCTGATGTTCTTATGGAGTGCCAGTTCACTGGATCAGGTCAGTGTCGGATGGGCCTCAAAGCCAGCATGAGTCCATCCTTACGACTGCCTACCCGTGCAGGCCTGCTCTGGAGCATTCAGACTGCCGAGTCTGGAGAGCTTGTTCCTATCCAAAGCCTGTGTCTGTTTCAGTGGGGGTTTGGGATGGGGAGATCCCGTTCTCATCAAACCGTGCTCCCTTTCTCTTGAAACCCGAGAGCCCGGAGATGAAAGCCCTGCAAGAGAGATTATCGGCGGCCAACCTGAAAGTGTCCGAATATCGCAACCAGCTCCAGACCACGAAACAAGAGCTGAGAGTGGCACAGAAGGTAAGGATTCCCTTGCATCTCGGGAACCGTGCGGCAGTAACCGAGATGTGGGTTCGGAGCACCTTTAACAAAATAAAATCTCGAGAGCAGCATCAGTAGAATTCCAAAGAATCTGACACGGCCAATTAGAATGCAGTATTGCAGATGAGATGAACCTTGGCAGCAGATAAAAATCAATCGTGACTGTAAGAAGACACAAAAGACCTACTCACTTTAAGGAGAGAGAGAGAGAGAGAGAGAGAGAGAGAGAGAAATCCATATGTCAAATGCCAAAGATCTGGCTCAAGAAAGACCTTTCGACATGGTGGTTAAAATAGCGCATCTGCATCAGCATTGGATGCCTTGCATATGACGAGGCGTCCGACTGCACTGTCGTGGAACCAAGCAGCAGACCCGCAGAAGCGTTTGCTCAAAGGATAGTGAGCCGTCCCCTGGAAACGACTGTCCCTCCATTAATGCTCTGCTGCAGGAGGGGGTGGTCTTTGCCACTATCATGAGATCAGTCTGCGCAATTTTTTTATCATAGAATCATTTTTTTTATCATAGAATCATAGAATGTTAGAGTTGGAAGGGATCTTGCAGGTCATCTAGTCCACCCCCCTGCACTCTATAAGCATAGTATGAGCCCTGACCGGGGTAGCCCAAGCAAGCCCGCTCTCGTCAGATCTCGGAAGCTAAGCAGGGTCAGCTCCGGCAAGTTCTTGGATGGGAGACCTCCTTGGAATACCAGCCATCGGGAGGTGGGGGCAGGCTTTATTCAGCCACCTCTCTGAATATCCTCCAGTCCCCCAGCAGGGGTCAGTCACCAGAGGACACCATGACTTCCAGGTGCACACACACACAAATGCATGCACACATGTGCAAGTATACAAAAAATACAAGGCCCCCCCCAACTAAGCAGGGTATGAGAATCATAGAATCATAGAATGTTAGAGTTGGAAGGGACCTTGCAGGTCATCTAGTCCAACCCCCTGCACTCTGCAGGAGCATAGCCGAAAGATAGCCCTACATACCTACAACCAGGGCTCTTTTTGTAGCAGGAACTCCTTTGCATATTAGGCGACACACCCCTAATGTAGCCAATCCTCCAAGAGCTGACAGTAGCCCCTGTAAGAAGAGCTCTGTAAGCTCTTGGAGGATTGGCTACATTAGGGTGTGTCCTAATATGCAAAGGAGTCCCTGCTACAAAAGAGCCTGCCTACAACTATACCCGAAAGATGGTCGTCCAGTCTCCGCTTGAAAACAGGGAGATGCTCACAGCAATGTGAAAGGAGTTTTTGAAGAAAGTGGATTATGCCAAAGGATCATCCTCTTGAGTTTGAATAGATCGTTGATCCCCAACATGGGAGCCAAGTATAAATAGGGGCTCTCGGCCTGGGGCAAGTGATGCTCCATATTCTTGGTGCTTGGGGGGGTCAACAGTGGGAGGGGCTTCTAGTGTCCTGGCCCCTCTGGTGGACCTCCTGATGGCCCCTGGTATTTTTGGCCACTGTGTGACAGAGTGTTGGACTGAACGGGCCATTGGCCTGTTCCAACGTTGGCTTCTCTTATGTTCTTGTGTACACGATGGCACCTGGTGATTGTTATATAGGGAACTTGGGAAGTTTCTCCAGGTTCCATAGTGAACTGATCCCAGCTGCTTTGTGGTGAGAGGATCAGGGGTTGGAGACACTCAGGACCGGTGCCACGCAATGCCACAATGCCAATTCCGGCCAAAAAACCCCAGATGTCCCATCATTGCTTTGCGCAATGCAACATGTATAATAAAAATAATACGGAAACTGGCTAGCAGTCTAACGCCCAGCCTAACCTGATGTTGTCAGAGCTTCGAGCTATGCTGGCTTGGCCCACAGTTACTACTCAGATGGGAGACCACCAAGGTAGACAGAGGTTGCTACTCAGAGCTAGGCAATGGCGAACCACTTCAGCACATCTCTACAGTATGAGGTGCAGCTACTTCATTGAACTGTTCCTCCGATGAGGACTCTGCTTCTGAGAAGGGGCAGCGGCCCCTAAACATGGATATGATTTGAGGGATAGAAAGGATAAAAAAAGATGAAGGCCATTGTTTTGTACTTTGTATGCATTTATTAAATGTGATGCTCTTGGATTTTTCCTTAAATGGTTACACAGTATAACTTTTAGTTACTCTAGCTTATGACCATGTTCAATGTAATAATAACAGTATAGACTAAAATTGATATCAGCAATTGTAATGATCTCCTATATTTGGGTTTTTAGTGGTTTTCTTTTCTTTCTCCCATAGATGTCGTTTGTTTCCCTCCCTCGTTTTCGTTGTAGTTTATAGAAAATGCAATTAAAATTCCCTCTTCGGAGGGTACAAAAAAAAAAATACAGTATGAGTAGTTCAGCAATGGAACCGGCTGCCTAGGGATGTGGTGAGCTCCCGTTGCTGGCAGTCTTCAAGCAATGGCTGGATGAACACTTGTCGGGAATGCTCTGGGCTGATCCTGCACTGAGCAAGGGGTGGGACTAGATGCCCCGTGTGGCCCCCTCCAACTCTATGCTCGTACGATCCTACCTCAAGCACAAAATGTTTCATTTAATCCACTTCCCGTTGGCATCTTCCTTTCAGCTTCTAGGAAGCGAAGTTGGAGAAGACGTCAACATTCAAAATCTCATGTCCAACCCCGGCAGCTGGCGTGGGCGAGCTCAGCAGATTCTTGTCCTGCAAGGCAAAGTAAGACGGCGTTCTCCTTTTCATCCCCCTTCCGTGCAATACAGTTTGCTCACGCTCAGGGCCGAACCACATGTTATATTGGGGATCTGTGATCCGACATCTCAAATTAGAGATGGGCACAGACCCCTGTTCGAGCGCAAACCAGGCCAGTTCATGGTTTGCAAACCAGGGGTTCAGGAGAACATGCCTCCCACTATCTGCCCATAAACCCCTGTGCAGCCATGTTCTTGGGCTCCAAAGGCATTTAAAGGCCTTTGGAACTCACTTCCAGATGATCTGGTCTGTGTTACAGAGGAGTTCATTTGAGATTCGTGATGTGGGGTTCGTGAAAATCCTGAACCACGAATCTCCAACGAACCTCTGTTTTCTTGGTTTGTGCCCATCCCTAGTGGGGATGTGCGATCACAGATCCCAAAATTGACACGTAGTTTGGCCACAGGCCTCCCCAGTTTGAATCAAAGATCTGGTAACAGATTAGAGAGGATTTAACCCTTTCTCTCTGTACCCTCCCCCTGCTGTTAGGGGAAAAGACACATACAATCCATGCACCTGTCTTTTTTCCCTAACAGGACAAATAGCATCTGGGGCAGAATGGGGGCGGAATTCTATCTGGGAAACGGCAAGACCCTTATGAATAATTTTTGCCTGCCTCCCCGCCTGCCGTTTTGGGAGCCAAAACTACCCAATGTCCATGGTGGACAGCAAGTGAACTTGTGCAAGCCACAACATGTAGTCTGGCCCCGCTGCTGAGCTCAGCCCTAGAAGTGGCAGAGCGGGCCATGGCTCAGTGGGAGAGCATCTTGCTGGCATGCAGAAAGTCCCGGGTTCAATCCCCGGAATCTCCAGTTGAAAGGATCAGGTAGGAGGTGATGGGAAAGGCTCCTTTCTGCGCTAGGTCCGGGAGCTGGAGAGCCAGCTGGGCCACGGCAAAAGTGGGACGTCCCTGAGCTGTGGAGATGAAGACGCTGCCACCATCCTCACCGGCCCAGGGAAGACATCTGCCCAGAGGAACCTGCTACGGATCCGGAGCTTGGAGAGAGAAAAGAAGGAAGCCCTGGAGGTGAGGAAGCAAAGGAGGAGGGGTAAAGGATGGCGGGGGAGGCTGTTGGGTTTCAGCCAGGCAGGGCTGGAGGAAGGATGCAGGGACTCACACAGGGGATCCCGTTGGTCTGTACTAAAATACCACAGCTGGGATGGTGACCGGAGTGGGTCGTAGGGGGCCATTATCACTCCAGTCTTGGCACTCAGTCTATTTCTGGGCATAGTTCAAGGTGTTATTCTTGACCTCCAAAGACCTATATGGTTGGGGGTCAACACACCTGAAGGATCGCCTACTCCTTTATGAATTTCCCAGATCCCTCCGGTTATCTCCCAAGGCTCCGCTTCGGGTACACTTTCCCCTAAGTTGGAACACTTTCCGCTAAGAAGAAAGGTTAAAGCACTTGGGGCTTGTTAGCTTGGAGGAATGACGGCTGAGGGGTGACATGATCGAGGTTCAGAAGATGATGCCTGGGATAGAGCAGGTCGAGAAAGAAGTCCTTTTCTCCTTTTCTCACAGTACAAGAGCTCGTGGGCACTCCATGAAATTGCTGAGCAGTCGGGTTAGAACAGATAAAAGGAAGTCCTTCTTCACCCAAAGAGAACTCACTGCCACAGGAGGCAGTGGTGGCTACGACAGCTTCAAGAGGGAATTAGATAAGCATATGCAGGGCTTTTTTGTAGCAGGAACTCCTTTGCATATTAGGTGACACACCCCTAATGTAGCCAATCTCCCAAGAGCTTACAGAGCTCTTCTTACAGGGGCTACTGTAAACTCTTGGAGGATTGGTTACATCAGGGGGCGTGTCGCCTAATATGCAAAGGAGTTCCTGCTACAAAAAGAGCCCTGAGCATATGGAGCAGAAGTCCATCAGTGGCTGTTAGCCACAAGGTATAGAGAGGAACTCTCTGTCTGGGGCAAGTGATGCTCTGTATACTTGGTGCTTGGGAGGGGCAACAGTGGGAGGGCTTCTGGTGTCCTGGCCCCACTGCTGGACCTCCTGATGGCACCTGGTATTTTTGGCCGCTGTGTGACCCAGAGTGTTGGACTGGAGGGGCCATTGGCCTGATCCAACACTGGCTTCTCTTCTGTTCCTATGAGTGACAAAAATGTTAGTGCAGAATTGGTCCGAGTCACGCGTCTGACTTCCCTCCGTTTCCTTAACCGCAGAAGATGACCAGCGAACACAGCGCCTCCAGAAGGACCACGAGGAGGTGAAAAAGAAGCTGGACGCTTCCAAAGCCAGGAACCAAGTGCTGTCCGGCGAAGTGAAGACCCTGAAGGAGCAGATCTCAACCCTGCTGGACAAAGGGAAGCATGACGATGAACTCATTGACGCTCTGATGGTACAGCCCAGTTGGTCGGATGCCTTTCTTTGGTGGGGGAAAGCGCCATGAAGTCACAGTTGACTCACGGTGACCCAGTGGAGCTTTTGAGGCACGAGATGAACAGAGGTGGTTTGTCCTTGCCTACCTCTGCGTAGTGACCCTGGACTTCCTTGGTGGTCTCCCATCCAAACGCTAACCAGGGCAGACCCTGCTTAGCTTCCAAGACGAGATCAGGCTAGCTTGGACCATCCATGGAGATGGACCACCATGAGTAGCCATGTTAGTCTGTCTTTAGCAGTAGAAACAGGCAGTGTTCTCTCAAAGCTGAGTTACTGTCTCCAGCTCACACATTTTAGCCTCCAGCTCACACATTTTTGTCTTCGCTCAGGAAGGAGGGCTCCAGAACAAACTAATTTATGCAGCAGCCAAATTGCTCGCTCACAACTTTAATGACAAGAGCTCACCAAGTAGAATTTTTGCTCACAAGACTCCACAGCTTAGTGGGAACATTGGAAACAGGGCTCATTTCCTGCCGGAGCGCACAGGAGCGCAGCTCCGGCAGTAAGGAGCCCGTGGGCTGGGCACATGCAGCAAGCCTCGCCTCCTGCTCCCAGCAGCCCCACCCTCACTCTCTCTCCTCTCTGAGGGCAGATCTGCACCTTTCCCCCCCATAGCTAGCAATGCAAAAGAGTCCAGTGGCACCTTTAAGACCAAGGTTTATCCAGGTACAGGCTCTCCCTCCTCTGTGAGGGCAGATCTGCACGCTTCCCCCCACCCCATAGCTAGCAATGCAAAAGAGTTCAGTGGAGCCTGAACAGTGGGTCTTGTCTTCTGACATACGTCCGGTGACTTCCCTTCCTCCTCCAGGGGTGGGGCCTATGCAAATAAGCTATGCTAATGAGTTATGCTAATGAGCATCTGCACCTCTTTTCTACGAAATGACCCCTGATATAGAAAAGATAGATCCGGGTGGGCAGCCGTGTTGGTCGGAAGCAACAGAACAAAGTTAGAGTCCTGGGGCACCTTTGGGACCAACAAAGTTTTATTCAAGTTATGAACTTCCGTAGTGCAAGCACACTTCTTCCGATACCCAAAGAAGTGAGCAGTATCGTGAAAGCTCATCCCCCCCACCCCAAATTTTGTTAGTCTTTAAGGGGCTACTGGACTCCTGCGCTTTTCTACTTGGCTATCCAGGTTGTCCTGTTGATGGGCCTCCCGTGTCCTCCTCACCGCCACTGGCCAACCAGGTGACGCCCGATAGCCCCCCCCCAACAAGCCGACCCCCGCTCACCTGGAGACCAAGGGAGGCGATGGGAGGGCCAATGGAGGGGTCCGGTCCTGGCATGGCCATGGCCGCGGCCCAACAATCTAGTCGGCGCTGGCCTGATGCCAACAGCCGCGAAGGTCGGGGGGAAGAGCCACCGCCCAGGGTGGAGACTGCCGCCCCGGGCCACCCACGCCTCCAAGCCTGGCAGCCCGGGCAAAGTGGAGAGAGTGCATGTTGCCCCACCCCACAAGAGACGCCCAGGAGCCCAGCCTCACCCAAGGCCCATCGTCTATGATTAAGTACGGGGGCGGGGTTGGATAGGGGAGGGGAAGGGGCGGAACCAAGGGAGGAGACAGGGAGCGGGGATGGGGATAAAAGAAGAGAAAAGAGGAAGAGAAGAAGAGATTGGATTTATACCCCACCCTTCGCTACCCAAAGGAGTCTCAGAGTGGCTTACAAACTCCTTCTCCTTCCCACAACCCTGCGAGGTAGGCGGGCTGAGAGAGCTCTGACAGAAACGGCTCTTTTTCGAGAACAGCTGTGCAAGAACTGTGGCTTGCCCAAGGTCATCCAGCAAGTGCAAGTGGAGGAGTGGGGAATCAAACCCGGTTCTCCCAGATTAGAGTCCGCGCACTTAACCACGGCAGCATGCAGGAGCCGAGGAGGATTGCCTGCAGTCTGCAACGCCACAGCCAGAGAGATTGCAGGCAAGCGCCCTAGAGGAAGTGTGAGACAGGGCGTGGTGATGGAACCCACCCTCCCTACTCACGCAACTGAGGCCCCTGCTGCCCTCGGGGATGAACCAGCAACGTGGCCGGGCTTCTCAGGAGCTCTGACTCCAGTGACAGCGGGGAGGGGGGTGTCAACGGACTCATGCGACGCAGGTGAAGACAAAAGACGTACAAAGGTGGTTTGTCCTTGCCTTCCTCTGCACAGCGACATTAGAATTCCTTGGAGGTCTCCCATCCAAATGCTAACCAGGGCTGACCCTACTTAGCTTTCAAGATCTGACGAGATCCGGCTAGCCTGGAGCCACCCAGGTTGGGGTTCTTTTCCTTAGTTATCTTTAATGGGGTGTGTGGGGGAAGCACATGCCTAGAGGTTTTGGCAATAATTACATGTAAGTAAACTTAACTGGGTGGCTCAGCGGTTATGACGCTGAGCTGCAGACCGGAAGGTCGGTAGTTTGGCAGTTCGAGACCCGAGCATGACGGAGTGAGCTCCCGTCTCTGGCCCCAGCTCCTGCCAGCCTAGCAGTTCGAAAGCAAGAGATTGCAAGTAGATGAATAGGTACCACTTTGGTGGGAAGGGAACAGTGTTCCGTGAGCCTCAGCGTCTAGTCATGCCAGCCACATGACCACGGAGAAGTCTTCGGACAGCGCCGGCTCTTCGCCTTGGAAATGGAGATGAGCACCGCCACCCTAGAGTCGGATCCGGCTGGCTTTCGAGCAAGGGAAACCTTTACCTTTACCTTTTTAAACTTAATTGATTAATAGGTTGAGCTCCAGAATACGTAGAGTGTATGTGTATTCTCCTTTACTTCTCAAACGGACTTTTGTTTTGTCTTCTGCCCAAGGGAGTTGAGTGTGTGTCTTTTAAACTGTGCAGGGATATAACCGCTGTGAAATCGAGGAGGCAGAAAGATGTTGAAAAATGCCAGTTGCTTACCCTGCATTAGCTGGATTCATTATCCGAGTCACAAGACTTTCCCCTCCAGGGATACATCCCAGCTAATGGATTTTTTCTCCAAAATCGGGCCTTTCCCCCACATGCACTGCAAAGTGCGTCTCAAGAGCCTTTAGTCTGTAGTTGGCTGCCTTTCCGTCTGTTTAATGACTCTTCTGTACAGACCAGAGCATCCCTTGTGCCTTCTCCGCTTCCCCAGAGCCAGCAGAAGGAAATGCAAGTCATCCTGAAGAACCTGAGTCAGCAGGAAGAGAGGAACAAGGAGTGCCGGCAGAGCCTGGGTCAGCAGCTGAATGTCCAGGGGCAGAAGCAGAAGTGCATAATCGAACAGCTCAGGCAGACGCTGGCCGAGCGAGAAGCTCAAGTGAGAGAGCTGGAGGGGAAGGTCGGGCGGCTCATGTCGCAGGTAATCCAAACAACAAGGGGAAAAGAATAGCGTCACAGGAATCCCAAATATACGAATTCCACTAGTAGCAGGGCTATTTTGGGGCAGGAACACACAGGAATGGAGTTCTGGCTGGCTCCCGAGTTGGCCACACCCAGCTGGAACTCATCAGCATAATAGGCCACACCCAACAGCAGAAACTCATTCAGATTGGCTATATTAGGGATGTGTGGCCTAACATGCAAAGGAGTTCCTGCTCCAAAAGAAGCCCTGGATCTTGACAACAAACACGGTAAACAGAATAAGAAGCAAAAAGTGGGTGTGGCTGGATGACCACACTTCTGGCAACATGGGGGTGTGGCCTGATATGCTAATGAGCTGTCCTGTCGGGGTGTGGCCTAACATGCTAATGAGTTTCTGCTGTTGGGTATGGCCTATTATGCTAATGAGTTCCTGCTGGGCTTTTTCTACAAAAAAAGCCCTGACTAGTAGAAAACACCATCAAAGATGGCCAAAACAATATATTAGACAATTATAAAGTCGGTGGCATCACAACAGCAACATTAATGCGTACTATAACCATAAAAAGGCATAAGGCGCAATATGACGTGCTTCTTACACTATGAACCTTGTGGTCTGTTGAAATTGCTGAAATCAGGTTCCACCTACACAGCCGGCAAACTGAAGAAGTCGAAGGAAAGGCATCTTTTAAGTATCTAGAACGGGCGTCTTTGCAAAGGCTGTTTGGAAAACATTATGACTGTGTGGACTCCTCCTATCAAGTTACACTGACTACATGGACTTCATGTCTTATCTTCAAAGGAGGAAATATTGCATCTTATGCCTTTTTATAGTGACAGGATGCATTAATGTTGCTGTTGTGACACCACCAACTTTATAATTGTTTAATGTATTGTTTCGGCAATCTTTGATGGCGTTTTCTGCTACGTCGCAGGTGAAGCAAGTCGGAGGAACGAGCCGGAGAAGCGATTCGGGAAGGGCCAGACCAGATGATACTGACTGCGGCACAGGGAGCCACATGGCAGGGCAAAGAGGGCTCCCCCATGGCTGTTTCAACTTGGGAAAAGAGGCACGGGAGGGAAGGCTGAAGACCCTCCTCCCTCTGTGACCCACTCCCGAGCCAAATCGGCCCCTGAGGGCACTTGGGAACATTCAATTCCCTAACATGAAGTATGTTTGCAAGTCAGGTTGGGAGACCCTCTCGCTTGACTTGGGTCACAAAACGACGCTCCCTCTAAGCTGTGGAGTCTTGTGGGCAAAAATTCTGCTTTGTGAGCTACTGGCATTAAAGTCGTGAGCGAGCAATTTGGCTGCTGCATCAATTAGTTTGCTCTGGAGCCCTCCCTTCCTGAGCTAAGACAAAAATGTGTGAGCTCACACTAACTCAGCTTAGAAGGAACACTGGTCACAAATACCGTCTGGTTTGGGCCTTAGAAGATGTAAAGGTGCTTACCAGCTCCTTCCCTCGAATTATTTTGAGTCCTTACAGCTTATTACAGTTCTTAAACCATGAACTGCCTCACTGGCCCTTGTGAGGGCGGAAAAGCGGGGTATAAATTTTGTTGATAAATGGGTGCAAGTGTTCAACCCCTTGTTCAATGGCTCTTTGTCCGAGGAGCTTAGGGCCACAGACGTAGTTTCGCTCACAATGACCCTGCGAGGTAGGTCAGGCTGAGAGAGACTGACCCTGCGAGCTTCACGGCTGAGTGAGGACTTGGAAGCGGATCTCCCAGGTCTTCATCTGACATTCATAGAATCACCGAATCACAGAGTTGGAAGGGGGCATAGAGGCCATCTAGTCCATCCCCCTGCTCAGTGCAGGATCAGCCCAGAGCATCCCTGGCAAATGTCTGTCCAGCCGCTCCTTAAGGACTGCCAGGGAGGGGGAGCTCACCACTTCCCCAGACATCCCATTCCACTGCTGAACCACTCTGACTGTCAAAAAGCTTTCCCTAAGATCCAGCCGGTACCTTCCCGCCCTTAATTTCAACCCATTCTTGCAACTCCTCTCCTCTGCTGCCCACAGGAACAGCTCCCCGCCCTCCTCTAATAAGTGACAACCCTTCGAGTACTATGCCGCGTGGGCTCTGACTTGATTGGTATTTTACAGCAGCAGCCTCTCCATCGACCGGAGGACGGCAGATCCGATTCCGCTTCTCCTCTGTCTGCAGAGTCTTTGGAAGAAGAGAATTTCACGTCAGCGTCCAGGAAAGGGGATCGCATTGGCAGGAACACCTCCGTGAAGTAAGAGAGTATCATGTTTGTTGTCTTTTTAGTTTAAACCCCTTTATTAAAGGACCGCAGTCCCCTATCGGAGCTGGTAGTTTGTTCAGGGTTGATAAGAAGCTCTTGATTGTTTGATCAGCCTGATGTTTGTTCTGGGATTCAAAGAGGGCCGTTCAAGCATAGCCACTGGATATTCAACATAAGAACGTAAGAGAAGCCAATGCTGGATCAGGCCAATGGCCCATCCAGTTCAACACTCTGTATCACCCAGTGGCCAAAAATACCAGGTGCCAACCAGTGGGGCCAGGACACTAGAAGCCCTCCCACTGTTGACCCTGCCCCCAAGCACCAAGGATACAGACCATCACTTGCCCCAGACCGAGAGTCCCAATCTATACCTTGTGGCTAATAGCCACTGATGGACTTCTGCTCCATATGTTCATCTTATTCCCTCTTGAAGCCGTCCATGCTTGTAGCTGCCACCACCTCCTGTGGCAGGGAATTCCATGCGTTAATCACTCTTTGGGTGAAGTAGTACTTCCTTTTATCCGTTCTAACCCGACCGCTCAGCAATTTCATGGAGTGCCCACGAGTTCTTGTCTTGTACCTCTTCCTCGACCTGCTCTGTCCCATGCATAATCTTACAAACCTCGATCACGTCACCCCTCCGCCGTCGTTTCTCCAAGCTAAAGAGCCCCAAGCACCTCAATCTTTCCTCATGGGGAAGGTTCTCTCTTCGATACATAGCTCTCCTTTCTTAAGTCAGAAAATACGCTCTGGCTGCAAGTGATTCCCTGCTGTCCCTTCCTACAAGGAGGGCATCAAACGGACAGAGATTTCAGAGTCCCCTTGGGTCAGATTTTTTTTTTTAAAACGTTCCTTTGGCAGCAACCACTACGACAGCACAGAGATCTTCACTGTGTGATGGGAAGGTAAGCTGCGGCAGCACTTTTGTGGCCTCCTCCTCCTCCTGCTGCGGTGGCCATCCTTCAGCCACCCAGTGGCAGGTTCACCATTAAGCGGACTAGGCACGTGCTTAGGGCACCGGGGTCAAAGGGGGCACCACAAAGTTGGGGAAAGGGTGAAAAAATGCAGAAAAATGCCTTTTGGGTCCTGAATATTTATTTATTTATTTATACTTTCGGTTTATATACCGCCCTAACCTCAGAGGGTCTCTGGGCGGTTTACATAGTGGTTCTAAGCAACTGAATTTTAACCTAACCAGGGCCACATAGTCTACAGGGTGGTGACTGCCTGCCAGCACCACCGTATTGGAACTTTGATACCTTTAACTGGTGAAATATTGAAATAGACGTCGTACTTCATTTTTGTAGGACTTTACATAGCCCAAGCTTGGCTTAGTTTGCACAGCATATCGCGTTATCGTACGAATCAATTTTTGTATTGCTGCACCCTGCGTTGTATCTCTGGTCAGGCAGGTCAACAACTCAAATGGGCTCTGGGTCGGTGTGGAAAGCAGTGTTCCCTCTAAGCGGTGGAATCCTGTGAGCAAAAATCCAACTTTGTGAGCTGCTGGCAGTAAAGTCGTGAGCGAGTGGTTTGGCTCCTGAATAAATCAGTTTGCTCTGGAGCCATCCCTTCCTGAGCTAAGACAAAAGTGTGTGAGCTGGAGACTAAAAAACTGTGAGCTAGCTCACACTAACTCAGCTTAGAGGGAACACTGGTAGAAAGGAGGGGGGCACCAAGATTGGTCAGTGTTTAGGGTACCAGGGAGCCTTAATCCGCCCCTGCAGCTGCCCTTTTGTGGCCGCATCCAGAGTGCCGTATCAGATTTCCGAACGTGCCCACGGGCTCAAAAGGCCGGGGATCTGTGCACAGGTGCTGGAGGGCAGGCAGGTGAAATGTAGAGCTGCTTGCAGAAACATCTACCGTGCTTTCTCTCCATTTCAGGATCGTGTCTCACATGGGGCACACCCTGGTGGACTCTGCCGCGACTTCGTGTCCAGCCACCGCCTCTCCTGGCAGGTATGTGCAAAGACCCCCATGGGCATGCCAGTAGCTGAAACGCCATTGGTGGCTTAACCATGGAATTCCCTCTATCTCCCAGTCTCTAAGACCCGTCCTTGCAGAAGTTAAACTCCCCTCCCCTGCCACAGTACTAGTCTTGAATGTGCCCCACCCCCATCCATTTCTGCTTTTCATTCTTGTCCAGTCACTCAGTCGAGTCCAACTCTTCGTGACCCCATGGACCACATCACGCCAGGCCCTCCTGTCTTCCATCGTCCTCCGGAGTTTGCTTAATTTCATGTCCATTGCATTGATAACACTATCTAACCATCTCATCCTTTGCCATCCCCTTCTTCTTTGACCTTCAGTCTTTCCCAGCATCAGGGTCTTCTCCATGGAGTGCTCCCTTCTCATTTGGTGGCCAGAGTCTTTGAGCTTCAGCTTCAGTCTCTGGCCTTCCAGGGAACAGGCAGGGTTGATTTCTTTTAGGATTGACTGATTTGATCTCCTTGCAGCCCAAGGGACACCGTACTGACTGCAGAGTCACCCCCGAATGGCCATAAAACAGCCATAGATCTATGCAGACCGCCGCCATTAAACCAGAGATCAAAGGAAGTGAAAGCGGCATGCAGTCTGGACACTGCCATAAAATGCGACCTCAGTCAAAGTGAAAGTGGCATGCAATGTAGATGGGGATTTCTGTTCCAGCGTGGGTTTGGTAAGACAGCAGAGCAAATGCTAGATGCAGATCGGGCCATTCAAACAAGCATAGAGAAAGACGGCATCACAGCAGCACAAAACTGATTTTAAAATGCAAACGCAGATTCAACCACAGGGACCAGAACTTTATACAGTACTCCAAATGATGCCGCACCATAGATCTATAATACCTTGGCCAATTTTTTGAATCCTATGTTTTTTTTCCGAGCGGCTGACTGATATTTTGTTTTTCCTGACTATTTTGTAAGATTGTTGTTTTATCTGTTTTTCCGTCTTTGTAACCCGCTTTGAACCAGTGCTGGACAAGGGGCATATAAATGCTTGAAATAAAACCCAGCCACTGAAAATGAGCCCTTTCCCTCCACTTCCTGTCGGTTTTAGGCCCGCCGAGCCCGATGACTTGGATGCGAAAGCCTCGAAGGTCCAGATCGCGGAGTACAAAGCTCTCTGCCTGGCTGCTGAACTGGAGCGGGACAGGCTGGTCCAATTGGTCGGGGTCCTCCAGAAAAGGTGAGAGACGGTTCTTGAGAGCAGGACTGAATAGCATGCTGGGAACAGCTTTCTTCTTTTCAAAGTGGTTCGTGCCTTTTGCCAACCACTGTGCAGTTTGATGTAGTGGTTAACTGCGCGGACTCTAATCTGGGAGAACCGGGTTTGATTCCTCACTCCTTCACTTGCACCTGCTGGATGATCTTGGGCAAGCCATAGTTCTGGCACAGCTGTCCTTGAAAAAGAGCCATTTCTGTCAGAGCTCTCTCAGCCCCACCCACCTCACAGGCAGTGTTCCCTCTAAACTATGGAGTCCTGTGAGCAAAACTTGTGAACTACTGGCATTAAAGTCGTGAGTGAGCGATTTGGCTGCTGCATAAATTAGTTCGCTCTGGAGCCATCCTTCCTGAGCTGAGATAAAAATGTGTGAGCCGGAGGCTAAAAAACTGTGAGCTAGCTCACTCTAACCCAGCTTAGAGGGAACACTGCTCACAGGGTGTCTGTTGTGGGGAGGGGAAGGGAAAGGAGTTTGTAAGCTGCTCTGAGATGCCTTTGGGTAGTGAAGGGCAGGGTATAAATCCAATCTCTTCTTCTTCTTCTTCTTCTTCTTCTTCTTCTTCTTCTTCTTCTTCTTCTTCTTCTTCTTCTTCTTCTTCTTCTTCTTCTTCTTCTTCTTCTTCTTCTTGTCACAGCAGTCTGAATAGACTGGCTTAGCCTGAGCTTGTCAGATCTAGGAAGCTAAGCAGGGTCAGCCATGGTTAGTACTTGGATGGGAGACCACCAAGGAAGACAGTGGTTGCCATGTGGAGGGGAGTGACAGCAAACCACCTCTGCTCCTCTCTTGCCTGGAATGCCCCGCGGATGGGGTCACCAAGTGTCGGTTACAATTTGACGGTTTGTTCCTCCTCTTCTTTCTCTTCTTCATTTTCTTCTTCGTTCTCCTTTTCCTTTTCCTCTTCTTCCTTTTCCTCTTCTTTTTCTTCCACTCTTCCTCCTCCTCCTTCTTCCTCTTCCTGAGGCTTACAGTCCCCTTCCCTTCCTCTCCCCACAACAGACACCCTGTGAGGTAGGGGCTGAGAGAGCTCTTTCGAGGACTGAAAGGCTGGAAAAGTCGGGTCTGTTTAGCCTGGGAAAGAGAAGGCTTAGAGGGGACACGTTTGCAGTCTTCAAGTATCTGAAGGGCTGTCCTGTAGAAGAGGGAGCAGATCTATTCTCTCTTGCTCCGGATTGCAAGACTAGATCGAATGGGTGGAAATTACAAGGGAGTCGTGACCGTCTAGATATCAGGAGAAACTTCTTAACTGCAAGAGTGGATGAGCAGTGGAACAGCCTGCCTTGGGAGGTGGTGGATGCTCCTTCCCTGGACGTTTTCAAGCGGAGGCTGGACGACCATCTTTCGGCTATGTTGTAGGTATGTAGGTATGTAGGGCTCTCTTTCGGCTACGCTCCTGCAGAGTGCAGGGGGTTGGACTAGACGACCTGCAAGGTCCCTTCCAACTCTAACATTATATGATTCTATGACTGCTTTTGAGAGAGCAGCTCGGAGAGAACTAGTGACTGACCCAAAGTCTCACCAGCAGCTGTGTGTGGAGGAGCAGGGAATCCAACCCGGTTCTCCCAGATTAGAGTCCGCACTCCTAACCACAACACCGAACCGGCTCTCACCAAACCGCCCACATGTCTTGACCGCCAGGGTAGACGAAAGCAGCGCAAAGGTTTGGGAGGCGGAGAAGAAGCTTCAAGAGCAGCAGCGTAAGGGCGTCGGTCTTGAGCAGCAGCTGGAGAAACTGAGAACGGAGGCTGGGAAGACCAACGGCGTGCCAAAGGCCCCCTTCAAGGGCAAAGCAGGTAAGGCGACGTTGTGGGAAGGGGCAGCGCTCACCTGCCCTGCATGGGGCTGGGACTGGGGTTCGCAGCTGATGTGAAAGGTACAGGGGTGAGCTCTGGCACGTCATAAGCCACACTGACTAATGTTCCAGCTGTTCATCCTGGACGTATGAGAACCTTGAGAGTCCATGCATTGAATGCCCCTTCCTACCACAGGAAGTGGTGGCGAAACATGGACCACTTCAAGAGGGGACTGGAGGGACATATGGAGTTAAGGTCCATCGGTGGCTGTTAGCCACAATGTGTAGATAGGAACACTCTGTCTGGGTCAAGGGATGCTCTGTATTCTTGGTGCTTGTGGGGGATAACAGTGGGAGGGTTCTGATGTCCTGGCCCCACTGGTGGACCTCCTGATGACACCTGGGTTTTGGCTATTATGTGACACAGAATGTTGGCCTGGATGGGCCATTGGCCTGATCCAACATGGCTTCTCTTATAGTATGATGTTCTTACCCATCAATTACCCCCTGCCTGCCCTGTGGTGCTCCCAGGTGCTTGTAGAGGCCTGGATGGGCCATTGGCCTGGATGGGCCATTGGCCTGATCCAACATGGCTTCTCTTATGTTCTTATGTTCTTTTAGCCACAAGGTGCAGATGGAATACTCTGTCTGGGGCAAGTGATGCTCTGTATTCTTGGTGCTTGGGGGGGCCACAGTGGGAGGGCTTCTGGAGTTCTGGCCCCGCTGGTGGACCTCCTGATGGCACCTGGGTTTGGGCCACTGTGTGACACAGAGTGTTGGCCTGGATGGGCCATTGTCCTGATCCAACATGGCTTCTCTTATAGTATTATGTTCTTACCCATCAATTACCCCCTGCCTGCCCTGTGGTGCTCCCAGGTGCTTGTAGAGGCCTGGATGGGCCATTGGCCTGGATGGGCCATTGGCCTGATCCAACATGGCTTCTCTTATGTTCTTATGTTCTCTTAGCCACAAGGTCCAGATGGAATACTCTGTCTGGGGCAAGTGATGCTCTGTATTCTTGGTGCTTGGGGGGGCCACAGTGGGAGGGCTTCTGGAGTTCTGGCCCCGCTGGTGGGCCTCCTGATGGCACCTGGGTTTGGGCCACTGTGTGACACAGAGTGTTGGCCTGGATGGGCCATTGTCCTGATCCAACATGGCTTCTCTTATAGTATGATGTTCTTACCCATCAATTACCCCCCTGCCTGCCCTGTGATGCTCTCAGGTGCTTGTAGAGGCCATGGCTCAGCAGTCAAGCATCTCCTCAGCATGCAGAAGGTCCTAGGTTCAATCCCGGGCATCTCCAGTTAAAAAGGACCAAGGATTAGGTGATGTGAAGGACCCCTTCCTGAGACCTGGAGAGCCCACTGCCAGTTTTGGATGATACTGACCTTGAGGGCCCAAGGGTCTAATTCAGTTTAGGGCAGTTCCATGTATTTTTAAAATATATTTATACCATTTGTAGTCCACCTTTCTCACTTAGACGCAAGACGGATTACAGACAGTGAGTCAATAGGATTAGGGGTTGTAGAACCAGTCATAAGTCTAAAAACAGAACAAGTATAAGTCTTAACATGACACATTAAATGATACAAAAATTACCTAACAAGATCCTAATTTCAGTAAGCTAAACACAGTACTATAGACCACGGTGCCTGATCATTTATCTAAACAGGTTTGTGAATCGTTTCATACAGTGCGACCCTATTGCCTGTATAGAAATAGAATAATACAGTTTTGCATAGTTTCTGGAAAGCCAGCAGAGCTGGAGCCTTCCTGACCTCAGGCAGGCCATTCCGTAAGGGAGGGAGGTGCCACCACGGAGAAAGCGCTGTGTACGGACAGATGTCGATTCTGCCCAGTAGTTACCCACAGAAGACCTCGCCCTCGGGTGAGCGAAACGGTCACGGTGGCACAAAGACGGTCTCACCGGGAAGAGTCTTTTGCTTCATCTGCTACCCAAGATTCTTTTAGTTGACTGTTAGGACCGGGACCTTCTGCCTGCCAAATGCGATGCCCCACCATTGAGCTGCAGCCCCTTTGACGTTAGGGCCAAAGCCTGGGTCAGCCGTTCCCCTTCACAGCAGCCTCTGCATCCACAGGCCAGTCCCTCGGTAGCACCAGGCTCAGCTGGAGCGCAAATGAGAAGAAAGATCCTCCATCTGCTGAACTTACGGAAGTGCCCTTGGAGTCCCAAATAGAAGACCTGTCTGCAAGGTAGGAACGTTAAGTCCCTCAATGGCTACTAGCCGTAGTGACTGCGGGCGAGCCTCCCCATTCAGAGCCAGGAGCAATGTTCCCTCTAAGATGTGGAATCTTGTGAGCAAGAATTCTACTTTGAGAGCTACTGGCTTTAAAGTTGTGAGCGAGCGATCCGGCAACTGCATAAATTAATTTGCTCTAGAGCCATGCTTCCTGAGCTAAGACAAAAACGTGTGAGCCGGAGGCTAAAAAACTGTGAGCTAGCTCACACTAACTCAGCTTAGAGGGAACGCTGGCCAGGAGGCAACTTCAAGGGAAGGCCTCGGCCTCTCTGCCCTGTCGTTAGCCCTCCAGCGGAACTGATTGGCCACAGCATGAGACAGGATGCTGGACTAGATGGACCACTGGTCTGATCCAGCAGGGCTCTTCTGATGTTCTTATCAGGAGAAGGCCTCGGCCTCTCTGCCTTGTTCTTGGCCCTCCAGAGAAATTGGTTGGCCACTCTGTGAGAAAGAATGCCGGACTAGATGGACCACTGGTCTGATCCAGCAGGGCTCTTCTGAGGTTCTTCTCAGGGCAAGGTCTGATGTTCTAATGAAGCCTCTATGCCCTCTTGTTGGCCCTTCAGAGGAACTGGTTGGCCACTGTGCAAGATGGGATGCTGGACTAGGTGGACCACTGGTCTGATCCAGCAGGGCTCTTCTGATGCTCTTGTCAGGGAAAGTCCTTAGCCTCTGTGCCCTCTTGTTGAACCTCCAGAAAAACTGGTTGGCCACTGTGTGAGACGGGATGCTAGACTAGATGGACCATTGGTCTGATCCAACAGGGCTCTTCTGATGTTCTTCTCAGAGCAAGGCTTGATGTTCTAATGAAGCCTCTATGCCCTGTTGTTGGCCGTTCAGAGGAACTGGTTGGGCACCGCATGAGACAGGAGGCTGGACTAGATGGACCCTCACTGATCAGTGCTCTTCTGATGTTCTTCTCAAGGGAAGGCCTTGGCCTCTGTGCCCTCTTGTTGGCACTGCAGAGGAACTGGTTGGCCACTGTGTGAGACAGGATGCTGGACTAGATGGACTAGATGATCTGCCAGGGCTCTCCTGATGTTCTTAAGAAATGTTGGTCAATGTGGAAGGGCATGCCCGGTGGCCCATCGAGCGTGCTCTGTTCCCAGCTTGCATCTGGCTTGCCTGTATCTGGGCAAGGCTGACCGGGTGTTGTGTCCTCCATAGGCTCTCAGTCCAAATGGAGGAGAACGCAAGCTTGAAGACCGCTTTGGAGAACCTGGTGAAGATCAAAGAGGAGGACTTCCGGGCGTACCAGGAGACCATGGGCCAGGTGAAGGAGATCTTCCTTCAGGCGCTGAGGCAGCAGAAGCAGGAGAGGAGCTAAGCCTGGCCCATCCAAAGAGCCCTGCCAAGGGAAGGGGAGTTGTCAGGGAAACTCCGGCCCTCCTTCAGGGCACCGTGGTGACCCGTCACTGGGTACTTGTCCCTCCCCAGTCGTATCTATTTAAACACAGGAGGAGAGTGAGAAACGGAGCCGATCTAGATCCTGGGGAGGATACTGATGCTGTAACAAACTCCTGCCTCCCAACAGAAGCAGAGAGAGGCCAGCTCTTTGCTGTTCATAAAGGTGCACCTTGAGTTGTACCCGCTGGGACGCCAGTCCTGCATCCCGAAGGCGGGGTTAAAGTCTGTAAGGGACAGCCCTTGAGGTCTGCCTGGACACCAGCCGCTGGACCGATTTAGTGTCTACAATGCTGCTCTTTTTTTTAAAAAAAAAGAAATCTGTAAATACAGGACGTTTTCCACAATCGCTTTGTGATTTTTCTCAAATGGTGTTTCATAATTTCTTCCGGGTTCCCTCTTCTGACTCGGAAGAGACAGCGCAAAGGCGAGTTTCTCCAGGGGTTTAGCTCTCCACGTGACTCAACCCACCCTGTTTCTGTTAGACTCAGTCTTTGGGTCCAGACAGGGCTATTTTGGAGCAGGGACGCACAGGAACGGAGTTCCGGCTGGGTCCCGAGTTGGCCACTCCCAGCAGGAACTCATTAGCATAAAAGGCCACACCCAACAGCAGAGACTCATTAGGACTGGCTACATTAGGGGTGTGTGGCCTAACATGCAAAGGAGTTCCTGCTCCAAAAAAGCCCTGGGGTTTTGACAACAAACAAGGTCAACAGAATAAGAAGCAAAAGGTGGGTGTGGCTGGATGATCACACTTCTGGTAACATGGGGGTGCGGCCTAAAATGCTAATGAGCTGTGCTATCAGGGGTGTGGCCTGATATGCTAATGAGTTTATGCTGTTGGATGTGGCCTATTATGCTAATGAGTTCATGCTGGGCTTTTTCTACAAAAAAAGCCCTGGGTCTGGACCCCAAAGAAGGTTGCAAAGCCTGTGAAAGTGGCTGCCATCTCCGTTTCCAAGCCAAAGAGCCAGCGCTGTCCAGAGATGTTTCCGTGGTCATGTGGCCAGCATGACTAAACACCAAGGCGCACGGAACGCTGTTCCCTTCCCACCGAAGTGGTACCTATTTATCTCCTTACAGTTTCTTGCTTTCGAACTGCTAGGTTGGCAGGAGCTGGAACCAGAGACGGGAGCTCACTCCGTCTTCCAGCCCTGCAGTTCAGCGTCTTAACCGCTTGAGCCACCGCAGCTCCTCTTTCTACGGCTCCAGACAGACTAACACAGCTACCCATCTTGATCTGTTTAAGCTTGTGCACTTTTTTTGGTTGTTCATTGATTCTTTTAATTTACACCATTACTGCCTGTTGGATCTTTGTTATGAGAAGTGTCCATACCCATCCAAGTACTGGGATATTAGGTTAATACAGCAGAGTTTTGCCTAGTCATACAAGCATGATATTGAGTGCAGTAAAATAAATCTCCCAAGCAGTAAATTGCAAAAAAGGTAAACTTAAATTTATTCAAGTCTCTCCAGTTCATGTGCAGGTTGCAGTCGAAAGCAGAGAGAGAGAAGCCGAATCTAAAGAGAACTTTCCCTATCACCAATGGCCAGCTTGTCCGGCGTCACGTGTGGGAGTACGAGGGTGTTGTCTTTAGAAGAGAGACCTGCAGAGACATGTGTGTCTCCATGGAAGGCGATATGAACAGAGGGAGAGGACAAAGGGAGAGAGAGGAGGGGTCATAGAATCATAGAGTCGGAAGGGACCTTCAGGGACATCTAGTTGAACCCCCTGCACAGTGCAGGAAATTCACAAATACCTCCCCCTCCAGTGGCCCCTGCCCCATGCCCAGAGAGCATCTCCCAGGTTAAGACAAAGAGAGGCATCCCATTCAAAGAGATAACACCTATATACCCGTCACAGTGATACAGCGCCACCCAGTGTTCAGGCACGCTGCATCGCTCACTCCAACACCAAGGGGCCTACAAATAGATTTTAAAAAACAAAACAAAACATTGTTTGTCTCGATGCTTTTAGCAACCCGCTCCTCCAAATCTCTTCTTGTATGCCTAATTATTGACTGGCATTTCTTTTGCCAGAGCCCGTGGTCCCTCCTGTTCAATTCATTGGCTGGCTTGGAGAAGGCATTTGTCTCTTTAAACCCCTTCTCCAAGCCAATCGTGGGGGCATGGGGGCCTTGGAAAATGCATTTAAAGTTAAGGTTGCTTTTTTTCCACCTCTCCTCCCTCCCATCTATTTGCTTTCTTTACACTTTCTTTCTTTCCACCTTTCTTTCTCTCTCTCTTTCTCCCCTCCCTTCTCATCTAATCACTACCAATATCTATTTTTACCCCTTTTGGGATTTTTTTCTTTGGCAGGCTCATTCAATGTCAAGAAAAAGTAAATTTCCAAGTTTTGCTATAAAAACATGCGGGGCTATATTTGTTCATGACTTGCGGCTCCCAGACATCTGACTTTTATTCTATTACATTAAGCAACTTGCCCTAAACTGAGGTCTAACTCAGGCCGGGGGCGGGAGGGGATTGTGTCTCTCCCATCATCTTCTGACGCCTTTTGCAACTCCAAGGTGACTACTTCACCTTGCTTCTCTTAGGAGCAAAGGGAATCCATATCTCATCCAAGGACTTCCTTGTGACCCCCTTCTGGTGTCGGGTAACAGACAGGAGTGATTCTCCGCTCCCGGCAGTGACAAGTCCTCCTGCCGCCCCGATAAAAGAGGCGACCCACTTCTTTCCCGCGATCGGTCCCGGGAGGGCACCACAGCCCAAAGGAAAACCTGCCCTCATTCTGACGGGGTCGAAGTACTGCAGTGTGTTTTTTTCCTGATGGATTTTTTTGGTGTGCGTGTGTGGAGGCGGGGGGGGGAGGCACCGTTCGTCTCAATACAGGGAGATCTCGCCCCCTGTACAGTGTGACAGATCAAAATAAAGATTCTAATTTTTGTGCAACCGATCGGATTCTCACCGTGGGTCTCTGGGGCCCCGCTCCCTCGCCCCCCCTTGCCGAAAATTCCTCTGGGCCCAACTGCTGATGGGGTGGAAAGAAAGTGGTGCAACTGGCATGAAATTATGAATGGAGGCGGCACAGCCACACCCTGCATCTAGCCACATGACCAGAAGGTAAGAGGGCCTTGTTCTCGCTCACCTCTGCCAGCTCCACCTTGAAGGATTATTTGGTTTAGCAGAATGCTTAGGGCACATAATGCAGCAGAGCCTATCTGGTTATTGTGTGGTGACAAGAAACAAAGTTGCAGACAGAGCCTCTTTATCTTTGCAAAAGCTAATATGAGTCCTTTATTGTTAGGAACTCCATTCTAGACAGGAGATAGTAGAGATAGGGTTCTAATCTAGTCTAACTAGCTAGGATGGATGGAGATGCAGGCGAAGAAGATAAGAGATTGGATTTATACCCCGCCCTTCACTACCCAAAGGTGTCTCAGAGCGGCTTACAAACTCCCTTCCCTTCCCCTCCCCTCCCCACAACAGACACCCTGTGAGGTAGGTGGGGCTGAGAGGGCTCTTGACAGAAACTGCTCTTTTTCAAGAACAGCTCTTATCAGAACTACGGCGTGTCCAAGGTCATCCAGCCAGGTGGAAGTGGAGGAGTGGGGAATCAAACCCTGTTCTCCCAGATCAGAGTCCGCGCACTTAACCACGACCCCAAACTGGCTCTCCAGTTTGGCAGGTCCTGCCATCACAGTGCCCAAGATGGAGAAGGCTGGCATAGTGTGGAGAGAAGGTGTCAAGCCAGAAGGAAGGAAGATTCCCTGAGAATAGCCATCTACATACCAAAGGAATAGCATCCAAGACTAGTAGAAGGGGAGGGTGATGGGTGTCCTGGCCTCTCTTATCTCTCTGACTCTCTATCGTCCCTCTCTGAAGTCCGAGGTTAACAGACAGTGCAAAGTCCTTCACTTCTGACACCTCTCCCCCTGCCATGATTTTTCACACACCGCTTCGGGTGGTGACAGCAACCTACAAAGTTTGCCTGAACACCAGCTTCTTAAGTTGTCTCCAAGTTTGATGGTTCTAAAAGACAATTAGAGTTTCCTGCTCACCTGAAGGTCACCCCCACTCCACCCCCAGGTTTGGAGAACTCTGAATCGTAGCTGTGGCCAACCCTGTTGTGTGTATTTACCTATCTATGCGGGGGACTGTTTTCCCTTTAGCTGCAAGGAAATGCCCATCTCGCAGGGCTCTTTTTGTAGCAGGGACTCCTTTGCATGTTAGGTGACACACCCCTAATGTAGCCAATCCTCCCAAGAGCTTACAGTAGCCCCTGTGAGAAGAAGCTCTGTAAGCTCTTGGAGGATTGGCGACATTAGGGGTGTGTCGCTGTCAGGCCTCCTAGTCAGGTCACATAATGCAGGGCTTCATAAGAAGAATCTGTTTATTGGTGAATTATAACTAAAGACACGTGTACAGCTTGTGTCAGGAATGCCCGGGTACAGCAGGGCTCCCTGAATTATAGTGGATTCAAACACCCCCTAAACGAGCTGAAGCCAATGAGTATCGTTCGCGCACGCGGGCAAAGCGAGCAAAACAATTTTAAAGTCCCTGATTCCCAGCAAAGGAGTTCTGCAGCTGGAGACACTACAAGGTCAGGAAGATGATCACATACAGACAGTGGAACAGTAATGGTCAGAGGCTGGTAGACTGGGAGTACTCCCCTCGCATTCCAACTCCCTGACAGGGTGACCTGACAGTCGCCTAATATGCAAAGGAGTTCCTGCTACAAGAAGAGCCCTGGCGCCCCTCTGTCTATGAAAAGAAGCAAAGTTCTGAGACATGTTTGGGACGGTCGTGGGATGTCCCTGTTTTGTGCTATAGCTGCAGTACATTCTACTGGGCACTGGGGGTCCCAAACGGCACGTTTCCCCCTATTTCCCCTGGCAGTTCCCTTTCCCTCCCCACTCCGTGCAAGTGAGGACTTTAAACAAAAAAAATCAGCTGCTGATATAGCACTATGGAATATTATCATTGCAATAATCTGTTGATCAGATTGCCTGAATTCCCAGCTTTTGGTTTTAAAAAAATCATGTCCTCAGCCCCTAGTAAAGGTAAAGGTTCCCTTGCTCGAAAGCCAGTCGAATCCGACTCTAGGGTTGCGGTGCTCATCTCCGTTTCAAAGCCGAAGAGCCAGCACTGTCCGAAGATGTTTCCGTGGTCATGTGGCTGGCATGACTAAACACCAAGGCGCACGGAACGCTGTTACCTTCCCACCGAAGTGGTACCTATTTATCTACTTGCAATTTCTTGCTTTCGAACTGCTAGGTTGGCAGGAGCTGGAACTAGAGACGGGAGCTCACTCCGTCTTGCGGCACCCGGGTCTCGAACTGCTGAACTACTGACCTTCCACAGCCTGCAGTTCAGTGTCTTAACCACTTGAGCTATTGCTGTGCATGTGCAGGGCCAAAGGCACACGTCTGCAACGAAGAGACCGGAGACCATTTCTTAAAACTGAAAGCCGGGAAATCCAGGGAATGAGAGAGACAGACTGTTACAACATTGACATTTCAATTGAAGCTTTTTAAAAGATGCTCCCTAATGGTGGGGCGTGGAACGGTGCCTCCGGGACCGGAGCAAGGGAAATAGAAGAGAAGAGATTGGATTTATACCCCCGCCCTTCGCTCAGAGTCTCAGAGCGGCTTACAATCTCCTTTCCCTTCCCTTCCCACAACGGACACCCTGCGAGGTAGGCGGGGCTGAGAGAGCTCTGAGAGAACCGCTCTTGAGAGAACAGCTCTGAAGGAAACTGTGACTGACCCAAAGTCACACCAGCAGCTGCATGTAGAGGAGCAGGGACTCGAAACCGGTTCTCCCAGATCGGAGTCCGCGCTTCTAACCACTATTCCCAGCTGTTGTATCACACCAAACTGGTGGTGATGTGGATAGGAGCTGGTATCACCTCAATTTTGCTGAGATCTCTCCCAAAACATCGCAGAAAAACAGGTTTGAGAAAGTCCACTGGAATGATGGAGAAATTCCACTGGAATGATGGACAGGAGAAGAAGAAGAAGAGATTGGATTTATACCCCGGCTTTCACTACCCAAGGGTGTCTCAGAGCGGCTTACAATCTCCTTTCCCTTCCCCACCCCACAACAAACACCCTGTGAGGTAGGTGGGGCTGAGAGAGCTCTGACAGAAATGGCTCTTTTTCAAGAACAGCTCTTATCTGAACTACGGCTTGCCCAAGGTCATCCAGCAGCTGCAAGTGGAGGAGTGGGGAATCAAACCCGGTTCTCCCAGATTAGAGTCCGCGCACTTAAACCACTACACCAAAGAGGCACTCAGAAGCTTCACAATGCATTGGAGAAAACAAGGAGGGGGAATGTTTGTGGACGAGCATCCAAGCTGAGGCAAATACTCTGGGCTGGATACAGACGAGGCTTTCCCATTAATAGAATGGGTGGGACAGTTCCCACCCATTCTGCTTTTCTCCTATAGGCCCCTGACGAGGCCCGGGGGGGGGTCATCTGCCAGCCATTGGGGGCAGAAACACATTAGCCTATTAGGCCACACCCCCATGTTACCAGAAGTGTGGTCATCCAGCCACACCCACCTTTTGCTTCTTATTCGGTTTACCTTGTTCGTTGTCAAAACCCAGGGCTTTTTTTGGAGCGGGAACTCCTTTGCACGTTAGGCCACACAGCCCTAATGTAGCCAATCCTAATGAGTTTCTGCTGTTGGGTGTGGCCTGTTATGCTAATGAGTTCCTGCTGGGCGTGGCCAACTCGGGAGCCAGCCGGAACTCCGTTCCTGTGTGTTCCTGCCCCAAAATAGCCCTGCTACTAGTGGAATTCGTATATTTGGGACTAGGAATAAGGCCCGTTGTGGAAATAAATACAACGGGCTCTAGAAAGAGGCTTTGGGAGAGTGCCCCGGCTTTGGGCACTCAGTGACAATTTGCTGTGGCAATCTCAGCAGGGTATAATGACAGAGTCCACCATTTTCTCCAGAGGAACTGATCTTTGCTACCTTTTGCGTTTCTGCTGTTGGGTGTGGCCTGTTATGCTAATGAGTTCCTGCTGGGCGTGGCCAACTCGGGAGCCAGCCAGAACTCCGTTCCTGGGCGTTCCTGCCCGAAAATAGCCCTGGTCCGTTGCAAGGGCTTAAGGATGCTGCAATAACATGGAGTCTCGTGATGGTGAGACTCCAGTTGTGCGTTTGCATGGCCCGCTTGCCGTTTGTTTTGGAAACTAGTGGCACCCCAGTTGCAACCAGGCACGTGAGTATTGTGTGATGAATTGGAGCCGCAGAGTAGCTTCGACCTGTTTTCACCTTTACAATATTAGGAGGCCCGGCACCAGCGGGGCTCCAGCCGGGGGCCCAGAGAGCGACCTTGGAAACCCGCGCACAACCCTGGCATTTCTGAAGCCTGCCTTTGAAATCAGACTCCGGCTTGGCCTGTGCTCTTTGGGGGAAAGAATGCCGGCTCGAGAGCAGCTGTGATCACAGTCCCTGGGCCCAGCGGGAGAGCCGCCAAGAGACCTATTTATACCCTCTTCTGCTAACAAGAATGGCAGAATGTTGGGAGGCGGAATGTTGCCAGGGGATGTAGTGGTGATGGCCACGATAGCTTTAAAAGGCGATTAGACAGGTTCACGGAGGAGAGGTCTAGCAGTGGCTGCTAGCCCTGGTGACTAAAGGGACCCTCCGTGTACTGAATCCCAGAGCCAGGAGGCGACATCAGGAACAGGCCTCAGCCTCTCTGCCCTGTTGTTGGCCCTCCAGAGGAACTGGTTGGCCACTGTGTGAGACAGGAGGCTGGACTAGATGGACCCTCACTGGTCTGATCCAGCAGGGCTCTTCTGATGCTCTTCTCAGGGGAAGGTCATGGCCTCTCTGCCCTGTTGTTGGTCCTCCAGAATAACTGGTTGGCCACTGTGTGAGACAGGAGGCTGGACTAGATGGACCCCTGGCCTGATCCAGCAGTGCTCTTCTGATGTTCTTTTCAGGGGAAGGCCTCGGCCTCTGTGCCCTGTTGTTGGCCCTCCAGAGGAACTGGCTGGCCATTGTGTGAGACAGGATGCTGGACTGGATGGACTCTCACTGGTCTGATCCAGGAGGGTCCTTCTGATGTTCTTAACATTAAGGGAAAGCATCAGCCTCTCTGCCCTGTTGTTGGTCCTCCAGAGGAACTGGTTGGCCACTGTGTGAGACAGGAGGCTGGACTAGAGGGACCCTCCCAGGTCTGATCCAGCAGGGCTGTTCTGGTGTTCTTCTCAGGGGAAGACCTCGGCCTCTCTGCCCTCCTGTTGGCCTTCCAGAGGAACTGGTTGGCCACTGTGTGAGACAGGAGGCTGGACTAGATGGACCCCTGGTCTGATCCAGCAGGGCTCTTCTTATGGCCTTATGTGATACCCATTTTAATTTAGAACTGGTCCATCAGTTACTGGCATTAGGAGAAAAGTTAGGGGAAAGACACCCTAATCAGCGTCTGGAAACAACATAATAATACTGTTACAGTGAAATAGTGGGGATGGGCTATGGTTCAGTGGTAGAGACTCTACTTGGTATGCAGAAGATCCCAGGTTCGATCCCTGGCATCTCCAGTTAAAAGGACCAGGTGATGTGAAAGACCCCTGCCTGAGACCCTGGAGAGCCGTTGCTGGTCTGAGTGGGCAATACTGACCTTGCTGGACCAAGGATCTGACTCCACCGACGGCAGGCTCATGTGTTCAACATTTTCTCTTCTATATTGTTGGTATAATTCCAAGACTGAATTCTGGGTACCGGGGCTAATCCTTCAGGGTAGGCCTTTGCTCAAAGGAGCTGCTGAACTCCCAACATCTCCCGTATTTATAACAAGAATCAAAGTAATAGAATCATAGAATGTCAGAGTTGGAAGGGACCCTGCAGGTCATCTAGTCCAACCCCCTGCACTCTGCAGGAGCATGCCCAAAAGATAGTCCTACATACCTACAACATACCCAAAAGGTGGTCGTCCAGCCTCCGCTTGGAAATGTCCAGCGAAGGAGCATCCACCACCTCCCGAGGCAGACTGTTCCACTGCTCAACCACGCTTACAGTTAGGAAGTTTCTCCTGATATCTAGACGGTAACGACTCCCTTGTAATTTCCACCCATGAGATCTAGTCTTGCAATCCGGAGCAGGAGAGAAGAGATCTGCTCCATCTTCTACAGGACAGCCCTTCAAATACTTGAAGGCTGCAATCATGTCTCCTCTAAGTCTTCTCTTTCCCAGGCTAAACAGACCCAACTCTTTTCAGCCTTTCCTCATAAGATTCTTTTCTATTGAATTGAAGAATCTGATCCCCCGTTGATTCCTGGGTCGCCTGCCCTGCTCTACCATGCTCCCGGTTGTCCCTCAGAAACGGCAATTGTGTCCAAGTGCTGTCCCTTCACAATACACCCTATTGTGCTTTTTTGGCTACGGAAGAATCAGGCCGGCCTGTCACTTGGGTTACAACTCTGTCCCTGCTTTCCGTTTTTCTCTTGCCCAGCTCTGGTTTCCCTTCCCATTTGCATCCCATTAAGATGCATACCTGCAGGGACAATCTTATCCCCCACAACATTAGGAACGGGAGGCAGCGTGTTAACCCTTTGGGTGCTGGAGAACACTGCACGGGATCCACAGGAAGACGTCCAGCCCGTCACCCTCTCTGACAGCTTCATGGCACAGCTGGAACTGGAAGCGCCCTGCTTCCTCAGAGAGCAAGCATTGGTGGTGGAGCAAAAGAAGAAAGAGATGGATTGAACCGCACCAAGACACCAAGAGGAGAGGACCTGTTGGGGAGATCTGAGGTACGTTTGTAATGTTATAGTCACTGGTATGGTATGGTCAGGAGTCTTTATACGTAGCAGAGTGCAAGAGGTTTGCACGCGGCAGCAGTTTCCCAGTACTGTGTGCGTTAGCAAACTTACAGAGTGACACAGAGCCACTTGTCGGTTTCAAACTACTAAGAATCCTTTATTCAAGGAACTATAATCTAGATAGTGCAGACTGAGAGATAGGGTCAGAGCCTAGTCTAATTAGCAAGACGGATGCAGATGGCGAATGCCTGTCCTGCACCCGTGGTGGCAAAGATGGAGAGTGTGTGCTCCTTCTTTGTGTGTGCAAGAGAGAAGGTGTCGAGCCAGAAGGAGGGAAGTCTTGCCCCTAAGAATAGTATTCTACTTCAAAGGATAGTGTCAGATAGCAGGATGGAAAGAAGAAGAGCTGGATTCATACCCCGGCCCTTCACTCAGAGTCTCAGAGCAGCTTACGATTTCGTTCCCTTACTCTCCCCCTGTGAGGTAGGTGGGGCTGAGAGAGCTCTGAGAGAACTGCCCTTGAGAGAACAGCTCTGAGAGAACTGTGACTGACCCAAGGTCACACCAGCAGCTGCATGTGGAGGAGTGGGGAATCAAACCCAGTCCTCCAGATTAGAACTAGAGCAGTTTATAATCACCTATTCCTCCCCCTCCCCACAACAGACACCCTGTGGGGCAGGTGGGGCTGAGAGAGCTCTGAGAGAACTACCCTTGAGAGAACAGCTCTGAGAGAACTTGTGACTGACCCAAGGTCACACCAGCAGCTGCATGTGGAAGAGTGAGGAATCAAACCTGGTTCTCCAGATCAGAAGAAGAAGACGAAGGAGGAGGAGGAGGAGATTGGATATATACCCTGCCCTTCACTACCCGACAGGAGTCTCAGAGCAGTTTATAATCCCCTATCCCTTCCCACAACAGACACCCTATGAGGTAGGTGGGGCTGAGAGAGCTCTTTCCAGGACAGCTCCTGAGAGAACAGCTTTGAAAGAACTTGTGACTGACCCAAGGTCATGCCGGCATCTGCGTGTGGAGAAGTGGGGAATCGAACCCAGTTCTCCCAGATTAGAGTCTGTGCTCCTAACCACTACACCAAATCGGGGATCGAACCTGGGACCTCTGGCATGCCAAACAGATGCCCCTCCCAAACTTGCATGTATATATGACTCGGTAGACCATTGGCAGGGTTGGCGCACCTGTACTGTTTATGTATCTGAGAGATTTCTGCCGAGCTTAGTTTAAGCACAGTTCAACAGGCGGCTCTGATCAGTAAAAGAATAAAACCACAGTGTTGAGATCGAAGATGATAGGGAGTCTGCAACCGTGGTTCTGGCTGCTGCTCAACGGAATCATCAGTATCATCATGCCCCTGTATAAATCATTGGTGCGACCTCCTTTGGAATACTGTGTACAGTTCTGGTCACCACATCTCAAAAAGGATATCATAGCATTGGAAAAAGTGCAGAGAAGGGCAACTAGAATGATCAAAGGGTTGGAACACCTTCCCTATGAAGAAAGGTTAAAACGTTTGGGGCTCTTCAGCTTGGAGAAACGACGGCTGAGGGGTGACATGATCGAGGTTTATAAGATTATGCATGGGATTGAGCAGGTTGAGAAAGAAGTACTTTTCTCCCTTTCTCACAATACGAGAACTCGTGGGCACTCCATGAAATTGCTGAGCAGTCGGGTTAGAATGAATAAAAGGAAATACTTCTTCACCCAAAGAGGGATTAACATATGGAATTCACTGCCACAGGAGGTGGTGGCAGCTGCAAGCATGGACAGTTTCAAGAGGGAATTAGATAAACATATGGAGCAGAAGTCCATCAGTGGCTATTAGCCACAGGGTATAGATGGGAACTCTCAGTCTGGGGCAGGTGATGCACTCTATTCTTGGTGCTGGAGGGGGCAGCAGTGGGAGGGGGCGTCTAGTGTCCTGGCCCCACTGCTGGACCTCCTGATGGCACCTGGTATATTTTGGCCGCTGTGTGACAGAGTGTTGGACTAGATGGGCCATTGGCCTGCTTCAACATTGACTTCTCTTATGTTCTTATGGAAGGGACCTTATTCTGTCTCCTGCAGAAAGGCTGGTAGTTTCAGTTGCCACAGCCTCCAGGTAGGACCTGGAGATATCCTGGGATTACAACTTATCTCAACACTGCAGAGGGGGGACGACGACAACCGTACAGCCTTATACCCTGTAGAGGCCCCCCTCCTTCTCCTCAAACCCCCTCTCCTTCTCCAAGCTTCACCCCCCAAGTCTCCAACCCCAAGTTGGTGACCCCAGTTGGGGGCAGCTGGCCAGGCAGGCTGCTGAAAGGATCCTGTTTCTCTCTCCTCCCTGTTTCTCTCTCTCTCTCCCCTGCAGTCTGCAAGCTCCGAGTTATCCCTCCGGTCTGGCAGGGGTCCCGGTTTCGTCTCGGAGCCGAGTCCTTAGCAGGATGATTCAATGCCTGTTTACTCTGAGTTGATTCCACCAAGGAGGCTCGGTCTCCAGTTAAGGTTGCCAGGTTGCCGTCGTCCGTCCGTCCATCCCCGCCCCCCCCCCCGCCACTGGCGAGGGATGGGGGAGTAGGGTTGCCAGATCCAGGGTGGGAAACTCCCGGAGATGGGGGGCAGGTGTCTGGGGAGGGCAGTAGAGGAATCTCAGAGCGGCTTACAATCTCCTTTCCCTTCCCCTCCCCACGACAGACACCCTGTGAGGTAGGTGGGGCTGAGAGAGCTCTGACAGAAACTGCCCCTTTTCAAGGACAGCTGTGCCAGAACTTGTGACCAATGCTCCCTCTAAGCTGTGGAGTCTGGTGAGCAAAAATTCTACTTTGTGAGCTACTGGCTTCAAAGTTGTGAGCGAGCCATTTGGCTACTGCATAAATTAGTGTGCTTTGGAACCATCCCTTCCTGAGCGAAGACAAAAATGGGTGAGCCGGAGGCTAAGAAACGATGAGCTAGTTCACACTAACTCAGATTAGAGGGAACACTGCTTGTGACTGACCCAAGGTCACACCAGCAGATGCGTGTGGAGGAGTGGGGAATCAAACCTGGTTCTCCCGGATTAGAGTCTGTGCTTCTAAACCACTACGCCAAACTGGCTTTCCAGGGATCTCAGTGGAGTACAGTGCTATAGCATCCACCTTCCGAAGCATCCGTTTTCTCCAGGGGAGCCAATTTGTGTAGTCTGGAGACGAGCTGAAATTCCGGGGGAGCCCCAGGTCCCACCTGGAGGCTGGCATCCCTGTCTCCAGTGAGTGTGCCCAGGATTGCAAACTTCTCCTCCGAGCCTTTGGCCTTTGCCTGCTCCGATAGCCCTTCCCGGTGATAGGTGGCATGCTGCTTGGAGTTGCCAACCTCCTGGTGGGGCCCGGAGACCTCCCAGAATGACAACTGATTTCCAGCGCAAAGTTTGAGTCCAGTGGCACCTTTAAGAGTCCAACGGCACCTTTGAGAGCCAGTTTGGTGTAGTGGTTAAGTGCGCGGACTCTAATCTGGGAGAACCGGGATTGATTCCCCACTCCTCCACTTGCACCTGGCTGGATGACCTTGGGTCAGTCACAAGCTCTGGCACAGCTGTTCCTGAAAGAGCAGTTTGTGTCAAAGCTCTCTCAGCCCCACCTACCACACAGGGTGTCTGTTGTGGGGAGGGGAAGGGAAAGGAGTTTGTAGGACGCTCTCCTTTGGGTAGTGAAGGGCAGGGTATAAATCCAATCTCCTCCTCCTCCTCCTCCTCCTCCTCCTCCCCCTCTTCTTCTTCTCCTTCTTCTCCTTCTCCTTCTTCTTCTTCTCCTTCTCCTTCTCCTTCTCCTTCTCCTTCTCCTTCTCCTTCTCCTTCTCCTTCTCCTTCTCCTTCTCCTTCTCCTTCTCCTTCTTCTACTTCTTATCTGGGAGATCCGGGTTTGATTCCCCACTCCCCCTCATGCAGCTACTGGTGTGACCTTGGGTCAGTCACAAGTTCTCTCAGAGCTGTTCTCTCAAGGACAGTTTTTTCAGAGCTCTCTCAGCCCCACTGACCTCCCAGGGTGTCTGTTGTAGGGAAGGGGAAGGAGATTGTAAAGCCGCTCTGGGACTCCTTCGGGTAGCGAAGGGTGGGGTATAAAACCAACTCTTCTTCTTCTAGTTGTGCCGGTTTAAATGTGTGAAGTGACTGAGGGGTGGCCCTAAGTAGCATTGGAAAGAGCGGGCATTGGCACACAAACGCCTAATAGATTTGATCGGGCACATCAGCAAAGGCATGGCAATACCACTGCCCACCACATGGGTTGCTGGTGCAGGGTAGAGCTTGGGGACAGTGCCATGTGACGGTCATTCCTCAGGGTTAGATTCGAGTCCAGTAACACCATAGAGCATGTAGTGGTGTCGTGGTTAAGTGCGCGGACTCTAATCTGGGAGAACCGGGCTTGATTCCCCACTCCTCCGCATGCAGCTGCTGGTGTGACCTTGGGTCAGTCACAAGTTCTCTTAGAGCTGTTTTCTCAAGGGCTGTCCTGGAAAGAGCTCTCTCAGCCCCGCCTACCTCACAGATTGTGGGGAGGGGAAGGGAAAGGAGTTTGTAAGCTGCTCTGAGACACCTTTGGGTAGTGAAGGGTGGGGTATAAATCCAACCTCCTCCTCCTCTTCTGTCAGTCAGAAGTTCTCTCAGAGCTGTTCTCTCAAGGGCAGTCCTTGAAAGAGCTCTCTCAGCCCCGCCTACCTCACAGGGGGTGTCTGTTGTGGGAAGGGGAAGGGAAAGGAGTTTGTAAGCTGCTTGGAGACACCTTCGGGTAGTGAAGGGCGGGGTATAAATCCAACTTCTTCTTCTTCTTCTTCTTCTTCTTCTTCTTCTTCTTCTTCTTCTTCTTCTTCTTCTTCTTCTTCTTCTTCTTCTTCTTGCTTCTGCTTCTGCTTCTGCTTCTGCTTCTTCTTCTGCTTCTGCTTCTTCTTCTTCTTTCTTCTCCTGTCAGTCAGAAGTTCTCTCAGAGCTGTTCTCTCAGGAGCAGTCCTTGAAAGAGCTCTCTCAGCCCTGCCTACCTCACAGGGGTGCCTGTTGTGGGGAGGGGAAGGGAAAGGAGTTTGTAAGCCCCTCTGAGACACCTTCAGGTAGTGAAGGGCAGGATATAAATCCAACCTCTTCTTCTTCTTTCAGGCCAATGCAGTTTTATTCAAGGTCTAAGCTCTGTCATGCACGCAACACTTCCAGTTTTGTTCTGCTGCATCACACCAACACAGCCACCAACGTGAACTTATTTCCAGACATCTGTAGCCCCAGAGCAAACAGCCGCAGGGTGGACTCTGTGACATCATCTCCAGCTGAGTTCTTTCCCCTCCCTAAACCCCGCCTCCCGCTAGGCTCCGCCCCCAAGCCTCCAGGAATTCCCCAACCCAGATCTGGCAACCCCAATCACTGCGGCAGGTTGTAAACGGAGAGGCCAGGGAACAGAAGGAAGTCCTCCGTATGGCCCCCCCCTCCCACAAACTGCCTGCCGCATCCTGGCCAACTGCTTTCCCTCTAAGTGCACGGTAAACGGTGCCCAGGCATTGACTCAGCGCATTTCCGCAGACCAGAGCTGAACGGCGTATCTCTTGGGGGGAGGAGGTGCCTTCTTAACAGCCGGCGTCAGTTTTCAGGATGATAAAAAGATGGTTTGGAGCTGTTCAGGGGTTTTGTGTTTTGTTTTTTAGCTTGCAATGAGGATGCACCACTCTAATGAATGTTCACGAACGCGCCCCGATTTATTCCACTTTTTAAAACAGCCTCTCTGCTTTTGGCGATTTTGCGGGAAGGAGCCAGGATGACAGAAGAGGACGTGGACGATGGGGAAGGCAGGCGGTGGAGCGCCAGCCAGAGGCCAGGGAGGGATGCCAACCTTCAGGGCGGGACCTGGAGCGCTCCCGAAAATGGTCACACGTGAAGCTACCGTCTTCTGAATCTGGAATTGATCTCTCAAGGTCAGTGTTGTCCATTCAGACTGACAACTGCTCTCCAGGGTCTCAGAGAGAGAGAGAAAGACACACACACAGAGAGATTGGATTTATAGCCCGCCCTTCACTACCCAAATGAGTCTCAGAGCAGCTCACAGACTCCTTTCCCTTCCCCTCCCCACAACAGACACCCTGTGAGGCAGGCGAGGCTGAGAGAGCTCTTTCAAGGACTGCTGTTGAGAGAACAGCTCTGAGAGAACTTGTGACTGACCCAAGGTCACACCAGCAGCTGCATGTGGAGGACGAGTGGGGAATCAAAGCCGGCTCTCCCAGATTAGAGTCCGCGCTCCTAACCACTACACCAAACGGAGAGGTCTTTCACAGCATGTACTGCCTGCTCCTTTTAACTGAAGATGCCGGGGATCGAACCTGGGTCCTTCGGCACGCCAAGCAGATGCTCTACCACTGAGCTGCAGTCCCTCCCCAGCCAAATTACAAGCTTTCGATGCAATGCATGAGTTATCCTTGAGGGTGCTCCAAAACTCTTCTTTTTTTCCCACTTAAAACAGAGACTGGGGTTGCCAACTTCCGGGGAGTGGGGAGGCTGGAGATCTCCCAAAATTACAATGTCCAGACGATAGAGATCCAAAATGGCTGCTTAGGAGGGTGGGCTCCGCACTATTATACTTTGCCGAGGTCCCTCCCCTCCTCAAGCCCCTCCCTCCCCGGACTCCACCCACAAAAAAAAAAAATCTCCAGCCATTTCCCAGCCTCGAGTTTGCAAAAGGGATTTAGGAGGGATTTTTGCCTTCTGCAATCACCGGGGCCAGTTCGGCTCCCCCCGTTTATGTATTTCACTTTGCCTTTTTCTGCATAGCAGCCTCCCATTTCCGATCCACAGCGGCTTGAAGCAGAACGACGCCTGATTCCCCAGCAATCGGATTTCCAAGGCAGGATCACACACTTTCCCTTTAAAGGGACTGTTTTGAGCTCCCAGCCTCACTCCGGCACAGCATTAGCAGCCGTTGGCAGGAGATGGGAACAACCCAGCCAGGGATTCTCCGCTCCCAAGAAACTGCCCCTTCGAGGGCTCCTTCTGTGTCCTCAGGCTTTGCCTTTGCTGCAAGCCAAAGATTTGAGACCTTCATTCGGAGGCACCGAATAGGTGCGGAATGTGAGATTTGCAAGGCCACAGAGAGTTTTAGAGGGAGACAAAATTCCGGGGTGAGTACGTATGCTCCGAACCGGTGCTCCTTTGGGGGCAGATCTAGGCTTGCTGTTCCTGTTTATGATTTTTTTTTTTAAAAAAAAATAAAGGCCTGGCATACAGAAATCTGCCAGGTGAAGCTTTTCCCGCCTCTCGCCTGCCCACCAGGAAAAGCTTCCCCTTCCTAGGACTAGGAGCAAAGCCCATTGCAAACGGAAGGCAACGGGCTCTAGAAAGAGGCGTCCGGGGGCCTCACAGAGGGCATCCCCGCCACGACACCGCGGCCGACCCCTTCCCAGAGTCCATGGTGGAGGGGTGATGGGACAGGTTGCGACCCCCTCAGCACCCTGCCGCCTGCACGGGCCACTGCCTGGGCAAGTCGTGGGTGGGAGCATCAGAGGCCCACGAAACAGCCCTGGGGCCCATCCACAGGCTGCATAGTGGCCTCGCGGCCCACCGGGGCAGGCGTGGCCTGTATGGAGCCGCCCACCATGCCTCGGCCCCCTCGCCATGTCGCTCTCTTCCCCCATCTGCAGACCTGACAGCGGATGGGTGACGGGATGGGCCGCCACTGGCTCCCCAGCCAGCCGGCTGTGATGGCTTGCCACCGGGCCACGCGGGCCACCTGTGCAGCAGCCTAGGCAGCCTAGTTGAGTCCTGTGCAGGGCCAGCCCCAGGTGTCTGGGTGCCCTAGGCAGGACAGTCTGGGGCGCCCACCCCACCGGGGATGCCAACCTCCCGGTGGGGCCTGGAGATGGCCCAGCGCCGTTGTCTTGGGCGCCTCGCAGCTGCGAGGCGCCCAGGAGAGCTGGGGAAGAGGCGGGGTTAGAACCCTCACCCCTTCCCTCCCAGCAGTGGCGCCGGCTTTTCTGGGCACCTCGCAGCCGCAAGGCGTCCAGGAAAGCCGGGGCTGCCGGTGCTGAGCGGGAAGGGGGCTTCTCATGGGGGGCGGGGGCATTTTGGCGCCCCTGCAGGGCTGGCGCCCTAGGCAAGCGCCTAGCTCGCCTAGTGGGCGAGCCGGCCCTGGTCCTGCGGTGGAGTGCGAGCAAGGCCACAGTGCCGGTGGTGCCTCTGAGCTTCCGCGGCTCACTGGCTCCCACCGAGTGCCGTACCTGGTGGTGGAGCGGTGGTGACTGAGGGAATCATTCTGGAGGCTGGCAGCTGAGCAAGCCGGCACTGCCTTGCATTGGGTGCAGCGCTGCCATGTCTCCATCTGGGGCCTGGAGGCCGAGCAAGGGCCCCCGGCCACTGGAGCGTCCGGCCCGTCTGGCGGCTCCGGGCAGAGTGAGGGCAAAACGCTGGTTGCGGCCTCTGTGGGCAGGACCACGCCAACCGAGGCAGCAACGCAGCCAATGGAAACAGACGCCATGTGAGTGACACACCTGGGCGCCAACCAATTCGGGAGCGTGTGGAATCTTCTAGAGAAGTGCCACCACCGAATGGCTTTTATAATATAGGGAGACGGAGACGAGGCAGCTCTTTTCATAACGACATGCTTCTTTATTGAACTTCCGAACCAAAGAACCAGGCTCAGCGGGAGCCGATTTATACTTGTAGAAACCACACCTGCCTTAAACAACAACCGATACCAAGTGGGCGGCCAGAATCCTTCATTTGCATGAACGATATGCAATGTAACTAATGACAGTGCAGCTATTGGGTTATAGTTATAAAAGGAAATACTTCTTCACCCAAAGAGTGATTAACATATGGAATTCACTGCCACAGGAGGTGGTGGCAGCTGCAAGCATGGACAGTTTCAAGAGGGAATTAGATAAACATCTGGAGCAGAAGTCCACCAGTGGCTATTAGCCACAGGGTATAGATGGGAACTCTCAGTCTGGGGCAGGTGATGCCCTCTATCCTTGGTGCTGGAGGAGGCAGTAGTGGGAGGGCTTCTAGAGTGGCCCCACTGCTGGACCTCCTGATGGCACCTGGTATATTTTGGCCGCTGTGTGACAGAGTGTTGGACTAGATGGGCCATTGGCCTGATTCAACATTGGCTTCGCTTATGTTCTTATGTTCTTATAGTCAGGAAATATGATTGGCTGTTACCAGTAACGTAACCAATAGTCTTGAAGGTTTTTGGAGCCTTATCATAGAATCATAGAGTTGGAAGGGGCCATACAGACCATCTAGTCTCAAGTTCCACCCGTACATAACAAGGATCCTTCCCTGGCACCCTGTGGTTGGGGGCAATGTTCCCTCTAAGCTGTGGAGTCTTGTGAGCAAAAATTCTACTTTGTGAGCTACTGGCATTAAAGCTGTGAGCAAGTGATTTGGCTGCTACATAAATTAGTTTGCTCTGGAGCCATCCTTCCTTTTTTTTTTTAACAAAGATTTTTATTGGAATATATTCAACATTGTTAAACACGATTTCCAAACCACTTATAAGCTATATCCCTTCCCCCTTCCCCCCTAATAGGCTTCCAACACTGCTATTGCCAATAACAAAGAAAATTTAAGAGTAATCAAGTTTAGACTTATAACAATCGATAAACCAGGTAACATATTTTTTTTGTATACGGTAATCTGACTCATCTAACATATTTCCATTTTCAATAAGAATCAAAGTTATACATTTTCCCTTTCATTTTATATTCGGTTTCTATATATATATTCAGGTCTTCCCATTCATTTAAATACTGTTCTGCCATTTGTCCATTTAGTTTTTTAGTCATTTTGTCCATTTCAGCTAAAAAGAGCAGTTTTCTTAACCAGTCCTGTATATCCGGTACTTTATCCGATTTCCACTGCTGCGCAAAAGCCATTCTCGACGACGTGATCATGTACCATAGTACTGTTCTCTTTTCTTGCTTGATTTTTTCCATTGTCAAACCTAAGAGTAGAAGTTCTGGACTTTTTCTAATAGGGATTTTCAATATTTTCTGCATCTCACAATGAACATTTGACCAGTATACTTTTGCTTTCTCGCATGTCCACCACATATGATAAAAAGAACCCTCTATTTTTTTGGAGCCATCCTTCCTGAGCTAAGGCAAAAATGTGTGAGCTGGAGGCTAAAAAACTGTGAGCTAGCTCACACTAACTCGGCTTAGAGGGAACACTGGTTGGGGGGTGGGGGGATCTGCAGCAGTGGACCATGCCAGAAAGTATGCTGGCACCGGCCCTGTCTATACTTTTCCTTAATGGCACAGAGGGAAGATAAGCTGGCCACCCTAACTTGGGCCTTGCTGCACCGGAACAATGGCTGAGAGGGCTGCCACATGTTGAGGCTCAAGAGGTGGGGCCTTGGAACTGAAGGGGTGTGGTCTGGGAGGATAGGGGCGGGGTGTAGCAGGTCTGGAGGAGAATAGTTCATCTGGCAGAACTTGTCTGTGTTGGATGGCCTGAGAGGGGAAGCTGATGGATCTGGAGGTGGTGCTGCTAGCAGAAGCCCTCAACCCCAGCAGAATATTACCTGTCTCCCTTGATCCTGGTCCTGCACCCTGAGATGTTACTCCTTTTGGAGTGAGCGACTCAGCATGCCTGGACATTGGGGGGTGCTACCTCAATCTAAGTATGTATAGGTGTTATCAATGGGGTGCCTCTCTTTGTCTTAACCTGGGACCTGCCCTCTGACCCCTCCTCTCTCCTTTTGTCCTCCCCCTCTCTCTACATGGCCTTCCATGGAGACATGTGCCTCTGCAGATAGAGACAATGTCCTCGTACATCCACACACATGATGCTGGACAAGCTGGCCATTTGTGATAGGTAAAGGTACTCTTTAGCGTAGGCTTCTCTCTCTCCTTAACACTACAACCTGAATGTGAACTGGATCTACCTGAATAGATGTAATTTTTTACCTTTTGCAATATACTTTTTGGGAAATTTATTTCCTATACTCAGTACCACGCTTCTATGACTGGGCAAAACTCTGCTGTATCAACCAAGTATCCCAATAGGGTTATGGGCCCAGCACGCTTCTGCTCTGCAACTTTGCTATATTAACCAAATACCGTAATAACTCCTTCCCTGAATTTCAGATCAAACCCTGGTAAGCCCCGGAGACTGAAGATGAAGCAAGGTGAGCACCGGTTCTTGTGCCAGGAGGACTGGTCTGGTTCTGTTTCGATTCTGTTTTGGTGCTGCTTGTTGTTGTTGTTGTTATTGTTCAGTTGCACAGTCGAGTCCAACTCTTCGCGACCCCATGGACCACATCACGCCAGGCCCTCCTGTCTCCTGAGGGCCAGTTTGGTGTAGTGGTTAAGTGCGTGGACTCTTATCTGGGAGAACCGGGTTTGATTTCCCACTCCTCCACTTGCACCTGCTGATGTGACCTTGGGTCAGTCACAAGCTCTGGCACAGCTGTTCTCTCTGGGACAGTTTCTGTCAGAAGTTCTCTCAGCCCCACCTACCTCACAGGGTGTCTGTTGTGGGGAGGGGAAGGGAAAGGAGTTTGTAAGCCACTCTGAGATGCCTTTGGGCAGTGAAGGGCAGGGTATAAATCCAAAACTCTTCTTCTTCTTCCATCGTGCTCCAGAGTTTGCTTAATTTCATGTCTGTTGCCTCGATAACACTGTCCAACCATCTCATCCTTTGCCGTCCCCTTCTTCTTTGACCTTCAGTCTTTCCCAGCATCAGAGTCTTCTCCAGTGAGGGCTCCCTTCTCATTTGGTGGCCAAAGTATTTGAGCTTCAGCTTCAGGATCTGGCCTTCCAGGGAACAGTCAGGGCTGATTTCTTTTAGGATTGACTGATTTGATCTCCTTGCAGTCCAGGGGACTCTCAAGAGTCTTCTCCAGCACCATAATTTGAAAGCATCTATTCTTCAGCGCTTGGCCTTCCTTATGGTCCAACTCTCACAGCCATACAGTACTACTGGGAATACCATCGCTTTGACCGTACAGACTTTTATTGGCAGGGTGATATCTCTACTTTTTATTATGCTGTCTAGGTTTGCCATTGCTTTCCTCCCCAGGAGCAGACGTCTTTTAATTTCATGGCTGCAGTCACCATCTGCAGTGATCTGGGATCCCAGGAACGTGCTGCAGAGCCTGGCAAAAGCTTTCACCTCTTCTGTGCAGCATCTTCAGGCACCTTGGAGACGAACATCAGGTTGTGATGCATTAAGTAGACTCTTAAACTCGTTATCTTTGCAGAATAAGCTGTGTCACACCTACCTCCTCCTCCTCCTCTGGGGCCACCTTGGAGCTTGAAAGGCCCGGGCACAGCCTCTGGTTCCATCTCGTGGACTTGATTTAACACTTAGGAACATGAGAACATAAGAGAAGCCATGTTGGATCAGGCCAACCCCCATCCAGGCCCACACTCTAT
>JAPDNY010002059.1:0-11058 GCA_029375565.1 Gekko gecko | reverse complement strand
TTTCAACAGGATTTTTACTGTGTGAATGGCAAAATCCAGTTGAAAAGTTCATTGAAAGTGGATTGAAAGTGGATTATTTAGTGTGTGTGACCGCAGCCCCTGTGTTCTTAATTCAGTAAAATCTCCAGTTACTACTTGGCAGACACAGGATTTTGCTGCAAGGTTAGTGAGCGACAACCAAGAATCACATATCAGTTTATTCAGTGGTCTGACATCGGCATAAAGTCAGCTGCTTAGACTTATGTTTAATGAGAAATGCTCAGGCAGCATCAAGTGAAAAAGACAAATACATTCATGAGAAAAAAAGAGGCCCAGAAGAAGTAGAGTGAGTAAATCCCATACCTACTTGGGAGTAACTCCAGTGAAATCAAAAGAGTTTTATTCTGAGAAAACTACACTGGGAAATCTTATGCTTTGAGAGTGTCTTTTGCAATAAGTGTTGCCAGACAACTAGAAAGGAAGAAACTGACCTGGCATGCTACTGTGTCTTTAAGTGGCTATTCTGCAGAGATCACCAGCTGTAGGTTTTCATGATATCAGTGGTGAGTACAGTTGCTAACCCTGAGTTGGGAAATTCCTGGAGATTTGGGGTGGAGCTTGCATGGGACGGGGTTTAGAAAGAGGAGGGACCTCTGTGGCATAGAATACCATAGAGTCCACCCTGCAAAGCAGCCATTTCCTCCAGGGGAATTTATCTCTGTTGCCTGGATATTAGCTGTAATTCCAGGAGATCTCCAGGCTCCATCTGCATTTTGGCAACCCTAGTGGTGAGTGAATACGGACACCAGCTCACCACATAGCAAATATGAAGAAGTATGGCTGCATCTTAAATGCATGCTAAAAAGCTGCAATACAAAAGAACATGGTGGTTTTATAATATCCCATGGATGAGGATATTCCACTTTTCCCTACTGACTTATTTTTGATGATATAACACATCATTATTTCTAGCTTTCTCTCCATGCATTACTGAAGCATGTTGTTGTCATTACTTCCTGATTCTTTGTTTACAGAAGTAGAAAGCTGAATATGAAGTTATAACAAATCACTATATTATATAATTTAAATTTATCTATGTGCATTCTTTATTCATGCAGATTTCACTCCTTTAAAATCCTATGCATATGCACAACAGCTCCACAAAATCAAAAAAAGGGAGCGGGGAGCACATTAAAAGATTCACTTTACACAGTGAAATCCACACATGCAGAACACAAACTTCTCATCACATAATACACAGCTATGTATCTCTGGGTACTATTTCTGAGAGAGTAAATAAATAAATAATATATTTTAATAGACTTAGTATTTATTGTTTTTTAAACTCTCATGAAAACTGCTATTGAAATATTTCAAAATATAGAAACAACACTTGTGTATTCATCAAACTACAGGAAAAAAAGCAGGGAAGACAAACCAATCCGCGGAAGAAAGCTCTAGTAATCATGAAGCATTATAGCTCAAAGAAATAGCTTCCTTTCTTAATGTCATCAACCATAGATTACTAATGTAGGTGATTGCCCAACCCCATGGGTATTGTGAGTTCAAACCAAGCATCCATTTGGTAGAAATTCCTATCAAGTGGTAAGCTAGTCATCTGCATCCTTCCACCATCACCCATTAGTATCTGTTAACTGGACTATTTTAAAGACAAAAGAGCAGGGTCTAGAAACAAACTGGTAGTTTGACAATCATGCAGCAGCAAGGAGAACATAATAGAAATCAGAAGGAGTAAACATCACATTTATTTCTGAGTGAGCACCTGTGGAATCAGAGGCACCAACTAGTGATGCCACCAAAATTAATAGCCAGCTCTGGTTTGGAATGCAAATTTGTGTAGCACTATTACTTATTATAAGTCAAATATCAATTCCCCATAAGTTATACTGCTGCTGGGCATGCAAAATTATGTACTTCTGCAAGGTAGGAAGGCAGCTAATAAATGTTTTTAATAAACAAACAAACAAACACTTCCAGTTTAAATATGTGTTTTAACCAATATGGAGAAAAGTACTCCCCAGCTGGAATGCAGTGGTGGATGGTTTTCTGCCCATCTCCTGATAACATCAGACATGGGGTGGGGGACTGTAATGGCTGTATTTTTTTTAATGCAGCTAACTATGGGATGGAAAGGGGAAACTATATAAGCAGCATGTCTTATCTGGTATGATTTTTGTTGTGAAGTCCCCCCTACATCTCTCCCTGTTTATAACACTGTGGGATAAGCTGGGCGCTTCTGGGCCTAGATTTTTTTTTTTTATGTTTCCTTCTGATTAGCTGTGATAGGCCCACTTTTGTTACTTAGTCCACGATTATTGTGATTGGGATAGGATGTATATTAAGACCTGAGCCTGATGGATTGGCTAGGCCCTAGCTGAGATTACAGGATTAGTGCGGGATAGGTCCTTGTTACTGTTATTAGACTGAAAAGCACCCCAAAGCACTGGAAGACGGCACCTGAGCCAGTCACTCATGGGGGAATGGTACCAGGGGGTAGGAGGAGGGTGGTCCCTCAGTGTCATGCATCATACTTTGCGCCTTTATACTGTACAGTGTGGGAAGATAGGACTAATGAGCTTTCTGCACATTTCTTGTGGTCATGGTGACCTTGGAGCTGGAGCTGGGAGCTGCACACACTGGCAAACCTAATGGGACCACCTTTCAGAGCTGAGACAACTTCTCCCAAAGAGTTCATTTCAAGGTTTCATAGAATGGTGAGCAAGTCCATGGATTTTCTAAAGCTTTAGGGGGAAAGATGCTACTCAATCCTGGAAATTTCCAGCTCTGGAGGCTTTATTATTTTCTCTTTCCTCCTGCAACATATCTATTTTCTCTGCTTCTATTCTGCCAGCCTATATTTTCTTGATCTCTTCTATTTATGATGAAGCAAAAAGGCAATCAACCAAGATCCTCAATTCTAAATACTTGTAATTATGGACCCACTTCAAAAGCAGGCTGAAAGGAGGTTGTCCATCACTAGCACTTATTGCTGAGTAAACATGGGTAAGACTGTGTTGTAAATCTTGTGTTTTGAAAATGACAGCTGCAATCCTGTGTGTACTAATTTAAGACCTACAGAATGAATGGGGCATATTTTTCAGTACATGTGCACAGGATTAGCTGCAAATCCAGTATGTAAGAATCTTCCATCTCCATACTCATACAAATCTAGTATGGGTACAATTTTAACTACAGGAGAGCAGAAGTACTGATGCATCCCAGCCCAAGAGTGTGTGCTTGGCTAAATCTGAGCTGGAAAAAAAATACCTTATCAGTATTTTTTGTATATTGTTTCAGCCAGATACAGACTTGGGGTATTGTTTGGCTGCCCAAAATTGCCAAGCACCAAAAATCCCAAAAATATTTGGGATTTTTGGGGCCACTGGATAGTCAAAGGGCATTTAAAGGGATCACAATCCGGAAGCCGCAAGTGAACTTCAAAGGCATTAAAAAAATTCACAGTCCTTTTAAACACCTTTCAGGTTAACTCGCTGCTTGAAAGTGTTTAAAGGGACTGTAAGCCCTTTAAACAGCTTTGGAGTCCACTCACTGCAGAATTGTGTGGCTTGGAGAAGGCAGTTAAAGGGACTACAATGCCTCTAAATGCATTTTTTTCTCCATTGAAAGCAATGAAGGATGGGGATAACTTTTGGGGTGCCCATAGAATTAGACCCCTGGTCCAATCTTTTTGAGACTGGGGGTGTTTTTTTTGAGGAGAGGCACCAGCATCTATGCTGCAAATTTGGTGCCTCTACCTCAAAGACAGCCCCCCGAGCCCCAGATACCCCCATATCAATTTTCTCGATCAATCTAATTTATTACAGCAGGAGCCAGTAAAACAGTAGAATTCTAATATAAGAAGGATTAAAACAGTAATAACATGGGAATAGTATAAAAACATTAACAGAAGAAAAATTTCCATTATACCCTATGGGGACCAGGGTATCCTGAATCCAAAAACCATACCAGTATTGGGATTCTGGAATATCAGAAAATACCAATATTTTTCAGGTTCAATACACTGAATCTGAAAAATACTGACTTTTTTTTTTGCACACCCCTAATCTCCGTCTTGAGAAGTCTCTGCATTTTTTTTTTTTTTTTTTGGGGGGGAACCTTAATCTAACAGACAGCAAAACAAGTTAAGGATCAAGCACCAAGGAACAAAAGATGTGACCCTTTAATTAGGACTTAGAGGAGGCATTTTTTTCTTAGTGGTGAAATGGAAGTTTGTGTACATGAATGCCATTCTAGTGTAGCTCCACTAAAAAGAAAAGGAGAATACATTGAGGTATATTAGGAAACTAATCACACACAAAAAATAGTGATAGCTCTCCAGAATGAACTCCATAAGGCAAAAGCAAGGGAACTAAAATTTAAAATGTCAACCAATTTTCACTCAGCCAATGGCAAATTCAGAATTTGGAGAGGGAAGAATTAACACAATGGCTTCACAGTGGAGTAAGTCATGTTCTGAGGGTAGTGAAATTATTAAACTGACATTACTTAAGAACAGCTGATTCATTATTTGATATATATTTTTTGTAACATGAACATTGGAAAAAGTGCAGAAAAGGGCAACTAGAATTATAAAAGGGTTGGAACACTTTCCCTATGAAGAAAGGTTAAAATGCTTGGGGCTCTTTAGCTTGGAGAAACGATAGCTGAGGGGTGACCTGATCGAGGTTTATAAGATTATGCATGGAATAGAGCAGGTTGAGGAAGAAGTACTTTTCTCCCTTTCCCACAATACAAGAACTTGTGGGCATTCCACGAAATTGCTGAGCAGTCGGGTTAGTTTTCCAGTATGTTCAGATCTTGTTTAATTCTTTTTCTGTCTCAGTTGTCAGGTTTGAAATCAAGTAGATCCAGTCATGCTTGCACAAAGAAAGGTTTATTGGATTATCTTGCTAAAACCCACAGTAGGAGGTCATTGTCAGGAATGGGGGGCGAAGCAAAGCAAGCTAACTTATAGTGTGATGCAATGAAGCGCCTAGCAAATGAAACTTGTGCACTCGCGCGGGAACTCCCGGCGGGAGAAATACTTCATGAACGGGAGACTACTCCCCCCCTCCCCTTGCCTTCCCAGGACTGGAAAATTCTCAGCAAAACAAGAATAGTCCAAAGCCTATATTCAAGGCCACCGTGATAAGGAAAAGCGGCAGGGAAGAAGCTCCCACGTTTCTGCCTGCATAGCTACGCAAGCGCAAAGCAGGATAGGGAACATAAAACAATGGATTCAGTGAGAAACATCAAAGGCATTTTCTGACATTCTGCCCTTCCCAAAATACCACCCACCCACCACTCAGGAAGGAGAGAATGAGGGGCCCCCAGGTTTATTAGGGTATCGAGTGTGAAATTCTTTCAGGTGATCAGGTGCATTGATATCAGATACTTTCACCCACTCCCTGTGTTGGGGCCCAAAGTGTACCCATTGAACAAGGTACAGGAGTTGTCCACGGAGAATCTTAGAGTCCAAAATGTCAGCAATTTCGTAGTGCTCCTCATCATCAACCATCAAAGGGGGGGGAGGTGCCGGAAGCTCAGCTTGCCATTTAGTCGGGGGTAATGCAGGTTTGAGGAGGCTGTAATGGAAAATTGGATGTATTGCTTTAAGAGATTTAGGCAAATCTAGTTGTACAGTTACTTGATTTACACATCTCAACACTTTGAAAGGACCAATATATTTCCAAGCAAGTTTCCGGGACTGTTGCGCTAGCCTTAGGTTTTTGGTTGACAGGTAGACCAAGTCTCCCGGTTGCAGTTTCCAGCCACCTGCCCTCTTTTTGTCTGCTTGCTTTTTGTACTGTGCCTTGACCTCATTCAATGTCTCAACAATTAGGGGCCAAGAGTCCCGGAAAGTTTTACACCATGCTGAGGCTTTCCCAACAGTCTCACCGGGCTTCAAAAAGGGAAGAGGGGGCTGTCATAACCCATGGCAGCTTTGAAGGGAGACATCTTCGTTGAAGCGTGCCATGAGTTGTTGTACGCAAACTCCGCCAGTGGTAATAAATCTACCCAATTGTCTTGTTGATAGTTAGAGAAACATCTTAGGTATTGTTCTAAAGTCTGGTTTACTCTCTCCGTTTGCCCGTCAGTTTCAGGGTGATAGGCAGTACTGAGAGCACGTTCAATACCCATTAGAGTCATTAACTCTGACCACAACTTTGAAACAAATTGAACCCCTCTGTCGGAGATTATCTTGAGTGGTAACGTATGTAGCCTGGCAATGTGTTGGAGGAAGGCTTTGGCCAAGACTTTGGCTGTTGGCAGACTGGGGAACGGTATAAAGTGAGCTTGCTTAGAGAATAAATCCACTACCACCCAAATGACCGTCATATGTCTAGAGGGGGAAGATCTGTGATAAAGTCCATAGAGATTACTTCCCAGGGTCGGCTCGGGGTGGGTAGAGGCTGTAAAAGACCTGGGGGTTTTCCCGGTCTGGTTTTGCAACGATTGCACGTCGGACAGGATTGTATATAAAGGGATAAATCCTGTTTCATCCGGGGCCACCAGAAGCCACGTTGCAGCAGTCGTAAGGACTTTACATATCCAAAGTGCCCCGCAGATTTTGAGTCATGGACTATCTGCAACATCTGGGACCGGGTAGCTTCAGGGACAAAAATTTTATTTCCCCTGTACCAGCAGCCGTTCAGACCACATTTCACATCATCCCTGGCTTGTAAGTCACTTGTTTCCTGTGTGGTGATGTCAGTGACAAATTGTTTTTCCCAGGTTAATGCCTGGATGGGATTCAATTGTGCTCGTTTGGTTTTACGGGTTACAACTGCACCAACTAATTGTTCAGGGGTGAACATAGACTCTCGTATTTCTGTCCTCTTACAGAGGTGTTGGGGAAGGTGGGAGAGAGCGTCTGCCAGATGATTGGCTTTACCTGGGAAATGGTGAAGGGTGAATTGAAATTTAGAGAAAAACTCAGCCCACCGGAATTGTTTTGCATTTAGATTCCGGGGTTTCCGCAGTACCTCAAGATTTTTGTGATCAGTCCAGATTTCAAAAGGTACTTGGGACCCTTCTAACCAGTGTCTCCAGGTGATCAATGCTAAACGTATAGACGCTGCTTCTTTATCCCAAATGGGCCAAAATCTTTCTGTATCATTGAATTTTTTGATACATAAGCAAGGGGTTGTAGTTGCCCCTGAACATTCTCTTGCAAAATCACCCCACCCATAGCGGTATCCGACGCGTCAACTTGGACCACAAACTTTTTTGTCTCATCGGGGTGTGCTAGTATGGGTTCAGACGTGAATAACTGTTTTAGTTGTTCAAAAGCTTCCTGACACTGGGGGGTCCAGTTCAAAGGGGCCCCTGGCACAGACGCCTTAGATCCCCTCCCCTTAGTCTTTAGCAGTTCCGTGAGGGGAGGGCTACTTGGGCAAAGTGTGGCAGGAATTGACGGTAAAAATTGGCGAAACCGAGGAAACTTTGGAGCTGTCGCCTGGTTTTGGGGGCTCCCACATCAACACATCCTGGACCTTCTTTGGGTCCATTTCTAATCCGCGGAGGATATGCGGTACCCCAAAAAGTCAATGCACTCCTGGTGGAATTCACATTTTGACAGTTTGACAAACAGTTTGTGTTCTAATAGCGTTTCCAATACTTTTCGCATAAGGGTAGTGTGAGATTCTTGATCCGGGGTATAGACCAAGATATCATCCAAATAAACAACCACCCCCTTGAATAAATAGGGGTGTAACACTTCATTGATTAAATTCATGAAGACCCCTGGTGCCCCCTGTAAACCGAAGGGCATAACCCGATATTCAAATTGCCCCAGCGGGGTATTAAATGCAGTCTTGTATTCATCCCCCTCTCTGATACGGACCCGAAAATAGGCATCTCGTAAATCCAGTTTAGAAAACACTTTCCCCTTAGCCACCTCTGCCAATAAGTCTTTGATGAGGGGCATTGGGTAGGCATTAGTTGCAGACACTGCGTTCAGTCCCCGGTAATCCGTGCAGAGTCTGAGCCCCCCATCTTTTTTTTTTACAAAACAATACAGGTGCTGCAAAAGGGGATGATGCTGGCCTAATAAATCCACGGGCCAGATTCTTATCGATAAAGCGGCGTAGTTCTTCCTTTTCACTGGGACTCATGGCGTAAATTTTCCCTTTTGGTAATTTCTGGCCTGGAAGAATTTCAATCGCACAGTCGGAGTTACGGTGGGGGGGTAGTTCATCAGCTTCCTCCTCCTCAAAAACCCTGGTTACATACCGGTAATCCTTAGGGATGCGGTTAAGGTCCTCCGTGGCTAAACAAGCTCGTGGAGGTTCATTGCATGGGGGATTTCCCCACCCTGGGTCCCATTGGTGTTCTGTACATTTCGGGGAGATAAATTGTACGCTCCCTTCCTCCCATAGAATGTAAGGATTATGTCCATGTAACCAAGGGCTACCCAATACTAAGGGAAACTGGGCTTGAGGGGCTATTACAAACGAGCGTAGCTCCCAGTGGTCACCAATGCCTACTCTTAAAGGAACAGTCTCAAATCGGCATGGTTCCTTCATTGGAGACCCATCCATTTGCGTGAAAGTTATTGGGTCTTTCAAGTTGACCACGGCTGCCTCCAACCCCATAACCATAGACGGGTTTATCAGGTCCCTCCCGCACCCTGAGTCAATGAGAGCTCGAACCCGAATATGGGTCATCATTGCTGGGTTCATCACCAGAACAGTCACAAAGAAGAGAGAGGGTAATTGCTCACCAGTTTAGGCGCCTCAGGTGCTGGGTCCTGCTGTGTAGCGCCATTCACAAACAGGACCATTTCGTTTCCCTGCATCTCACTCTCCTCCTCCAGCATCATGGTATCCGCTTGGTCGGGGCTAGCAAAAAGAGCCCGTGTATTGCGTGGTTTCGCTGTACCTTTCCTTGGGGTAGGGGTTGTCCACCTTCTGGGCTCCTCTTGTGGTAGAGCTCTATTGGGATCCCCTTTTGGGCAGGATGCGGCGAAGTGCCCCTTCTCCCCACATCGCAGGCAGAGGCCCTGTCGCATACGCTGATCTCTCATCCCACTTGGGGTGGACGTTGGTTTGGGTCTGGCCTGGCCTGCCGCAAGACTCGGACGGTTGTTGCCCAAAGATAGATCCAGTTTCATCATACGTAAGCGACTTTCCGCTTTTCGGCTTCCTCCATCCAACCCTGGAGGGTGCGAGGTTGCTGAGAGCTGAGGACATTATTGCGGACGTCTACGGCTAGTCCCATTCGATATTGTTGAGCCAAGACCGCATCGGTCCAGTCCCGAATTTTCACTGCGTGCCTTTGAAACTCCCTTGAATACTCCCGCACGGAGAGTTTGCCTTGTCTGAACGTGCGAAGGAAGGCTTCAGCTTTTGGGCCGCCCCGGGTCCTCGAAACGGTTTCTCAAGGCCCACATGAAGTCATCTACATTCCCCAATTCCGCTGCCTCCAGATCATGAAGGGCTACATACCAACTAGTAGCACTCCCCCGGAACCTGGACGCGATAAACTCCACCTGTTGCTCTTCGTCTGGGAACACATAGCCCCATCTCTGCACAAATTTCCCTACTTGCAATATGAAAAAGGACACAGTCTCTGGATCTCCATCAAACGTGATCTCAAGCATGTCCTTGGGGCGGATTACTGGGGGGCCGGCGCCATGACCGGTACTGGGACTGGCTGCATGAGGGGTGCTGGAGCAGGGGAGTTGAGGCGGAGGCAGAGCTGGCGGCTGGATAGGTCCTGGTTGTCCTGGCCCGGGTCCTGGTGCTGGGACGACCAGTGGAGGTGGGACCGGTGCTGGCTGGCCCGGCCCTGGCCCCGGGGGAGCTGGTTGGCCCGGCCCCGGGCCCGGGGGAGCAGGAGGTGGCCGTCCCGGTGGCAATGGTGGTGCAGGGGCTGGTGCCGGTCTAGGTTGCGTCAGCGGATGAGCTCGAATTGCTTGGTCCATCATCTGTGGTAGGGATTGCATTAGTTTGCTCATGTCCCTTACCAGACGTCGGGTATCCTCTTGAATAGAGTCCATGCGGGCATCGGTATCCGAACCGGACCCAGTTCTGGGAGATCCTCGAGACAACCTCCCCTGGGGAAGTCCAAAACTACCTCTGGGGTCCAAAAGGCTGTCCCGGCTCTGGCTTCCCGGCATAGTCCAGGTTGTCTGGGTAGTATCCAACAGGTTCTTAGTCCAATCGCGCGATCTGCGATAGGTCACCCCTTTATCCCAGGGTGTTGGGGCTCCCGGCACGTAGGTTCGTGGAACCGCTCCTCCTTGACTCTGCATTGGCCCGGCCGGGCTGTAGATTGGGAGAGTGTACGGAGCACCCATTGTGCCGATCGATGGCGGGGTAACCAACCCGGCTGCTGATTGTGGTGTTGGCGCTGCCAATACTGTAGTTGTAGTCACCGGAACAACAGTGGTGGTCGGGACAGTGACCACTGGAGTTGCCACGGTAGTGACTGGGACCGTGGCTCCTGAAGTAGTAGTCACTGGAACTGCGCCCGTGGCTCCCGAAGTAGTAGTCATTGGAACTGCGCCCGTGGCTCCCGAAGTAGTAGTCACTGGGACTGCGCCCGTGGCTCCCCCCCCAGCTCCGCTCATCATGGTAGACGGCGGAAACTGACGGTGGGGGAATGATGTGATTCCTGACAATTTCTGTCAGGTTTGAAATCAAGTAGATCCAGTCATTCTTGCACAAAGAAAGGTTTATTGGATTATCTTGCTAAAACCCACAGTAGGAGGTCATTGTCAGGAATGGGGGGCGAAGCAAAGCAAGCTAACTTATAGTGTGATGCAATGAAGCGCCTAGCAAATGAAACTTGTGCACTCGCGCGGGAACTCCCGGCGGGAGAAATACTTCATGAACGGGAGACTACTCCCCCCTCCCCTTGCCTTCCCAGGACTGGAAAATTCTCAGCAAAACAAGAATAGTCCAAAGCCTACATTCAAGGCCACCGTGATAAGGAAAAGCGGCAGGGAAGAAGCTCCCACGTTTCTGCCTGCATAGCTACGCAAGCGCAAAGCAGGGTAGGGAACATAAAACAATGGATTCAGTGAGAAACATCAAAGGCATTTTCTGACAT
>JAPDNY010002058.1:0-11061 GCA_029375565.1 Gekko gecko | reverse complement strand
CCATGGGTGTCAACTCCAGGGGGCTCTGGGGCCCAGGCTACCCCCGAAATTTCCTGAGCCCCCCCGGGCAACCAGACTCACAAACCTTGGCAAAAAAAAAACCCCATCCCCAACCCATTTGGAAAGCGGAGAGTTTTTTCCCCTCCGCTTTCTGAGACTCCGGATGTGGTGGGAGGAGAGTAGGGCTTGCTTCCTGAAAGCTAAGCCCCACCCCCAGCTCCCATAAGCCCTAAATTATTCTGATCTCCCACAGGAAAAGGTAAGGAGCTGGCCTGAGCTCCAGCGTGGGCAGCCATGGGGGTGGGGAAAGCCAAGGGAAGCCTCGTGTTGCCTCGTGCTGCTTCATGCTGCCTCATGCTGCTTCTGTTGCTGTTTTCGCGCTCCCCGGCGAGGCAAGCCATGCCGGGAGATTGGGGGGGGGAGCTGGCCTCCATGGAGGAGCTGGCTTGGAGTGGCTGAATGGTGTGTGCTCAGCTGGCACTGAGCTGCTCTGGGGTGGGGGTTCTTTGGCTGTGCGCATGTTTGGAGCCTACTCAGTTCTCCCTGGCCGGCTTGCAGAGACTGCAGGCGACTGAGCCGCTCTGGGGTAGGTGGGGTGAGGGGGGAAATGTTTGACTGTGCGCATGTGTTTGGTGTGTGCTTAGCTCACTGCAAGTGTTTGATGCGTGCTCAGCTTGCCCGCTGCCTTTCCAAGCTGGCCAGCCGGCTTGGAGAGGCTGCCAGCCAGCCACTGAGCCACTCTGGGGGGGGGGGGTTGTTTGGCTGGCGGAAAGTGTTTGGAGCACTGCTAAGTTTGGTGGCTTTCCTTGCTTAGATGGCAGGCGAGGGAGGCGCTGGGCTGCCTCCACTCTGGCTCACCTTTGCTGTGCCCGCTTTCATCTCTCTGGCTGCAGCCTGTTGCTTTTGTACTAGAATGGAAAGACTGGTTTGCTTTCCCCCTCATTTTCCTGCCTGCAAAGATTGTGCTGAAGGGCTCTGATGTAGTCAAATCCTAGTCGTGACTGTGGCCCATGTGAAGTGGATGGGGAGAGCCCGCCATCGCCTTCTCCTCCCCCTACTTTAGCCACTGCGACTGCCTGCGAGACAGCGGGGGAGGGGAGAGACGTGTGCTCTGTCTCTGGAGACAGGGTTGTGTGTGTATGCGTGAGGTCCTTCTCCCACTCCCCTTCTCCCCCTCTCCCCCTCCCCTCGTTCCGGGGTGGGTGGCTGGGTTTGTTTGGCTGGGGGGAGGTTTTCATAGCGAGCTCAGCTTGTCCGCAGCTTGAGTCTCTGGTAATGCTGGCAGGGAATGTTGGGGGGAGGGCAGCGGAGAGCAAGGAGATGTATAACTTTTGTTACCAAGTCCCTTGAGCTTCTCTGTACTGTGCCCTGAGGGATAGGTCAGGGACTGCACAGTTCCCTAATGCCTTAAAAATCAGCCTTTGGGGGGTACTTGCACTGCTATCTGAGCTCTGATGAGTGCCCAAGATTTCAATGAAAAGCAAAGAAATACTTGAATTTGTGATTTTTATACCCCGCTCTTCACTACCAGGAGTCTCAGAGTGGCTTACAATCTCCTTCTCTCCCTCTCCCTCCAACAGACACCCTGTGAAGTAGAGGGGCTGAGAGACAGCAGTGACTGTCCCAAGGTCACTCAGCTAGCTTCATGTGGAGGAGGGAGTGGGGAATCAACTCATGATGTTGTGCAATATGCTTAGATGTTTGTGAAATAGCCCTTCCTTATCAAACCAACTTTCAATTGGAAAATGTATTAAACTTAAGGAAAGTTGGCTCTCCTGTACTAAAAGCTGGAAACACCACAGAACAGTCATGTACCCCAAGAAACAAATTTTATCAATAAGCAGTAAGCCACTTACAGTAATTGAACCCTGAATACAAGAGGATTGATAGGCAAACATCCCTCATCCTTATTCAGAATTAGTTTGCTATTTACAAGTTTTCTCAGTAAGCATTTGGAACAAAGGCAATTTAGGTGTCACACATACCTCTCTCTCACACACACATGGACACACACTGCTCCTGCATAGTTTTTTAAAATTAAAGACAGTGAGAGATTCAATCACAGCTCTCTAATGTCTCATTCAATTTCGCCTTTAGTTTCACAGAAATCAGCAGCTTACTGGAGAGTAAAAAATTAATTGTAAATAAGTTCTGTGCATCCAACAGAGCAGCTGCCTTTGGGTGTCTAAGGTTGCTCAGTTCATAGTACAGCTGAGCATTAAGAGCTGGCAGAGGGTGTACTGGCCTAGGTAATTATACATTTTAAATTCACTCACTAATAGTGGTGTAGGCCTCACTTCTATCCTTTCTATAACTTGAATGGATTTAGATGGTGCATTCTCAACCAAGTCTACCAGTCCCCACCTCCATTCAGTGGCTGTGCCTCTATATGGCTCAAATAAAGCACACAGGAAATACCTGGAAGTCTTACTATGAATGTCATGTGTACAGTAGTAACAATGAAGTCCAAATCCTGTCAAAACTCCCCAGTTGTTTCATGTATATGTTAAACAGCACAAGGAGTCAGAATGGAATTTTACAGAATCCTGCATACTTGTTTGTCCCCACCCAGGCTGGCCCGATCTCACCAGATCTCAGAAGCTAAGCAGGGAGGCCTGGTTAGTACTTGGATGGGAGACCACCAAGGAAGTCCAGGACCACTACACAGAGGCAGGCAATGGCAAACTGCCCCTAGGCAAACCATAGGGGTGGCGCCTAGCAAGGATGTGACATCACTTTGTGATGCCATTTTCTGTGATGTCACTTCCAGGTGAAAGGTTAGGTGATTGCACTTCCAAAGCTCCACTGCTTCCAATGATGTCACATCCTGCACCAAAACCCCACCCCTTCATGTGATGTCACTTTCAGGCCCATGCCATACTTTGTTTCTGAGCCATTGGGGCCTGGCTAGGGGGGTTCCCAAGGATTCCCAGGCCCCCCTAAATTTCTGGAGAGCCCTTTCCTAAATCCCACATAGCTCCACCTCCATAAATAGTGACAGTGGCCTGTGATGTCACTGGCTCCTCCCTATGATGTCACTGGGCATCAGTTCTTTTAAGGACCTAGCACAGCAATGCCTATGGCCCAGCCCCTGCCCCCCGGAAAATTGGAAAGTCTACGCCCTTGTCTGTGCCTGACCCTGGACTTTATGCAGCAGATCCTAGGAACAGACTTTCAATGCAGTTTTTAAGTTTTAGTTAATGGGGAGTTTGTGAACATCCACACTATGGCTATTTTAGTGCTACCAAGGCAAAGTATTCTACAATCAGCCAGATGCAGAATATTAACTCTTTGGCTTACAGTCCCTTCCCAGAAAACATGGACATTTTATAGTATTGTTGAGTCCGGTTGATAACACTACAGAAGACCATGCCCCCCCCCCCTGTTGATTTATTTTTTAACTTTTTTAGTTTTTTCAGGCAGTATAAAAACATGAGGAATTGTCTCTTGTTACAATGCAGGATACTTACAAAGAGCAGGACAAGATAAAATACTGGAAAGTAACTGCCTGGCACAAAAGTTTTAAAAAGCTTGCTAGCAGTCAAGTTCAACAACCATGACACTGATGGAACATATTCTTGCCAAGTGTGTAACAACGGTGTAAGAGAGGATAAAAATGTGTACATTAATAAATGAAAAATTTCTCTGTTATCCAATAGCATTCTTAAACTAAGTCAATATAGCCCAGGGAGATTTTTGTAAAAAAGAAAATCATTAGTGTGAAGAGTGTTCATAGATGCTTTGAGAAGAGATTTACCTGCATATTACCTACAGAGTTACACCTTTCTAAATCTGTTGCAGTCAATGGGCTTAGAAAAATGTATGTTTAGGACTGCACAGTTAAGCTTTCATTATATTTTGTTGTGCTACTGTTCTTTTGCTTTAAAAGAAGCAGGATTTTTTAAATGGCAGTTCCAGACTACGTAATGGTAAGTATACTGAGTATTTATATTTCAACAGAAAGGTGGGATATTAATAGAGAAGTGATAACACTGCAGGAAAAGCAGGAGCAATGGTACAAGCAGAGAGAAACTGCAACACGCTCTGTCACTAGCGATGTCATTGCACATGTTACCGAATGCGCCTCTGCAGAAGGTGGGACAATATTGAGACACTAAGCCAATCTGCACCTGTGAGGATTACAATGCAATCCCATTTGAAGCCAAAAATATCTGCATAAGTGAGCACACTGGAGAGCTGGGAGTGCAATGCAAAATGCACAGACGTCTAATAGGCTGGGTACAATGCCAGTGGAATGAGTGAACACAGCATCGGCTACAGAGAAAAGTCCCAGTGTGAAAGCAGCCTTAGGTTCTCTTGCTAACACTGATCACCATGTTTTCATCAACGAAAAGAGCCATACTGAGACTGGGAGAGCTTCGTCACAATCTCTTGAACTCTTGCAGAGTTCCCTGAACATTTTCTACCTGGATTCTTAACAAACACTACACATTTCTGAAATAATCCTGCCTTCCTAGTTAAACCCTTGATTATGTTGAAACTAGTGAATAATGCAAGCTGTATTAGCTTTTCCGCTCAGGAATTTGAAGGTCGCAGTCAAAAGAGGATTTTCAGAGAACAGCAGGAACACAGAAACTTAAGATGTTTACTCAGTGTTTAGAAAGAACCTCTGAAGCTTGGATTCTTGAAACTTTTATGATTCATTATGTTGACACAAGACAGGAAGGTAATTAAGTTTACTGAACAATATTGTTTAGGAAAAGTACACTTGCAACCTGATCCAGCGAGTGTTTACTTGAAGTAAATCTGATCCTATTCAATGGAACTTTCAACTGTTAGGACAGCAGCCTTGCATTGATTTTTTTCTATTAAAGATACTATGATATGGACATCATTGTCCATGGCTGGTATACCCCTTCCATAGCCATATCTAATCAGATAGTTTTGTAATGCCAAACCGGTTTGATGATAGGCAGCAAGAGGCCAAGGAAATAAGGATAGATGCCAATGATGGCTTCAACTCTGTGAATATGTATTGTATTTTTCTAGCCTTTGTACATCATCCCCTTGTACCTAATGAATCTTTGCAAGGTTTTGTGAAAGAAGGAATTAAACTTGGAATTCACGTTTTCAAGTTGATAAGTGTTCAGTAGAAGAAGAGGAATGAAATGAAGCCAAGCAGGGCAAGTACTAGAGAGAAATACCTTCTGATCTTGTGGAAGTAATCCAAATAACCCAAATACTTTGACTTAACCGGGTTGTGGATGAGGCTCAAGGTATGCTTAAAACATCAAGAAGCATTTGACTTTTTGACCCTGAAATGAGGCACTAAAATAAAAGCACTGTCTTAAGAATGCACGGGTAATCACTATTTGATGTCAAAACAAAACTGCAGTCTCGTTCTTGCCAATCCCCTTTCACTAGCTACTGCAGTGCCAAATTCCTCAGCACTATCCTGCTCTGTTTTATGTCAAGGAAGCCTGAACATGATGCCTGAAGGCACATCAGCACTGATAGCTGATAATACACTATCGTTTTTGGATTGATTTGCAAACTGCATTTTCCAACTACTTTCAACTTCTAGTAATTGCTCAAGGAAACTCATTCATATTTAGAAGATTTCAAAAGGTACAAATAAACTTTTGACCTTTTTAACCAAAAAGCTACATTCAGGAGACCACCTCAGTGAAAAGTCGCCTGAGCAATGTGCCTTATTGCCCATCTCTTCCAATCTGGTTTGGAAGATATGGGGCTGGATGGGCTTAGTGCATAGTTTCCTCCTCCCATGTAAGTAAATTCCTCTTTTAAAAAAACTTTGCCTTAGGGGAATTCTTGAAGAGTTCAGAATTAACTCTGCCTCCCCAGGGCAGGAAGACAACTGAGAACTATGGTCCCATCTCCTCAGCAATTCTTTTTGCTCTGCCTTCCAGTCCCATCAGGTAGGTCCTACCCTATGGAGAATGACCTTCTACCCAGAAAAGAATGGGCCCTAGCAAATATATCCATCATTAGTAATGCTATAATAAATCTGTACCTCAACACTCCCTTTTCCCCCACATTTTATACTGCAAAGCACGCCCTGCTTTAACCAAATATTGCTTTCCCAAGATACAAATTACAGAACATACAGAGCTCGGGAAATGGGCAATCTCTGCATAATGGAGAGGCAACTTCCATTCTTACTTTAAAAACAAAAACAAATACCATTGCTCCACGCCCTCCTGAAACCCTCAAAAGTGTCAGGGAAATTTGTGAACCCTTGAGAATGAAATCACTCTGCCTGACCCCTTCTTCTTGGACAGGAGTCATAAGTGTGAACTAAGGATATTTGTCCCGTTAAACATATTGCTGAAAACTCTGTTCTGGTTTTCTCTGAAGCTCTTTCATCCCCCTTTCCTTGCACCTCTCTCTGTGTAATAGCTCCTGTTGATGATTTGAAATAGAATGCTCTGAGACAACAACCTTAAGCAGGTCTCTCCACCCACGTGCTATACTCTCTACCCATTTGCCATGAAAGCACACAAATACCTGGAGGCAGAGGGGAGTCTTGTTCCACAGTATCAGGAAAGGTCTGATTACGCTGCCATCCCAATGGATTTTATTCTTGCCAGTGAAAACCAGCACCCATCCGTTGGTCTGGGTCAATATAATTTAATACATTGGCAGATACTACCAAAACAGAGATGGTATAGCAATTCTGGAGTACAGATTATTTAATATATAATATATGTCTATGTTTTGGTCCTATTATATTGCTTATCAGATGTCTCACCCTATTGATTGCACTGATTTACAATGTGGAATCCACCTTGAGTCTCAGTGAGAAAGGTGGGCTATAAATAAAGTAAAAAACAAATAGATGATTTGGTGCAATATATGAGGTTAACCAGCAAGGCTAGTTTAAAAGAGTATTTGGCTGATATGGACTGTTAAGTGTATCAGAACAAAAATGTTAATACTAGAACAAATTACCTAGTACAGAGGAAGAACATTCCTTTTTCATCAGTAGCATATAATCATCCTGTTGAACCATAATAGAGAGTAAGACAATGCCATATTTCAGCTCTTGATACTGTTATGATGTAATTGGATAAGCACAGATTTCTTAAACTGGAACTGTAAATGGGCCCTACTTTAACAGGTATAAAGGGATAAATTTTTAACGGCTGAGTAATATCTGGCCATGACTCACAATTTCACTAGTCTGTTTTCATATGCTGAATCAATCATCTTGGGTTTCATTTATGTATTGTCCCAAAGAGTGTGTCTGTCTGTGTGCACACAGTCACATAACCACTGTGCGGTATGTTCTGTTTTAAAAAATTCCTTGTGTTTGAGCTCACTGTGCTACATACAACAGCTCAAACTACTCAAATGCTGACAGCTTTCATAAGTAGTAGCAGATACAACTAGAGACAATCGCATTCTAAACTGTTATGGACTATTTAACCAGATGCAATAGGGTTGCCAGCCTGTGTGAGGCCTAGAGATCTCCCAGAATCACAGCTAATATCCAGACAACAAAGAGCAGTTCCCTTGGAGAAAATGACAGCTTTGGTGGGTGAACTCTGTGGCATTATACCCTGCTGAGTTCCCCCTTCCCCGTATCCACACTCAAATCTCCAGGAGTATTCCAACCCACAGCTGGCAACCCTAAGATGCAAAGTCATGCATGATACACAGTTTGCTAGACAAGACCAGGAATTCTTGGCTGCTTTTCCTTGGAAAAACTTTTAAAAGCCTTTCATATATTGCCAAAGAAAGCAGTGTTGTGTTGGAGGTGTAAGTTGCTTTGAAGTGCATCAGGGACTTCCTGGGATTCTGGCAGCTGTTTATTTTCCCAGGGAAAAGAGCCATGAAATGCACCAAGTCAGAGAGCAGAGATGGATTTCTGCTGAGAAGCAACCATCTGCCTACCTGTCAGGGAGCGCAAGATGAATGGCTGTAGTAAAAGATGATCTGGATACTGAGATGTGTGGGACATCACATGGGTCAAGGTCCCTAAATCTGAACAGGATAGAAGTTTCCCACTAGCTGGATGTCAGTTTCCCCTGCAAGGAGTAGATGGGGTCAGGATGTGTGTTTGTTCCACAGACATCTGGGAGGGGGGGATGTCGGAGGTACATAAGAACATGAGAGAAGTCATGTTGGATCAGGCCAATGACCCATCCAGTCCAATACTCTGTCATTCAGTGGCCAAAACCCAGGTGCCATCAGGAGGTCCACCAGCAGGGTCAGAACTCCAGAAGCCCTCCCACTGTTGCCCCCCAGGCACCAAGAATACAGACCATCAATGCCCCAAACATAGTGTTCCATCTATACTTTGTGGCTAATAGCCACTGATGGACCTCTGCTCCATATGTTTATCCAATCCCCTCTTGAAGCTGTCTATGCTGTCTATGCTTGCAGCTGTCTATGCTTGTAGCCAGTACCTGAAAAGGTTAGTCCAAAACAAAAGAGGGCCAAATTTAAAATCCACTTTAAAAACATACAAAAACATACATGTATTTATTAAACACAGATTAAAATATTATATAGGGGCCCATTCATACCTCATAAATAATTGTAAAAATATACAAGGGCTGATAAAATAGACCTGACGCGTTTCGGCCTTAGCAGGCCTTCTTCAGAGGTCTAATACAAAATGCATATGGAACACATTGGCTATTATATAAACAGAAATGCATACAACCATACATACATAAAGTTTGAAATCAATAAAGACCAGAAAACAAATGAAAGTTTAACCACAGGGCAAGGAAGAAAAATACAAAAATACAAAATTGCAAATGAGGCCTCCAGTACAATCACATGTCCAGTGGTGCTCCTCTCTGGTCAATTATATATTTTTCAAAGATTGTATGGCCAATTGTTCCATAAAATGCTGTCTATGCTTGCAGCTGTCTATGCTTGTAGCCACCACTTCCTGCAGCAGTGAATTCAACATTCTTTGGGTGAAGAAGTACTTCCTTTTATCTGTTCTAAGCCTACTGCTCATTAATTTCACTGAGTGCCCACAAGTTCTTGTATTGTGAGAAAGAGAGAAAACTACGTCTTTCTCTGTCTTCTCTGTCCCATGAATGATTTTGTAAACTTAGTTGTTGTAGTTTTTCCAAGCTATATGGCTGTGGTCTTGGCATTGTAGGACCCGACGTTTTGCCAGCAGCTGTGACTGGCATCCTCAGAGGTATAACACAGAAACATGGAGTACTTGACACAGAAAGTACTTTCTGTGTTATGCCTCTGAGGATGCCAGTCACAGCTGCTGGCAAAACGTCGGTCCTACAAAGCCAAGACCATGGCCATACAGCCCAGAAAATCTACAACAGCTAATGAACTCTGGCCATGAAAGCCTTTGACAACATAATTTTGTAAGCCTCTATCATGTCACCTCTCAGTTGTCGTTTCTCCAAGTTAAAGAGCCCTAACCTCTTTAACCTTCTTCATAGATAAGGTGTTCAATTCCCTTAATCATTTTAGTTGTCCTTTTCTGCACCTTTTTTGCACCTTTTCTACACTCTAATATCTTTTTTGAGGTGAAGTGAACTATACACAGTATTCCAGGTAAATCTTCTGTATTAAGTTTAGCTTAGTGTTATACTTTACTGTTACTCTCCTTAGTTCTGTAACCCAGTAAGAATGATAATTTTCTCTGCCTTGTGCTCTAGCACAATCTATAGTAATAAAGTATTTTCCTGTTTAAGAGAGGAGTTGATGATTCAATTCCTCCCTGCGCAATTTAGATCACTTGCTCATGCTTTGACATGCGTGCACAGGAGTTTCCCCCAAGTAACTGGGAAACTCTGCTCTTTGTACTTGCTCAGAGGCAGCCTTTACCAGTGTTCCCCAAGTCATTGGCATGTGGGAGGCTGGATTTATAATTTGGGGTGGTGGCTCAACAAAGAAGAACATGTTTTACATGCACACAAACATGCAATATGCATGTAAGAATGCACAGACCCAGGCAGGTTTACAACAAGCAATACCTGCATTCAGCAACAAGGACTGATGTCAGAGAACTGAGATGCTATGAAAAAGACTAGAAGGATGTCAGTACCAAAGAGTGCAGACATTTACATCTCTCCATTGAGTTGGATTTGCACACTACCCCTACAAACATTCCTTTGCTGATACATATGAAGATTCCTGATTGGCAGGCTGCTTTGTAATGTGGATAGTTCCAATTATAAACAACTAGAAGGCCCATTGTGGAAATAAATACAACGGGTTCTAGAAAGAGGCTCTGGGAGAGTGCCCCGGCTTTGGGCACTCAGTGACAATTTGCTGTGGCAATCTCAGCAGGGTATAATGACAGAGTCCACCATTTTCTCCAGAGGAACTGATCTTTGCTACCTGAAGAGCGGTAGTAATTTTGAGTGATCTCCAGCCCACCCCCAAGATTGGTAACAGTGGTTCCCCAAGAGGGAGTGGCTGGTTTGGAGGGTGGAGTCTATGGCATTATACCAGTCTGAGGTCCCACCCCTCCTCAACACTCACCCTCTCCAGTTTCGACCCCTCAAATCTCCAGGAATTTCCCAACCTGGAGTTGACAACCCTATCTCCCTCCCAGCCAACCATCAATCTACCTTTAGTTTTCCATCTCCTCCCCCTCCCTCCTAGAGAGCAGTTGTAATTTTGAGTGATCTCCAGGTCCCACCTGGAGATTGGCAACCCTAGGGGAAAGTCAGCCGCACAGCGGGGAGTTGAAAAAAATCTGATGGTCGCTGGCCCACCTCGTTAGCCAGCCAGCCATGCTGAAGCTAAGCGGGAGAAAGAGCCTTTTTCCATTTATTCTGACAGGAAAGTGGCCATTGGGGAGGGGGTTATGCTGAAAGTCCTTCGTTTTTTTACTCACAGAACCAAGCTTGGCTGCCTACCAACAGCCACTGAGGGGACAGTCCCTCACAGGAGTCAAGAGAACTGTCTTCCTCAGGAGAGAGAGCTGGTCTGCCAGGGGGAGTGGGTGGGGAAGAGGAACAGACCCAGCACCCGGCCAATGGCACGTGAGTACTCTTGAGTGGCAGCTGATGGGCCAATGGCTGAGGGAGGGCATTTTACAGCCAATGAGAGCGCATGGAATCTTGTGAAACCAAAAGATAA
>JAPDNY010002057.1:0-11066 GCA_029375565.1 Gekko gecko | reverse complement strand
TGCCAGGGGCATTTGACACACTCCCTCCCATTTTATTCAGGGACCCTAGGATATTCCCCCAAGCCAATCTGCACACAATTTGGAGGACAGATAGAGGGGCATCCCATGGAGGTCCACTGCCAGTTTGATGCCTCTAGCTTGCAGAGGGGGCATTCAACACACTCCCTCTTTACACATTGGACCCTAGGATCTCTCCCCCAAAACCAATCTGGATGGTAGGTACAGGAGCATCCTAGGGAGGTTCGCTGCCAGTTTGTTGCCTCTAGCTTTCAATGGGCACATTCCCTTCCCTTTTGACACACTTCTTCCCCTTTTGCAGAGGGACCCTAGGCTCTCCACCCCCCAAGCCAACCTGCACACAACTTAGACGGCAGGTAGAGGGGCATCCTGGGGAGGTTTGCAGCCAGTTTGATGCTTTTAGCTTGCAGGAGGGCTGTTGGATACATTCCCTCCCCTTTTGCCCATTGGACTGACCCTAGGATTCCCCCCCAAGCCAATCTGCACACAGCTTGGAAGAACGATTCCTGCAAATGTGTTTTGCAAGTCGTGGTGCAAATGAACCTGGAAGGGCTCACTTGTACTGTGGCTTGGAAAACACATTTAAAGGGACAGTCCCTTTAAGTGCTGCGTCAAAAAAATTGGTAATCCCAATTATTTCTCGTATCCCAATATTATACCAATACTGGGATTCAGTAAAACCAGGAAAGACTGATATTTTTTGGGTTCAATACAGCTGACCCCCCCAAAATGACTTTTTGTGTGTGCACACCCCTAGTCCTAACAGCCTTTAAAAATTATTGTGAGCCCAGAAAAACACTACCAGTTTTGGCAGCTCAGGTTCAATGAAGTCAAGGGCACTGATGGTTTTGTCACACAACTAAGGTGCAAAGTTTAAGACTGTGAATTTGGAGCAGTAGGGGTTATTATGATTAAGTACAAAATGGTCTTCAGCATTACTAATAATAAACTAAAGGAGAAGCTGGTAGAACGTGCTGATCTTACCCTTGCACAAGCAGTTGTTATTTGGCAGAGCTCAATTCTTAGCTCATTTACAAACCCTAGCAAAGGCTACCGAGGATCCAGTGACTTTGCCTGCAGTAACACAGAGCCAAAAGCAGCCAAGACACAAAGTAACATGAGGGAGCACATCCAGCCTGTCCTGAAGGCATTGCACTGGCTGCCGAGAGCATACTGAATTTGCTTCAAGGTGCTGGTTCTTACCTTTAAAGCCTTTCATGACCAGGGTCCGACATATCTGAGGGACCGCCTTTCCCCATATATAACCTGAGGAGCTCTACGGTCAGGGTCATAAAACCGATTGGCCCTCCCAGGTTCCAACGACACCAGGCTGGTTGCAACCAGGGCCAGGGCTTTCTCGGTGGTGGCTCCGCACTGGTGGAATGAGCTCCTGGAAGAGATCAGGGACCTGCGGGACCTTTTACAGTTCCACAGGGCCTGCAAGATGGAGCTCTTCCACCAGGCCTTCAACTAGGAGCCGCCACCACCACTATCAATAACAACTGAAATCTGCTGAGCCTGGCCCTTGGTTTGCTACTGACAGCCCGGGCTTGCCAATTATTCTGAGAAAGGTCAGTGAGCTGAGCATTTAGACAATTTATGGAATGCACTCACATGGAAACGCCATCTCTATGATACCAAAAACAATTCTGCTGACACTTTAATATTGCATTGGTTTTAATGAACTGTTTTTAGTTGTTTTATGGTAACTGATTGCTATTTCTGTATTTACCTTATGTAAGCTGCCTTGAGCCTGCTTCGGCGGGAAAGGAGGGGTATAAATCAGAAAAATAAATGAATGAAATACTCAAGCCTCAAGAGAGAGCACATCTGCCCAGCGGTCCTCTTGCAGGAGGTGTGGCTGCAGCCACAAGCTCAAAGCTTGCCCTGCTTTCGGAATTGCCTGCCACAGATGTGAAGCGCAGAATCATTTTGCAAAGGGGTACAGGAGCAGATAGACCCTCACCCGGTGAGAGAAGAGTCCAAACTCCTTGTTTGTGGGAGTGATTTAGGGTTAAGCAAAGAAGAGGACGTATTTCCCGACTGACTCCTTCAAACAAGTGATCACTATGACAAATCTCATTTTAAATACTCCCTACTGCTTAAGCTCTGATAATTGCTACCAACTAGGCATATTCTGAACCTTCCAACCAAAAAGAGGACATCTTCATTATTATTATTTTTGAAAGTGTCCCAGAGAGGATGGGCACCAAACAAAGGAGGACATGTCTTCTACATCTTGGTAACCCTAGATTACAGCACCTCAGCCTAGCGGAGAACCTAACCATTCTGAGCCATGGTTTCCCACCATTAGCACAGCAGGTGTTTCTATATTTTGCAAGCTGGATAGTGGTGTACAACCAAATATCTTGCCTGAAGGCATACGCCAAATCTGCATTGATATCTTCCACTGCTTTGGCAACACTCCCACTCTGTCTCAAAAAAAGATGTCTACGTCTCTTTCGGATTCGCTCTCCTACTGTACCGTTATAATTTCTGCTGTCTGCATTATTTTACTGCCCTATGGTTTTGACTCCATTGTGATTGCGGCATCTCACCGGCTCAACTGGATCTGGTTACAAAGCACTCTAAGCCCCTCTCAAAAGCACCATCTAGTGATGAAGACTTGAATCGACCAGATTGGAAGTATTTCTTGAACAAGCATCACTCCAGCATAAAGAAAGACGGCATCAAGACTGCTTTAAAAATGAAGATGCAGACATGACCATAGTCTCTACCTTGCCGGCTGCCGTGCAGGAAGCACCATCATTTTGGTTGCTTTTGGAGGGTCCAAAGTCACTTTTGGAGGGTCCAAAGAAAGCAACAATCACAGCACCCTGCCATGTTGACCTTCTATATCATGGAAGATGATGAGCCACTCCTGCCTAGACTACCAGCTACTCTGTCAGATCAAAGAATCTGAGCACAGGAGCTGTGGTGCATCTAGGGCACCTTGCTGAACTGGGCTCCACTGCCAGGCTGCCTGCCTCCACAGTAATGCACACAGAGGTGCTGTCGTGGCTGGTTCATTAGGGATGTACCTGGAGAGAAACTGTAGGGTACCCAAGAGACCTTGTATGGCCTTTCTGTCTGTTGGCAGAGACATCTGAGTTATGGCCTATACTTTGGTGTCGTCAGGTTGAAGACCATCATTGGAGACGGTGTGCCCCATCCACTTGATTTTGTCACTTGTGAACTGAACTTTGTTGGGGTTGGACTTCACACCTCTCTGGCGAGCCAGGAGACAGAGATGAGTTCATCTGGACAAAATGGCTGCTTTGGAAGGTGGATTCTTGGGACCAGATCTGAAACAAAAATGTTAAAATAACTAAAGTTATCTTGTATAGAGAGAATATGTATAAAATGTTTTATAGATGGTATGTTACATCAGAAAGAATTGCTAAATATGATGATAAATGTTCCAATAAGTGTTGGAAATGTGAGAATAAGGTGGCCTCATTTTATCATATGTGGTGGTCGTGTAGCGTTATTAAAAGCTATTAGATATGGATGCACAGACTGATACAGAAGATCCTAGGGAGTACAATTCCTTTTAAGCCAGAAGTATTGTTGTTAGGTGTCTTACCTAAGGAGGTAAATAGAGATGACCACTACCTGTTAATATACTTGGCAACTGCTGCCAGAATTTTGTATGCAAAATACTGGAGAACTACCCAAATACCAACAAGACAAGAATTTATTGTGAAGGTATTCGAGGCGGCGGAGATGGCTAAGCTGTCTCTGATTATGAAAGGACATTCAGATTCCACTTTTCAGAACACTTGGAAATGTTTCTATGACTGGTACAAACTAAATGGATGAGAGGGTAAAGAACTGATTAAAGAAAAGATAAAAACAGAGACGATACAGATGGATTGACATAAGAGATACTCACGTAAAGGGTAACATTATGTTGAATGATAAAGTGCTTTAAATATGATATACAAATGGAACTAAATTAACCCCCTTTTGTGTTTTATGTGTGTGGATTAGTTTTGTGCGTTATGTTCTTAGTGGTGTTGTTATACTGTATTGTACTGTACTGTTTAGTTGTAGTCTGTTATAAAAATAAATAAAAGTCTGCCTCTTGGGGGCAGCTTAAAAAAAAAAAAAAGGAAGGTGGATTCTATGGCATTAGATCCCACTGAAGTCCTTCCCCTCCCCCAACCCCACCCTCTTCAAGCTCCGCCCCCAAAGTCTCCAGGTATTCTCCCACCCAGGCCTGGCAACGCTAACAACAAGCCATACCACCATAGGTCCAGCCAACAAGAGTGCAGAGTATCATAGTTTTCTGTGATTACTGTAGCCATCAGCTCCCCATTCTAGCAATCTGGGGTAGATCCAAGGGCTACGAAACATGACAGGCAGCTCCTTCGTCTGCAAAACCTTCCCCGTTTGCTTGAACAGAAGTGCCGGCTCCACACATGTATCCATTTGTTCACTGAAAGGGGGGAAAGCCATTGTATGCACATGAAATTCCTTCAACGCAACACATGCACGCACCAGTCTCTGGATCAGCGTATAGGTATGTGTCCTTTCTAAAGTTATGTTCCAGATCATCACACGGTGGCTGAAAGATGCCAAATTATGTGACTCCCTGTGGTCTCCCTGCAAAAGGGTGCTGCTTGCTGTACTGCAACTAACCCCTATTGTTTGTTTTTGTGTTGATACGGTGAACATTGGCCTCCTAAAATGACAAGGTTGTATAAATATGCTACAATTAAATTCAGTTCCACTGAACAAATTCCAAGCTGAAAAACAAAGACGTTTCTTGGAAGTCAGTAAAAAAAAAAGTACAATGAAGATAATCTTTGCAAATAAACTTTGCCTTATCTTAACAGTTGTAGAGGATGACGGTTTGGTTTACGGCCTTCTAAACCGAGCATGTGTATATTTTAGATAGTTTTGCCAACAGTATAAAGACTACAGTTGGAGAAGTTTCCATGTTTCATACAAATGACAAACAAGATCTTTTGAGTTTCATAATAATGATAATGATGATGATGATGATGATGATAACAATATATTTTTCAAAGATATTCAGTTGTCTTCTGAGGCTTTGTTGGGCTCAAAACAGATCTGAAAATTTCTTGGCAGGTTTCACACCTGCCAATGAAAACTGAATTAACTACTAGGAATTTAAGACAGTGGTGTCCTCATTTCACCCCCTTTGAAATCCCATTGCAGTTGATCAAGACATTTCAAGAAAGGTATTTGAAAAGGTAGTGATAGGATTTAGAAAATGCTGGCTCAAAACAGTGTTCTTTTCTTCAGTCTGATACAAAACATTCCATGTGCTCTGATGCACAGAATGATGTGCATTTTGTGTATGCTGATGTGATTTCATGTACTCTGATGTGTATTCTGCGAGGTAGCAGGCCCACTCCAGTGCCAAAATGCCCCAGCTCCAGTGACAAAGGTCCATTTTGGGTCTGGCATTCACTCTGCATTTTCTCACCACTCGACCTGGTTCCCCCTTGCCTTGGAATGTCTGTTTTTATTCAATTTGGTATGCAGACTATCCTTTTTTAAAAAAAGAAAATTTATTATTGGATATGAAATAAAATATTCCATCATTTGTTTACAATTCTCATCATATCCGTTTCACATTCAAATTTACTCCCCTCCCCCTCGGCTTCCCACGATGCTCCGCCCCCGTTAACATTTCACCCAATATTCTCAAATATTCAATTTGTTCTCCATATACAAGTCTTAAATTTCGATATCTAACTTTTAAGTTTTATCAATTAGGTAACTTATCAGATACAATCTATCTTACTTAAACACTTCTCTCATTAATAGCTATCAAAACACAACAATCTGTTTTTAACATCCCAATTAAGCTCTAAATATTCTTTAAAGTCTTTCCAGTCAGTTATAAATTCTTTGTCTTCTGCTCCATGAAGTTTTCTTGTTAATTTGTCCATTTCAGCCATAAAAATCATTTTTTTAATCCAGTCCCACTTGTCAGGTACCTGCTCTTGTTTCCAAAACTGAGCGTAGGTTATTCTTGCCGTTGATATGAGATACCATAACAAAGTTCTTTTTGTCATTTTAACCTCTTCTAACTTTAGCCCTAAAAGCAACATTTCTGGTTCTTTTTTCAACGTACATTTAAGAATTTTCTGAATTTCGGTATGAATCTCTGTCCAAAAATTATTTGCCTTTTCACACGTCCACCACATATGGTAAAACGAGCCCTCTTTCTTTTTACATTTCCAACATTTGTTAGACATATTCTCATTTATATTGGCAATTTTTTTGGGTGTCATATACCATCTATACATCATTTTGTAACAATTTTCTTTGACATTAATGCATGTTGATATTTTAATCGACTTTTTCCACAAACATTCCCAAGATGACATTTCTATATCTCTATTTATATTTATAGCCCATTTCACCATCGGTATGCAGACTATCCTGTGTCAGTACTTGCCTCAGTGGTCATTATCCTCCTGACACAAGTAATTCATGGCGAGGTGATAAATACAGAGGGGGAAATAGGGGCGAGGGGCCTGATGGAGATCAATGAAACCATGCCAAGTTGTCTGCTTATTGTTCCCTTCTAATTGGAAGCGGAGGAAGGGGGAAATGCATCTCAAAACCACATTCAGATGCCCCGGGGCAATGCAGTACTGACAGCAAAGTCACCCCTCAATGGCCATAAATCTATGCCGAAGGTACCATAAAACCTGATGAACAAAGAAAGTGAAAGTGTCATGCGGTGTAGAGGGAGAGTAACCGCTGATGTGGCTGTGGAAAAACCACGAGGAAATAGATGCGTGCAGAATCAGCCAAAGTGTCTGGAACAATGAACTGGTGAGTTTAATAGACCTGTGAGTTCAGCAGCAGGGTGAGGGAGCTGGGGCACTAGTCTCTCCACATCTCTAAAAGGGTAAGCATACTTTCCACACACAGATCTACGTAACTAGGACATTTATATAAAAGGGATTAAGATTGCTGGGGAAAAGATCAATAACCTCAGATATGCAGACGATACCACTCTGATGGCAGAAAGTGAAGAGGACCTAAAGAGCTTCTTGCTCAAAGTGAAAGAGGAGAGCGCAAAAGTGGGCTTGAAGCTCAACATCAAAAAAACTAAGAGCATGGCATCTGGCCCCATCACTCCTTGGCAAATAGAAGGGGAAGTCGTAGAAGTAGTGACAGACTTCACGTTCCTAGGATCCCAGATCACTGTAGATGGTGACTGCAGCCATGAAATTAAAAGACGCCTGCTCCTTGGGAGGAAAGCGATGGCAAACCTAAACAGCATGATAAAAAGCAGAGACATCACCCTGCCAACAAAAGTCTGCATGGTCAAAGCAATGGTATTCCCCAGTAGTAATGTATGGCTGCGAGAGTTGAACTATAAGGAAGGCCGAGCGCCGAATAATAGATTCTTTTGAACTATGGTGCTGGAGAAGACTCTTGAGAGTCTCTTGGACAGCAAGGAGATCAAATCAGTCAATCTTAAAAGAAATCCACCCTGACTGTTCCCTGGAAGGCCAGATCCTGAAGCTGAAGCTCAAATACTTTGGCCACCAAATGAGAAGGGAGCACTCACTGGAGAAGACCCTGATGCTGGGAAAGATTGAAGGTCAAAGAAGAAGGGGACGGCAAAGGATGAGATGGTTAGACACTGTCATCGATGCAACGAACATGAAATGGAGCAAACTTCAGCGGACAGCGGAAGACAGGAGGGCTTGGCGTAATCTGGTCCATGGGGTCGCGACGATTCGGACTTGACTGTGCGACTGAACAACAACAAAAAAATGCCAGCAGGGAGTTGGGGGCTATCTAGTGTATTGGACTGAGCACAACAGGTATGACTATCTGCCCCCTTGACAGAAGTCACGAGTGTGTGCTTGGTGCAAGGAGCTCCTGTTTCTCAGGAAACGAGTTTGCACACTCTCGAGGCCAAGGTGGCTGACCTAGAGAAGCAGAGACAGTCAGTTAGGCACACGGCTAAGGCTCTTGGGGACTTGTTGGGTGTGTCCCATTCCAAGAATGGAAGACTTGCTGCTGTCAAGGAGCATGAGGATCAAGGGGAAACAGGGCACCATGCTGAAGAAAGGGCAAATGTTCACTCAGAAGAGACCCCTTCTACAGTTGGTGAACAGGTATCCTTTCACACCAAGGAACCATCCCCGGGCAGGGAGGGGTGCTCTTAGCAATTCGATCCTTAGACACATAGATAGATGGGTTGCCAACCTGCAAACTGACCTCAAGGTGACTTACCTGCCTGGTGCGAAGGTAGAAGATATTATGCATGGTCTAGATATGCTGGTAGATGCTGCTGGGGAGGAGCCAGTGGTCATGGCACATGTTGGCCACAACAGTATGGGTAAATGTAGTTGGGTGGTCCTGGAGGAAAAATTTAGGCTGCCAGGCAGGAGACTTAAGACCAGGACCTCCAAGGCAGCCTTCTCAGAAGTGCTGCCTGTTCCATGCACAGGGTCAGCTAGACAGGAATAAATTAGGAGTCTCAATGTATGGACGAGACAATGGTGTAGGAAGGAAGGGTTTAAGCTTTTAGGCACTGGGGTGCTTTTTGGAACAAGCCACAAGCAAGACCTGTACAAATGAGATGACCTCCACTTGTCCTGAGAAGGAACCATGCTGCTGGTGCTTAAAATCAAAAAGGGGGCAGAGCAGTTTTTAATCTAAATCCTGGGGGAAAGTCGACAGGAGATGAAATGTCTCTGGCTCGGGATGGCTCATCTCAAAGAGATGGAAAGGTAGCTGTTCTAGAGGTAAGTGGATTAGGACTGGCCACTGAGAAGGTGGCAAATAATATAGATTGCATGACAAGGTCTAGAGGACACAGGAGGCAGGTTGCAGGCCTAATGTGCCTGAGGAATTATAGATGTTTATATTCAAAAGCTAGAAGAGTCCAAGGTAAAATGGGGGACCTGGAATGCTTAGTGTCAGAGGAGAACATAGACACTGTGGGCATTTCAGAAACTTGATGAGATGAAGATAATCAGTGGGGTGCAGTGATTCCTGGATATAAATTATATCGGAAGGTGGAGTGGCACTGTATGTCAGAGAAGGAATACAGTCCAGCAAAATTGAGAATCTAAGAGAAATAGATTCACTTACAGAAACACTACGGGTGGAAATTAGGTCAATATGTGTTCAAGTCAGGAGAAAGAGATTGGGTTCTAGATACTCTCAATGACTATGCCATGGAGCAGGCGATCACAGAACCTACTAGGGAGAGATGATCCTGGACTTGGTCCTAAGCAATGCCCAAGACCTGGTGAGAGATGTAAATGTGACAGTACCAGTTGGGAACAGTGACCATAATGCTACTAAGTTTAACATTTATGTAAACATGGAGTTGCCCAAAAAGACCAACACAATCACTTTTAACTTTAGAAGGGGTAACAATCTCAAATAAGGGGGCTTGTGAAGAAGAAACTGAAAGTAAAGGTATGAAGGGTCAAATCCCTTCAGGAAGCTTGGAGACTATTTAAAACTACAAGAAAGGTTAAAGAGGTTAGGGCTTTTTAGCTTGGAGAAATGATGATCAAGGGGTGACATTATAGAGGTTTACAAAATTATGGGATAGAGACATTAATTAGCAGTAGGCTTAGAACAGATCAAAGGAAGTACGTCTTCACCCAAAGAATAATTAACACATGAAATTCACTGCCACCGGAAGTGGTGGTGGCTACAAGCATAGACAGCTTCAAGAGAGGACTGGATAAATAGATGGAGCAGAGGTCCATGGCGGCTATTTGCCACAAGGTACAGATGAAACACTATGTCTGGGGCAGTGATGCTGTATATTCTTGGTACTTGGGGGCAACAGGGGGAGAATTTCTGGAGTTCTGGCCCCGCTGGTGGACCTCCTGATGACACCTGGGTTTTGGCCACTGTGTGACACAGAGTATTGCAGTGGATGGGCCATTGGCCTGATCCAACATGGCTTCTCTCATGTTCTTATGATTCTTCCACTTATTGCTCACTGGGAATGAGAGTCTCATCCATTATTGAACAGAATGAAGAAATCTTTTAATATATCTTTAATATCTGTGTTGGGGGTTTTTAGAGGAAGTCCGAAGAAGGATTCAGAGATCTGACTGTAGTCTGGTTCTTCTCTTTCCTCTGTCTCATTGGTCCCATGAAGTAGCTATACCGTAAAGGAGTTTCCTGACCCAGAGAACATAATACTGATCTAGACAGGCCAATGATCTCACTTATCATGGAGTTACCAGCCTCCAGGTGGAGCCTAGGCATCTCCCAGAATTACAACTGATCATGAAACGATAGAGATCCGTTCCCCCAGAGGACATGGCACCTGTGGAGGGTGGGCTGTGTGGCATCACATCCCCACCGAGCTCCCTCTTCAAACTCAACTCTCCCCAGACACTGCCCTAGGAATTTCCCTAACTGGTGCTGACAATCCTAATTTAGCTTTACCTGTCTGCAACAAAGGCAGCACAATTAAGCTACCTCCCAATAAAAAAACTCACCAACACCAAAGGTGTACCATTTGTAACATTTCAGCAACTGTCTACCTGCTTGGTAATGGCTTTATCCAGTCTTTCTTATTTATATATTTTCCTAATGAACTGTTAGCACATACTATAATTACTATTACTATATAATAGTAGGAACCAAAGGGTTGGACACATGGCTTTATGGAAGGAAGCAGTTTGGGGAACTGTTAAGTATGAGACTCAACAAAGGATTCAGCTTCAAGTGATTTCAGCTTTATTAAACAGCAACTGTAAGTCAGGAACACAGGACAACAAGGGGAGCACAGCTCCTTCTTTTAAACTCTCCCGGGCTGTCAAAGCCACACCCATAACAAGTTAAAGACCAATCAGAATACAGGGATAAAGGCCAATCAGAACCGTTCCCTCTTTGCAACAATATCACTCAGTGATTGGGTAATTACACAGGTTTCGCAGAAACCGACCAATAGCAATGCGACATCTGAAGAGCCACCTTCAGACTCAGGCTTAACATGTGAATAGATAGGAGCGATTCACATTCAGTACATAACAGGAACACCAAGCGGGAAGAGAGTCTGG
>JAPDNY010002056.1:0-11068 GCA_029375565.1 Gekko gecko | reverse complement strand
TCAGGCGTAAAGCGGGAGATCCCCAGGCCCCACCTGGAGGCTGGCAACCCTAAGCTCAAAGCACCTTATAACTATACGTTGTCAAAGCCTTGTAACTGCCAGGGCCTCCTCCTTCCCATCCCCTGCCGAAGAACATGGGAACTGGGTCTACAGCTGCCAACTCTGGGTTGGGAGATATCCGGAGAGTATGGGGATAGAGCCTAGGGAAGGTGTGGTTTGGGGAGGGGAGGGACCACAGGGGGGCATAACACCATAAAGCCCACCCTCCAAAGCAGCCATTTTCTCCAGGGAGAACTGATTGCCGCAGTCTGGAGACCTCTTGTTAATTCTGGGAGATCTCCAGGCCCCCCCGGTGGCTGGCGGCCCCAGGAACGGCTGTCTAGTGAAGATGCTTGGTGGTCTAGCCCTCCCCAGACACAAAGCAACAGTCCCCAGGGTGTTTTGTCACCATGGTCAAATATCTTTCCACACACTCACATTGAGAGCTTGGGAAATGATGAGAAATCATGGACATAAATCCACTCAAGTTATTAGGAATGTGCAATTTATCTATTTGTTATAACATTAAACGAATTATGGGCATGTGGTAGAAAATAATACGCCCCCCAAGGGTTTTCAAATCATTTGTAATTTAGAGCCCCAAGTCGCCCACCTTAACCTGCTACCATCCACCATCTGCAGCCTTCAGCCTCACTTACTTGATGCCTGCTGTTTCACCAACTGTTGCTATGGCAGGCAAGTGGGCTGAAGCCTTCTGACCAGCCAGCTAGCCAACAGGTGAACAACTGCCCACATTGGCTGCCTTGTCTCAGCATCCCTCTCCATAGGTTGCCAACTCTGGGTTGGGAAACCCCTGGAGATTTTAGGAGCGGAGCCTAGGGAAGGCAGGATTTGGGCAGGAATGAGAGCTCAGCAGGGTATGATGCCATAAAGTCCACCTTCCAAAGCCACCATTTGCTCCAGGGGAACTGATCTCTGTAATCTGGATGTCAGTTGTAGTTCCAGGAGATCGCCAGACCCCACCTGGAGGCTCAGCAACAAACACATGGGAAACATGACCAAGTTAGACAAACATGAAGAAACAACCTGTTAGAACAAAACACACTCTACTAATATGCACTTGTGTTTTCATATATTGATTTAAATACAATAGAGACCCTAGTGCATCTTATACATCTATATATCTAATAGCCAAGTTGCCCCTCTGTGCGGGTATCTAAATCCACACATCAGGGGCACTTGGAGGCAAAGAGATTTTCCTGCACGCTTGGAGCAGTCCTCAGGTATGTAGAAAAATCTAAAAGTTGAAAAAAATATACAGGGGATATTTAAATCCCCCAAAAGTAAAAGTGCTCCCTGCGCATATGCAGAGAACGCTCTGACCATTGTGGGGGAGGCTTGTATTCATTATAATACAAAAACCTAAAGAACATTATATATCTACGAATAGAAAAGTCTACAGCTACAGAGACCTATTCTAATGCTGTAGGCTATCTTGCTCCTGATAAGAGACTGATGAAGGTTGCAACAGTCGTAAATGATGAGAGATGTAGCAGGCTGTTAACGTTCTCCACAAGAAGTGATTCAGCAAGCATCAAAGCAAGCAACATGCCTCCCAGGCAAAAATTGCGTGTTTCGACAGATTCTTCTTCAGGCAGATATATTTTTCCTGGAACCAAAGCTCACAGTGCTACAGTGCACAAGTCAACAATTCCATAGAAGACACAAGTGCATATTAGTAGAGTGTGTTTTGTTCTAACACGGTGTTTCTTTACGTTTGCCCACCTGGAGGCTGGCAACCCTACCTCTCCGCCTACTTTGGTGTCCTCCTCTTCCCATTCCCAGAACCTCACATATTATGCAGGCAGGGAAGGCTCAGCCCCAAGGAAATCCCACACTGAGGACACCAGCCTGTCAACAACCGTTGCAAAATAGCAGCTACTATTACAAGATGAGTAGGACTGAGGAGAGGGAGGCAGGAGGGGAGTTCCTCTGCGGCTTGGGGTCTACGGAGGCATATCTACTTCCTTGGCTCAGGAGTGATTATAAGGCAGAATCACACATCATTTTGTTCCATGATAATTTAATTAAGGGGAGCCGGCAATCCCCCCCGCCCCTCTTTCACAACTGCAGCTGTTGAGGCCGCTTTTTCAAGGGGGGAAAGCTTTTTAATTCTTCCGTTCCCTGCCATTTTCCTTCTGAAAACTGCCAGCCTCAAGCAAGCCGCCTTTACCCCTTGCTGGGGGAAAAGATGTGGATACCTGTAAGTTCTGCCCCCCCCGCATCTTTCAGTGGCCAGCCCTGTAGCCCCCTCTGATCCCCTTGCTGCTGTCCTCCACTCACATAAAAGAAATCATTTGTCTCCACCCATTCTCTGCAAAGCTCCCCTTTCGGACCTTGTGGGCCCTGCCCTTTTGTTGCCAGGCTGCTCTCTGAATGTCAAGGTCTGAACCTCAGGGCAACTGACAGAGAGGGCTGAGGCAGTCAGAAGATCTCAGATTCAATCCCTGGTACCTCTAGATAAAGGGATTTCAAGAAGCAGGAGGTGGAGGAAACCTGTCTTTGCCTAGGAAAGCCACTGTCAGTTAGAATAGAAAAACAAGAGTTTATTTCTTTTCTAATGAAAACATTTATACCTCTGCCGTTCCTCATGGTTCAAGGTGGAAGTTGACACGGAAACATGGTGTAGTGGTTAGAGCAGGAGTGTCGAACTCATTTGTTATGAGGGCCGGATCTGACATAAATGAGAGCTTGTTGGGCAGGGTCACGTGCGTCATAAAATTTAATGCCACGTAGCAGAGATATAAACTTTATAAAGGACACAAACACAATTAAAGATTTTTTAAAAACTTTAAATAAAACATGTCTCCTGTATACGATTGAGGTAGCCTGGCCAGGAAGCAAGCTCTGGCTGGTTCCCTCCCTCCCCCTGGGGGAGGAGGAGGGGGGAAGAGCCTCGGCCAATGCTTTACCAGACTCTCTCATTCGCACAGGAGAGGCTCATTCGCACTGGAAAAGGAAGCAGGAAACAGCCAGGGCCTTGTGGGCCGGATTTGAGCCCTCCGAGAGCCTGATCTGGCCCCTGGGCTGCATGTTTGTTTATAGGGGTGCCTTGGCCTCTGCTATGCTCTACTTGTATATTCAGAAATAAAAGATGTCTTCTAAGCAATTCTAAATCTCTGGGGCTCTCTCATCCAAAGGAAACTAAGTGGGGAACACATATCAGTAAAAACAGAAAATGGACTGATTTTTTTTACTTCCCTTCTAACCCAAAGCAGACTACGAGGGATGGGTTTCCTTACCCGCAGATGTTCTAAATTTTTGGTTCCTTGTCAAAGTCCTCATGAAGTCATTGAATTTTGCCTGCCCAGCATCTGCAAGTTAAAAGTGGTAGTGGAGAGCACCACTGAAAACGTGGTTGCACAGAGCCAGTTATTTTGAATCAATGACATTTCAAATGCACTAAAATATCACCCAAATTTCAATATACGTTCTTTAAAAACACCAAAAGAAGAGAGATTTAAGTTAATTTTAACAATGGCAGCAGGTCTGCTCAGAAGTAAGTCCCATGTTAGTGAATGGGGCTAACTCTCAGGAAAGTGTCTTTAGGATTGTACTGAAAGTCTACTAATTTTTAACAGGACATCTTTAATACTTGCAGTTTCATTCCCCACTAATGTAACAGAGCCCAATTCATGCAGCCGGTGGTATAGTGGTTAGAGTCAGACTTAGGATACAGAAGATCCAGGTTCGAATCCCTATGCTGCCACAAAAGTCACTGAATGTCCCTGGGCCACAGCCTCTCTCCCCACCTAATCTACCTCATAGGGTTGTAATCTGGAAGGAAATATCATGAAAACTATCCTGAGCTCCTTGGAAGAAGAGAGGGTGGAACAGAAATGTACTAGATAGATAGAAAAGTTGTCTGGGGAAAATATTGTAAATAAGTAAATATATAAGTAAATATCCAAATGTAAGAAAATAATCAGGAGAACATTGCATTGCTACCACTAAAGTTTGCTGAGAGGGTAAAATAATACAGATTTCAGAAAGTCTACAACATTTTTCTGGGGTAGAGGAAGGGGGCATACATAAATTCTAGACATCTTCTGGACTAAATTTTCACCATTTATATAGAAGTAGTTAGTCGGGGAAAACCCCTAAACTGCATAGTTTTTAACTTAGTTTTGTTTCTGGTCATTATTCTTCAGTGGATTTTTAAATTCCGGGATAATGCTTTTGATTGTCTGGAAAAGGTATGTGGGAAAGGGTACCCACCAAACACGGAAAAAAAAGTTGCTTCCCTTTTTTCAGTTTTCAAATATTGCTTCCCTTTTTCCAGTTTTCACTGAAATTCACATGAGGGGAAGGTTCCAAATCACTGAGAATAAATCTGCAAGATTTTCTTTTTCTCATAGTGGGGAGGCGGTGTGTTAGTTTCCCTTTAAAATTCCAAACATTAAAATACCCTTCTCTCTGAATGAGGAAGAACAGATTGTAATTATTATAGCCACTAAGATTCTGGGCTCATCTGTATTCTCACTTTCCTTGCTTGTGTGTCTCTATTGTTACAGTTTTTTCCTTTTCTGCAAGTGTTCTTCTCCATCTAGTGGTCAATTCGATATTACATTGCTATATTTTCGAGCAAATCTCCCTGCAGATTTAAACTGCATGTTTTTATAAGACATACAGAGATGTAATATCAAATCGACCACAAGAGGGAGCAAAAGATGTGACAAAAAAGAAAAAACCAAAATGAAGCAATAGGAGCACACCAGTGACAAAAATGAGAATGCAGAACAGCCTTCTCTTAAAAGTATCCAGCACACCACCTGAAGAGTTGTCAAGGTTCTGCCTTGGCTATTCATGCCCCACCAGCCTGGTCACTCACCAGTCACGTGTGCCAGCTTCAGTACGTGGGCGACCACTTGGTTGGCCATGCGAGAGTCCCAAGGTATTCAAGGTGGCCTTCCTCTGTTTTGATTTCACTTCCTTGCATTGTTTGACAAGCTTGAGGGCACGGATGGTGTCATGCACAGCTGCAGAGGGGAACATCGACAGCATTGCTTCATGCCTTGCCAGGATTAAAGATTCTTGTTTTGGGATACCATTAGGTCCCACTTGCTATTGCCAAACCTCCTCTGTGGGAAATTATATAGGTAATCCCCATAGCCTATGTGCAAAACAAAGACTTGAACGGGATTCTCCATATCACTCTGCTTTGGAACAGTGAAGGGGGAATCATGTGCAAAATGGGTCAAGAGAATGGAAACAAGACCTTGACAAAGAACAGGATTAAGTATTTCTAGATCCCAAAGGCAGGGGTTTAGCGTCTAATAGCATGTGAATGTGGCTACTGTATCAGGAGACTTTGCAGGACTACAGAATAAGAGGAAGAGTCAGTTCCTTGGGGCTGCCTAGTGCCGACTCATGCTTTTCCTTGGGGCTGCCTACTCATGCCTGTCAAGTTCACCGTTATCTCCTAGCTATTGGCAAAGATAGCTCAAGAATCATCAGAATAGGGGGAAAAAGAGGAAAGCATTTCATGGTAGAGTATTTCAAAATAATAAAAGAGTTGTTAATTTGGGTGGGTGGATTTGGGAAAGGGACAGTTCTGAGTGTATGAAAATCAAGCTACAAGAACACGATGTCAGTAAGAGCATGACAGTGAAACACTCGCTGCAGTACAAATATGATGTACTGTACTACATTGAAGAAAAGCCACTTCTGTGCACGTAAAGACCAGTAAGGCTGAATTTTCCTGTAGATCAAGAGTCCCCAGCATAGTGCCCCGAAGGCATAAAAAGGTTGAGAACTCCTGCTACAGATCAGGTCCTCATTGTCACTGTAGTGGTTAGCGGCTGGCTTTACCCATTTCAGAGGGCAGGAGGGAGCTCACGTGACTGAATATTCTGCCTTTCAAAACATGTTTTGTTTTTTTGTGCCTAAAACTCTAGCTTGGGGATTTTGTTGTACGGAAGAGCAGTCAGTGGTATGAGTGAGTCCCTGCAGAAGCAAAGTTCAGGCACAGACATTCCACCTTATGGAAAAGAACTCAACCGTTGTTAGAGTTTGAGAGGTGCCTTCCATGAAGGTTTCTTTCGATCTGTGAACGGTCTTACCTGTGCAATTTGCAAACCGCTTGGCTCCTTTCACAGCTGACATAAGTTCCTTGATATCCACAGTTCCTTCGGCTGCAAGAGAACAAGAACAGCATATTTTCCCACATGCAATAAAAGAACTGACCGACACCCTCTCCTAACTCTGGGTAGCCTGTACTCTCCAACACCCTTAAGAGGTGCCTAGCCAGCCTCTTATGTTTAAAGAAGAAGATTCCACAGCTACCTGCTGGTTCTGTTTCCCCAGTCATGAGAAGAAGAGCCCTACTGGATCAGACCAATGTTCCATCTAGTCCAGCATCCCTTCTTATACACAATGGCCAATCCATTAATCTGGGGGACCAACAACAGAGCATAGAGGCCAAGGCCTTCCCCTGATCTTGCTTCCTGCCACTGGTATTCAGAGATTTACTGCCTCTGGGTGTGGAGATTCCCTTTAGTCACCATGGCTAGTAGCCATTTATGGATCAAGCCTTCACGAGTCTGTCTAAGGTTCCGATCAGATGGCTCTTTAGATCCATGCCAGGCACAAGTGCCTGGTGGATTTAAAGGTAATGACCAGATAGCAACATCTGGGAAACATGCCTCTTCCATGATCATCCCGTTTTGCCGCACAAAGGAGCCATACTTAAAAGATACTGGTGAAAATCCAGTGCTTTTGCTTCCCGACAAGTCACTGACAGGCTTTTCCCCGTCTGGTTGTTCTGACGTCAGACCACCCCGAGCGGCCACCATTTAAAAAAATTCTTAGTGATGTGCGCATAAACGCGGAAATGCGCAACAGCTACAGAGCTCTGCTCAAACGTTCCAGACAATTTCATGTTTCTGAATGGCCCATGAATGCTATGAACTGCGTAAATTAAAAAGGTGCCTAGAGGGAGGTACCACTGGCGGTGTTTTAACCATTCAATTCCGCATATACACGGAAAAACAAGTACATGTTGAGGCGCAGATGTGCATGCGCAAACAGATTTTGTTTTTTTTTTAAAAAACCCAACCGCATGGTTCCTTCAGGTGGATGCCGTCTAGACAATCCACCATGGAGTACACGCGCAAAAAGGGGAACTGTCTAGTCATGCAATGCCGGATAAAAAAGATCTGGATCAAACTAGAGCCGGGCCAATGGCAAGATTAGCTGCCCGTCTGATCGGGACCTAATACATTTTTACAGCCATATAAGAATATAAGAAACCCAAAGTAAAAGAAACATTTGTCAATGACTGCTCTTGGGAACTGATATTGGGAATCAGGGCGGGGCTTATGAGGGGCCCAGGCAAAGCTCTGAGTGCATCCTGACATTTCAGGAACAAAACAGATTTATTTATTTATTTGTTTTTGCGGTCATGGCTCATGAGATTGTATGGGATGGGACCAGTGTGTGCGTGGCGGGAGGTCCCTGTTTGCCCCAGGCCCAAAGAAATTGTGCTTAGTCCCGACTCCCTACTGAGGGAAGCCAGACTTTCTCAGCCCATTGGTAATATTGGAATGATAATACTATGATATATTGCAGGGCTGTTCTAAGTTTAACTGAGAAAGTATACGTGAAGTGCTTTTGAACACTTTATAATTTCTACATACAACGTTATATGATTCTTTCAATTCTGTGATTCTAGCAGGGATCTTGATATTGGACAGGGGCTTCATTTTTAACTCCTCTTTCTGAGACCTCATACACAGATCCTAGTTCCCAAGACCAAAGCAGCCCTCCTGTTGTTGCTTGTCCCCCAGCAACTCTTACTCAGAGGTATATTGCTCCTGAACATGGAGTTTCCATTTAGCAATCATGGCTAATAACATCTGATAGACCCCGTTTAAAAAAAAAAAAGAGGTGCCAGAACTCTCAAGAGGGAAATGAAGTTTTCAATCTGTATACTGAAAAGTCATGAACTTTTAAACATTTTAAAAAGAATTTTGTCAAAGAGGTTCCAGAACTAGGTTCCAGCGCGTTCCCCTAGGGAAAAAAGTCCTGGATAGACCTATCCTCTGATAATTTGTCTTATCTACTTTGAAAGCCATTTAAGACAGCAGACATCACCATGTTTTATGCTAACAAGTTCCGTAAGTTAATTATTTAATGAATAAAGAAGTACTTCCATTAGTCTGTCCTAAATGTACTGCCAGTTTCTCAGGTTCTAGTGTTATCAGAAAGGGGAGAAAAAATTGTTTTGTTCATACTAGTTATAATTTTAAATAATTTTTTTTAAAAAACCCTAAGGTCATACTCATGGGAGAAAATACTCACGGGAAAACTTCAAGGACTTTGTAGCCTCTGCTAATTCTGTTTCAGTGAAATGGACCCCGATGTTACTGAGACAGGCTTTCACATCCGAAAGCTTCACTTTATTGTCCTTGAATTGGCTAAAGGTCTTAATGCTGTTGTTTAGAACTAGGAAGAAGAAGAAGAAAAGGTAGGACTAACCTTTTTAAAAAAAAAAAAACTCACTCTCCTTCTACAAAGCTTCTGTGCTGGCACCCTCTGGACTTTTCTGCACTTTCATTTTCCTTACTTGGAAGTTCCTGTTGCTGCAGGGTTTTTCTGTTCTGTATGTGTTTCGCTCCTTTTAGTGATCAGTTGGATATTACATTGGTTTATGTTGGGCATAAAAACCTGCAGTTTAAATCTGAAGGGAGATATGCAGGACATAACACGATACAATATTGAATCGACCACTAGAGGGAGCAAAACACATGCAGAACAGAAAAAGAACCCCAAATCAACAGAAAATCATAAGGAAAATGAAAATGCGGGAAAGCCCTCTATCAGGATGATGGTGTACAGTGGTTAGTGTTGGACTAGAATCTGGGAGACATGGGTTTGAAACCCTGCTCTGCCACAAAGCTCACTAGGTGGCCCCAAGTCACTTTCTCGCAGTACACCCAGCCACACAAGAATGCTGTGAGAATAAATGAGAAAGGGAGAACCAAGTGTTGTACTCTGAGCCCTTTGGGGAAAAGGAAAAATAAGAATGAGATGGCAATTGATAGATAGACAGACAGACGGACAGATGATAGATAGATACTTCCTACAGTAAAAAATAAAATAATGCACAGGCGATCCATATTCTGTACTAAGAGATGCTGAATTCCATGACCACTATAAAACATGTAGTTTGGGCAGAGGTGTTGTAATGCTTGCATAATATATTATTCCCTTGTTAGTGCTAGGACTTCCCAAATGGATTCTTTTGCTCCTAACCCAAATCAGTGGGTGTAAAAAACAGAGCCACGTTTGAAGTATTCAACACAATACTTCACTCTAAACAGCCCTATTGATTTATCTTGGGATTTCTGCTCCATCAAAGTGTATTCCTACCCGACACCCCACCTCACTCACCTTCCATATCTCTGAAGCGTTGTGTTTTTTTAATCTTATTCATGACTTGTCCTATATCAAGTTCCCCTTCTCCCTGCAAAACCAGAGAGAGAGAGAGAGAGAGAGAGAGAGAGAGAGAGAGAGAGAGAGAGAGAGAGAGAGAGAGAGAGAGAGACTGAATTTAGTGACTGGGATAGAAAGGGCAAACCAGGATTACTCTGTTCTTATTGTACGTGTCATGAAATTCCCTCCTACAAGCAATGTTCCCTCTAAGCTGTGGAGTCGTGTGAGCAAAAATTCTTCTTTATGAGCTACTGGCATTAAAAGCTGTGAGTCAGCCATTTGGCTACTGCATGCACATGAGTTTGCTCTGGAGCCATCATTCCTGAGCAAAGACAAAAATCTGTGAGCTGGAGGCTAAAAATGGTGAGCTAGCTCACACTAACTCAGCTTAGAGGGAACACTGCCTACAAGTATACCACAAAGTGGCTCGTGGACTCTCACCTTGTTGTCTGGCAACTAGAGGAGACCAGGCTGAGGCGAAGCCCCCCCAGAATACTCACTGTCAGTGGGGGTCATCTGAATGATTTCCTCAAATTCCAGTGGGGTTAAGTGGATGCCCATTTTTGTCAGGGTGGGTTTGAGGTCCTGTAGGGAGATCTTTCCTCCTTGAATACAGCTGATGGCTTTAATGGTATCCTTCAGCACTGGAGTTTAAAAAGTTGAGTTTGGCTCATGGGAACCAGTTCTTATGTCTCAGCTCCTTCAGTGAAAGCATTACAAACAGAGCTCCCGCCCCACATCAAGACCCTTCCCTCAAGCCACAAAGTTGGAATGCAGGATTTCCGAAACTTGCGTGCTGGGGCAAACTAGCATGCTACAAGACAGAATAGCAAGTTTTCCATGAGAAATATATATATTTTTAAAGGCTTGGCCTTCTCCTTGTCTATGCATTTGGCGGGTAACTACATCATTCAACTGCTCTAGAAATAGTAGAGATGCAGCACAATTATCTGTTCTCAGAAGAGATTATCTTCTGTGTCCCCATTTGCAGGGGTCTTTTTTTGGGGGGGTGCACCGGAGCGCAGCTTCGGCAGCTCAGGAGCCAAGCCCCGCCCCCAGCCGGCGTCCCCAGAGTCTTTCAGGCAGCCGAATGTCAATTTCAGCTCCATTATATCCTATGGGCCATTGAAGTCAATGGTGAAAACATAGGGTATATTCTGGGGGCTGGAGGGAGGGTTTGCGGGAGAGGCTCCAAACTCACAGGGTAGCTGATGGAGCCTTTCCCCAAGATACCCACCAAGTTTCAAGAACATTGGACCAGGGGGTCCAATTCTATGGAGCCCCCAAACTGGTTGCCCCATTCCCTCCATTGTTCTCTATGGTGGGAAGAAAAGTTACCCCTCCAGCCCCCAGAATATACCCTATGTTTTTACCATTGACTTCAATGGCCCATAGGATATAATGAGGCTGAATTGTCGCCAAATTTCTTTCATTCCCTCCTTTCCTTCTCTCCTTTTCCTCTTTCCCTCCTTCTTCTCTTCTCTCTTTCTTTCTTTCCCACCTTCTTCTCTTCTCTTTTTTCCTCTTTTCCCTGTTTCCCTCCTTCTTCCTCTCTCAAGGGGAATGCTGTAGA
>JAPDNY010002055.1:0-11069 GCA_029375565.1 Gekko gecko | reverse complement strand
CAAGCCCTGTCTGCACAGTAAATGCACCCATATTTGGACCCATCTTTTTGCAGAAGTCTCTTTAACTGACTTCCTTACAACTGCCGCAATGTGCAAACTAGCCCTCACAGAAATGGATATTAAACCTGCAGATGTATATTTATTAGAAAATATAGAAGCTCTTTTCTGCTTGGAAAGAAAGTCCCAGGGAAGCTTACCGAAAAAATTGAAACCATGAGAACACAGCAAACCAGCAGAAAAGACTGGCACGGAATCCTTAATAAATCACACACCTAAGAGTCAGAAGCCCTAAAATCCAATCAGCTATTAAAAGCTCAGGAAGGTGAAAATGATTTAACGTGGTGCGTAAAAGGAAACAAAAATGTCACAGAACAGAAGTCTCCCGGCACACTGTTTTGAAATACTTCTTTGCTCAACAAGCGATTAAAATGTGAAATTAGCTGCCAGAGGATGTAGCTATGGCCATGGGCTTTAGAAGAGGATTAGACAGATTCATGGAGCAGAGGTCCATCAGTGGCTACTAGCCATGGTGATTACTAGCCGCCGGGTTTGATTCCCCACTCCTCCACGTGAAGCCTGCTGGGTGACCTTGGGTCAGTCACAGCTCTCTCTGAGCTCTCTCAGCCCCAGCTACCTCACAGAGTGTCTGTTGTGGGGATGGGAAGGGAAAGGAGATTGTGAGCTGCTCTGAGACTCCTTTGGGTAGTGGAAAGCAGGGTATGCAAACTAACCTTCTTCTTTCATATTTATACAGTTTGGAGTTAACTGGTGTAGCTGGCTAGAATGACACTTTTGCGAGCACCATTAGCAGTTAGTCTGTACTCTTGGGAATTTGCTTGGTTGCCCAATAAGCTTTCAGCTTTTATTTTAAAACTGATTTTCATTGCAAAGTTGGCTCCCGAATAGGGGCGGGAGATCTTCTGGGATTACGATTTATCTCCATGTGTCCAAGATCAGTTCTGTTATGTCTTCAGAGACATAAGTGTCAGCATAAGCGGAGCAGGTGCTCATTATGCGGATTCAGAAACTTTCTGGTATTGCCCAATCAAAGGGCTTATGGTGGGAACATCTGTGATTGGTTATTGACATAAGTAACGATTGGTCCTTATTTCTAAGCTATGATTGGTTATTATGCACTATTGTTATTGGGTATCATTATTATTGTGGACGTGGCTACCTCAGCCAGAATTGTATATAAATCGCTGTTTTTGACTGTATTTTTGTCTAGCTGGTCTAGCCCTTAGCTGGTCTAAACCTTGGAGCTAAATAAAGCTGAATCACTTTGAACTTTCCTCCTGCGTTAAGTCTCATACTTAACAAGTTCCTCTGGAGAAAATGGCCCCTTTGGGAGGCGGACTCTATGGCATACCCCACTGGAGTCCCTCCCCTCCCCAAACCCCGCCCTCCTCGGGCTCCACCCCCAAATCTCCAGGTATTTCCCAACCTAGAGCTAGCAACCCTACTCAGCAATACAGCATCTGCCAGGTTCAGGTCCTGACATCTCCAGTTGGAAGTACCAGGCGGTCAGTGATGGGAAAGACCTCCGCCGGAGACCCTGGAGAGCTGCTGTCGGTCTGAGTAACTAATTTATGCAGCAGCCAAATCGCTCGCTCACAACTTTAATGCCAGCTGCTCACGAAGTAGAATGTTTGCTCACAAGACTCCACAGCTTAGAGGGAGATTTGGTCAGGGGCTCCCAATGTACCCCCTTCTGAGTGCAGGGCCTGAGGCAGCTGCCCCAAATGACCCCTGTGGAGTTGCCCCCCAAATGGAATATTTTCAAATGATTAATAGTTGCAGCAATCATCAAGGTCCAGGAAGGGTTTGCAATGACTGCCTCCTTCAGGGAGTCCACGACCAGCCCCTCTGTCTAGCAGGCGTTCACACCCCTGGGGTCATACACACACACCCCCAGCAAGATGTTAAAAGCCAGGGGGGGACAGAGATCAAGTGAACAAATGGTAAGCCACACCTCTTGGATCTTCCTGTCTACATCCTCAGACCGCAACAATGGAAATCCCTGCAGACAACAGTGGCAAGAGCAGTCAGCTGCACAGCAGAGTGGGGGACCTGCGCAGTCCCTAAAGAAGTATCCAAGTCGCAGGGAGTGCAAGTCATTTTATCGACAAAGTGCTTGGCAAAACACACCACAGGAGGCTGTCAGAAGCTCTTTGGGGGTCACCCTAGGAGATTGTGAAAGCAGACCCATTCCACTGAAAACAATTCTGTGGGGCATCACTGCATAGAAGCATAGGCGGTTGGGGAAGCACTCCTTCTTTCAAGCCATTCTGACCTCATGCCTCTATTCCACATTCCATTGTGTTGAGCATGAACCCCCCCCCTTTGGCTGAATCCATCAAGGTCAGCGCTGTCTACTCAGACTGGCTCTTCAAGATCTCAGATAGTTTTATGTATTCATTTTATCGATTAGATTTTAAGTCGCCGCTCACCTGAAGGGTCTCACAGTGCCTTACAACATGAAAACCGTTGTTGTTGTTGTTGTTCAGTCGCACAGTCGAGTCCGACTCTTCACGGACCACATCATGCCAGGCCCTCCTGTCTTTCATCGTGCTCCGGAGATTGCTTAATTTTATGTTCGTTGCCTTGATGACACTGTCTAACCATCTCATCCTTTGCCGTCCCCTTCTTCTTTGACCTTCAGTCTTTCCCCGCATCAGGGTCTTCTCCAGTGAATGCTCCCTTCTCATTTGGGGGCCAAAGTATTTGAGCTTCAGCTTCAGTGCCTGGCCTTTCAGGGAACAGTCAGGGTTGATTTCTTTTAGGATTGACTGATTTGATCTCCTTGCAGTCCAAGAGACACTCAAAAGTCTTCTCCAGCACCGTAACTATTCTTCGGCGCTTGGCCTTCCTTACAGTCCCACTCTCGCAGTCATACATTACTACTGAGAATACCATTGCTTTGACCATACGGACTTTTGTTGGCAGGGTGATGTCTCTACTATGAAAACTGTATAATCACGTTGTATAATAAGACCAAAACAATGTGAAAATAACAAATATAAAATATTAATGTTAAAATATGTGGATGGCACCATACCGCTAATAAAACCCCAAATGCATACATTGCCCTCTAAAGGCTAACCTAAACCATTCGGCCTTGAATGCCCTGAGGAAACTAAACAAGTCCAGCAGGTCACAGGTGTCATCTAAGAGTGCATTCCACAGGGTAGGGGCCAACACTGGGAAGGCCCTGCCCCTGATGACAGCCATCACTGTGGTATAGTGGGACCCAGCTTGATGTAGTGGTTAAGAGCAGCCGACTCTAATCTGGAGAACCAGGTTTGATTCCACACTCCTCCACGTGAAGCCAGCTGAGTGACCTGGGGTCAGTCACAGTTCTCCCAGAGCTCTCTCAGCCCCACCTACCTCTCAGAGGGAGAGGAAGGGAAGGCGGTTGTAAGCTGCTCTGAGATCCCTTTGGGCAGTGAAAAGCGGAGTATAAAAACTAGCACTTCTTCTTCTAACTCGGCCATCCTGGGGCCAGGCACCTACAAGAGGCCCCTGGATGATGACCAAAGGTCCTTCAGATCACCTGCTACTTGGCCCTTTTAACTGGAGATACCAGGCATTGAAACTGGGACTTTCTGTATGGCAAGCAGATGCTCTACCCTTGAGATGCTGACCTTTCCCTCTTCACTGTGTTATTGTCCCCAGGTTCCTGGTATACAGAGGAGTTGCTTGAGTTCTGGTCAGAGGGAAGGAAAGCTTCAGAAGCCATCTGGATAACCTCCACACGGACTACAGCTTGATCAGGTGTTCAACCAAAGTACCAGCCATGGCTTCAGGAAACTCACCAAGAGGGTTCAAGAAACCATTCTGATCCACCACCTTTTAAAGGGCAGGCCATTCTCAAGATGGTCACCTTAAAGATGGTGCTCACCATCTGCTCCATTTAAATCTGGGACAAAACCTAAATGGGGTTGGAGACTATTGTCCTGCCTGCTGAAACTACTTTGCTGAGAGGTGTTGTGGTGAACATCAGTGTTCCCTCTAAGCTAAGCTGAGTTAGTGTGAGCTAGCTCACAGTTTTTTAGCCTCCGGCTCACACATTTTTGTCTTAGCTCAGGAAGGATGGCTCCAGAGCAGACTAATTTATGCACTAGCCAAATTGCTTGCTCACAACTTTAACGCCAGTAGCTCACAAAGTGGGGTTTTTGCTCAGAAGATTCCACAGCTTAGAGGGGGCACTGATGAACACCCGTTCCTGATGGTCTCTGCAGAAAGCAAAATGAATGCTTAGGACTGCAGAAGCCGTTTTTTTTGTAATGTGTATTTTTAACTAGGAGCTAATTGGTTTTTAAAAAATTTGTGGTTTAAACAAGCATTGCTGTGTGACCATGTATCTTTCTAGAATCACTGTTTGTTTTCTCCTGACTTCTCTTTTCCCATATCCTTATAGCCTGCTTTCCAAAAGCAACAGTTTATCTTCTACCCGAAGTATATTTACTCAGGAGTAAATCTTACTGATTTCACTGAGTCCTTTTGTACTAAGTGTTCAAAGGACTGCATTCATAATTATTTTTGATTTTATTTTTTATTTTTTTTACACAAAGACATGACTTCCATTGAAATGCAAAGCTACTTGTAAGAAGTAAATACATTTCTATACACCATATAAATAGAAATATCATATTTTTGTGCACTTTATAAGGTAAGCTATTTACACATGACAACACCTCTAATCTTACATTTTTTCATCTGGTTTAACTTTGTTCTAATATAAAATGAATGGAGGCAAATTCTGAGTAAACATACTTTGTGAAGACATTAATTATTTTTCATTTTAAGTTGCCAGAGTTTTATTTAAATGTGTTACCATTTACGTTTAACTAATTCTGTGCGGGCTACCTATTTAAGTTGACAAAATGTCACTTGCATTGGGAATATATCTATGTATGTCAAATATTGACATTCGTCTCTGGTTGCTGTTTGTGCTGTGTGACCGGTAACTCCAAATGGGGTTGTGTGTCTCCATTTGAGTCTTAAGGTTACTGGCTGCCGGACTAAGATCACTAGGGATATGAGTAAAAGGTAAAGTAAAGGTTTCTCTTGCTTGAAAGCTAGTTGAATCTGACTCTAGGGGCGATGCTCGTCTTCGTTTCCAAGCCGAAGAGCCAGTGCTGTCTGAAGACGTTTCCATGGTCATGTGGCCAGCATGACTAAACACCAAGGTGCACAGAACACTGTTACCTTCCCGCCAAATGGGTGCCTATTTATCTTCTTGCAATTTCTTGCTTTCGAACTGCTAGGTTGGCAGGAGCTGGGGCCAGAGACAGGAGCTCACTTCGTCATGCGGCACTCGGGTCTCAAACTGCCGAACTGCAGATCTTCCTGTCTGCAGCTTGACGTCTTAACCTCTGAGCCACCGCGGCCCCTAGGGATATGAGTGTCAGCATGTAAATAGCCCCTGTTGGACTAGAACATTTATCTCATTGGTTCCGGCACAGATTTTCTCAGATGGCTCATACTTTCTACAATTTTGAACCTGTCACGCAGTTTAACTTTTGAGTACAATATATCTTATGACAAATGTCAGACTCACTAACTCTTGACATTTATGTCAGCCTTCATAGAGTTTCTGAGAATTGCACTTTTATCCAATAAAAAGATAATAATGCAGCAGGATCTAGTGAAAATTGACCATTTGGTCACAGAACAAAGAGCTGGCCCGTCTTTTGCCTTCCATACTCGGGAGGAACAAATATCCCCAGTTCCACTGCATGAGTCTTCCCTGGTTGGACAAAGGAAAATACAACACAGGAGGCTGATCTTTTAAAGGAATAAGCGGGAAGCCATGAGATTTGTGAGGGGAATACCATGCCCCCCCCCCTTTTTAGCCACCTCACTCTTCCACCTTTGGTCTGGTCTCCCACTCCTTTCTGCAGCAAGGACCCAAAAGAGACTCGTGGACGAGGTGGAAACTTGAACACCCGCTCCTCTTTCCTGCTGGCTCCCCACCACTGTCGATTCTTGCTTATCCCCCTTTCTGTGACTGTGCTTCCCCTCCCACCTGCTCCCCAGCTGTGGGAACAGTGGAGGCAACGTTTCTGCTATCCTTTCCCCATTCACTGGCAGTGCTGCCGCCTCTAGTTCCCTTAGCTGGTTCGTGGCAGTGCATTTTGTCTGCACTTGCACAAACAATGGCCATCTGTGTAAAGTACTGGGTTTCAGGCCTCATGACTCGGACGACGACATAAGAGAAGACGCGTTTATTCGTACTTCACATAAGACAAAGAACACACAGTAACGGCCGGAGGCCAACTATATACAGTTAGGGGGGACGGCCCTATATTCCTATTGGCGGGTTTGAATCGCCCGCCAATGCTGCCATTGGTTCACTACTGGCGAGCTCAGGAACCCAGTCCCTATTGTTCTCAGAGAGCGAAGCTTGGCAGTGTTTCGCCAGCTCAGCCCTCTGATCTCAGGACACAACACCCCTCCCCCCATGGTTCGTCCCCTATCAGGTGACGTAGTCTTTTAAGTATGCTGGTGGCCTCCTTTCTCTTAGCGAACGTCGGGGGGCCGGTACCGGACTGGCGGGGCCCCTATCGGTTGTTCCACCCGCACACGGAGCTTGGGCCTCTGGAAGTCGCCGAGGCGGTGACGGTGGCGGCTGTAACGGTGGCGGCAGCGGCGGCGGCGACTCGGCTGCTACCGGGGCCAACGGTGGCGGCAGCGGCGGCGGCGGCTCAGCTGCTACCGGGGCCCCCTCCGGATTCCGTGGACTCTCTGGCGCTGGCTCCGCTGTCGGTGCTTGCGGTTGATCAGATGATGGGGCAGGGGCGGCATTTCCCGGTAACTCGATCTCTCTATCGGGGTCTTGACGCCTCCGTAGCTGGTCGATGTGTTTGCGGAGGACCCGGTCCCCATCGGTTAGGACCTCGTATGACACTGGCCCGGTGGGTTTTAGGATGCGCCCTGCCACCCACTGCGGCCCCGCTCCGTAGTTCCGGAAGTAGACAGGGTCTCCCGGTAGGAAGCTCCGGGCGCCTCCCTGTTCTCGACCAGCTTTCTCTCGGGGGCTCGGTCCGGGTGGAGTCTGTCTAATAAAGTGGTAGGGCGGCGGCCCATTAATAGTTCTGCGGGGCAGTGTCCGGAGATGGGGTTTGGGGGTGGTGCGGTATGTGAGAAGGAAGCGGGCCAGCCGGAACTCCCAGTCCCCCCCCGTTATGCGGCTCAGGGCCTCTTTGGCGGTGCGTACCGTCCTCTCCGCCTGTCCATTAGTTGCCGGGTGGAAAGGCGCGGATCGTATGTGCCTGATGAGGTTCCTTTCGAGGAACGCTTGAAACTCCGCAGATGTGAATGCTGCCCCGTTGTCCGACACGATTGTGTCGGGTAACCCGTGCGTTGCAAATATCTTCCGCAGGGCCCTTATTGCCGCCTTGGTAGAGGGGGTAGACACTGGGCTTATTTCCACCCATTTTGAATAAGAGTCTACCGTTACCATGAACTGGAGCCCCTGGAACGGCCCCGCAAAGTCTATGTGCAGGCGTGACCACGGCTTGTGGGTAGACTCCCAGCTTTGGGTTGGCGCTCTCGGTGGATTGGGGCGGACCTCCTGACATCGTGTGCACCCTCTGACCCAAGATTCAATTTCTGCGTCCACCCCGGGCCACCACACGTAGCTCCTTGCCAGAGCTTTCATTCGTACGATGCCCGGGTGGGCCTCGTGCAGCGTTTCTAGCACCCCTTGTCTCATGGGCCCCGGAATGATCACCCTGTCTCCCCATAGTAAACACCCTTTCAATGCGGACAGCTCTTCCCGCCTGGCCTTGTACGCTGTGAACTCTGGCCCTGTCTGTTCCGCTGGCCACCCCCTCACCACCCAGTTTAGGACCCGGGAGAGAATGGGATCTCGGGACGTGCGGGCGGCCACATCTGCAGCCTGAAGGGGGGTTTGGCAGTTCCTCCATCAGCAAGACAGCGGGGGCTGGGGCCGGATCTTCCCCTGTCTGCGGCAGCGGTAGGCGGCTCAAGGCGTCGGCATGACCCAGCGCCTTGCCCGGCCGATGCTCCAGTCGGTATTGGTAACCCGCTAAAAATAAGGACCAGCGCAACACCCGGGGCGACAAAACTTGCGGCGTTTGTTTGTCCGCCGCGAACAGTCCCAGGAGCGGCTTATGATCTGTTACGAGCGTGAAGGGCCGCCCGTACACAAAATTGTGGAATTTTTTTACCCCCGCCACCAGTGCCAAGCCCTCCCTGTCGATTTGGGCGTAGTTCCGCTCCGCGGGGGACAGCGTGCGGGAGTAGTAAGCCACCGGGACCTCCCTCCCATCCGGTAGCTTGTGTGCCAAGACTGCCCCGACCCCATACGGTGATGCGTCGCATGCCAGGATGACCGGGAGCTTTTCGTCAAAGTGCGCGAGTACTGCGTTTGAAATCAAGAGGACTTTCACCCCCCGAAACGCCGCCTCCTCCCTCGCTCCCCATGCCCAAGGTGTCGCCTTATCCAGCAGCCTGTGTAGGGGTTCGGCCACGGCGGCTTTGTGTGGGAGAAAGGAATGGTAAAAGTTCAGGAGGCCTAAGAATGCCTGGAGCTCGGCCTTGGACTTCGGGCGGGGGCCTCCACGATGGCCTTCACTTTGTCCCTCGCCGGATGCAGGCCTGATGCGTCTACCCGGTATCCCAAGAACTCTACTTCCGGCACCCCGAGGAGGCACTTTTCCCGCTTCACTTTCAGCCCCGCGGCTTGGAAGCGTTCCAATACAGTTCGGAGGGCGGGCGGCGAAGCTTTCCGGGGTGGTCGCGGCGATGAGGACGTCGTCGAAGAACGGCGTCACTCCAGGGATCCCTTTTAACAAATCGTCCATTAGATTTTGGAAGATCCCTGGGGCCACACTGACCCCGAACTGCAGCCTCTTCACCCGGAAAGCTCCCCGGTGGGTCACTATGGTCTGTGCCTCGGCCGTGGCCTCATCTACCGGGAGTTGCTGGTACGCCTGTGCGAGATCCAGCTTTCCAAATATGCGCGCCCCTGCCAGTGTTGCTAGGACATGGCTGACCACTGGTACGGGGTATGCGTGCGCCTGGAGTGCCTGGTTAATAGTGCACTTATAATCCGCGCAGATGCGGATCTCCCCATTTGGCTTGACGGGTGTCACTATCGGTGTCTCCCATCTAGCGTTCGGGACGGGCTCTAAGACTCCCTGGGCCACCAGCCGGTCTAATTCAGTCTCTATTTTAGGGCGGAGGGCCAGGGGCACGGTGCGGAAGCGCCGACGGATGGGCGTCACGGTGGGGTCTAAGTGGAGCGACACCGGGGGCCCTTTGTAACATCCCAGTTTCCCGTCAAAGACCTCTGGGAATTCCTTGCACACCGCCCCCCAGTCCCGCACCCCACATTTATTTACTCCCCCAATCGATATGCCTAGGGCCTCGAACCACGCCCGCCCCAGGAGACTCGCGAGATTTCCCTCTACCACCACCAAGTCCAACTTCCCCTCAAAGTCTCGGTACTGCACTCGGAAAGTGCCGACTCCCCGGATGGGGACAGGGTTCTTTTGAAAGTCCACCAAGCTTAGTGGCGATGGACGTAGAGGGGTCCCCTAGTGGGCAAAGTCTTTTTAAAGTGTCCAGGGAAATGATGGACGCCGCCGATCCCGAGTCCACTTCCATGCAACAGGGGGACCCCTCGATCCGCACGGTTACTTGGATCTTCGGGGCAGAGGAAAGGTTGGGGTTGGGGAGGCGAAGTACCTGTAGTGGTTGGTCGGTGAGGTGGTACAACTCGGCGACCTCTTCCGTTGTCTCGTGTGCGGTTGACGATGCGCGGTACTGGGGGACCGACGATCTCGAATTCCGGGAGCCCTTGGACCGGCAGACCCGGGCGAGGTGTCCCTGCTTTCCGCACCCGTGACAGACAGCGTCCCGGAACCTGCAGGATTTCCGTCCGTGGCCCTCCCCGCAGCTGGCACAGACGGCTCGGTTGCCGGAGTACTTGGCTTGCTCCCTGTTGGCCTGCTGGAACGGCGCCGGCCGGCGTTGTTGGGGTTTGAGGGCGCAGACCTCGTCCGTCTCTTCGTATCCGGGGCTTGGGCTCCTTCCAACCACCTGCGCGGCCGCGACCGGCCGATCCCCTTCTGCGGCCTCGTGGGCAGTGGCGGCGTCGAGGGCCTCGTCCAAGGTGAGCTTCCGGTGTCCCACCAACTTGCGCCGCAGCTTGGAGTCCGCCAGGCCCCACACGAACTGTGTCAGCAGGTTGTCCTCCACCTTCGGAAACCCGCAGTCCACGGCTAGCGCCCTTAGCGCGGCTAGGAAGTTGGCAATGGATTCCCCTCGGGTCTGGACTCGCCTCTGGAAATCCATCCTCTTGGCCAGGAAGGTTGGCCGGGGGCTGAAGTAGCCATTTAGGACGTCCAGGATTTCCCCAAACGAGCTCTCCAAGGCCGTGCGGGGCACCAAGAGGCTCTTGGCGAGGCGGACGGTTTGGGTGCCGCAGGCGTTCAGGAGGATCGCTCGTTTCTGGTCGGGGTGGCGGATTTCGTTGAGCTCCAAGTAGCTGATGAGCTGGTCGACCCATGCGTCCCAGGTTTCTGGCTGCGACTGGTCGAAGTGCTCCAGTGTTACGTGGGAAGCGGCCATGGTTCTGTCAGGAACGGCGCGCGCCGGGGCGAGCGGTGCGGTGCTGCTCTCGGGGTCAGCGATGCGATCCTCGGCGAGCGGTGCGGTGCTGCTCTCGGGGTCAGCGATGCGTTGCTCGGCGGTGTCCGTTTCGTCGTTCATGGAGTCACAGAAGGCGTTAGAATCCCACCTTCGTCGCCACTGTAAAGTACTGGGTTTCAGGCCTCATGACTCGGACGACGACATAAGAGAAGACGCGTTTATTCGTACTTCACATAAGACAAAGAACACACAGTAACGGCCGGAGGCTAACTATATACAGTTAGGGGGGACGGCCCTATATTCCTATTGGCGGGTTTGAATCGCCCGCCAATGCTGCCATTGGTTCACTACTGGCGAGCTCAGGAACCCAGTCCCTATTGTTCTCAGAGAGCGAAGCTTGGCAGTGTTTCGCCAGCTCAGCCCTCTGATCTCAGGACACAACA
>JAPDNY010002054.1:0-11097 GCA_029375565.1 Gekko gecko | reverse complement strand
TGAAAGCCCCCACAGCATCTCCCATTTTCCTGCTTCCTATTCTCCTTCTGACCCACCAGCCAACCTACCATTATCTGCCCCTCTGACTTCAGCTTTCCCTCCTTCCTTCCCCTGGTCAGCCTCTTCCTGGGAAAACTCGGGTGCAGATGTGCAGCACCAGCAGCTGGGTTCAGCTGCATGGTGGGAACCTGCAAGGACCCGGAGGGGGCACCTCGCTTTCTCCTGTATCCCCCTCCACACATGAGTTCCTCTTTCCCTCCTACTAGCAACCTCCACAATGGCCACTTTGTTTCTTAACTCTACAAGTGCTGCTTCTATTATTTTGAGTGAATTTAACGTGTGTGTGTGTGTGTGTACAGATTTAGATTTCGGATTTTTCTGCAAACCTGAGGGGTTTTTCCTTGTGTGTCTGATCTGTTCATGGGTTGAGTCCCTGGAATTAAGAATCCACAAATTTGGTATTGTTGAGAATTAGAAATATTGACACAATAGGGAATTAAATACCAATTGCAAAGCAATTTATAACATTTTTTCATATGAATACAAGGAGAAAATGCCAGGTCACTAACATACAAAGTAGATCAGGAATCTGCGTACTTTGTGTTTTCTCCCATTTTTGTCATAAAAGGTTTTCTTGGCTGCTCTGGTGTTCATGCATTCTTGGCTAAAATACCTTTCTTTGTATCCAATTGTATCAATCAAGATTTCAGAAAAAGTATTTTATATATGAATTTTCCCCAATTGACATTAACAACAATATCATTCCCAGTTTAAAGTACTGGAACCATAAGGGAAAGTTGATATCCAGTTGTAGATCTATCTAAATATTGGTTGTTCCCGATAAAGTAAGTTATATCCAGAAAAAAACTGTCACCTGAAAGGGTAAATGGATTATTATAGACTAGGAATAAGGCCGGTTGTGGAAATAAATACAACGGGCTCTAGAAAGAGGCTCTGGGAGAGTGCCCTGGCTTTGGGCACTCAGTGACAATTTGCTGTGGCAATCTCAGTAGGGTATAATGACAGAGTCCACCATTTTCTCCAGAGGAACTGATCTTTACTACCTGAAGAGAGTAGTAATTTTGAGTGATCTCCAGCCCACCCCCAAGATTGGTAACAGTGGTTCCCCAGGAGGGAGTGGCTGGTTTGGAGGGTGGAGTCTATGGCATTGTACCTTTCTGAGGTCCCACCCTCCTCAACACTCACCCTCTCCAGGTTCGACCCCTCAAATCTCCAGGAATTTCCCAACCTGGAGTTGACAACCCTATCTCCCTCCCAGCCAACCATCAACCTACCTTTAGTTTTCCCTCTCCTCCCCCTCCCTCCTAGAGAGCAGTTGTAATTTTGAGTGATCTCCAGCCCCCATCTGGAGATTGGCAACAATGGTTCCCCATCAGGGAATGGCTGGATTGGAGGGTGGAGTCTATGGCATTGTACCTGTCTGAGGTGCCACCCCTCTTCAAACCTCACCCTCTCCAGGCTCCATCCCTCAAATCTCCAGGAATTGCCCACCTGGAGTTGGCAACCTGATCAGGACTGGGCCCAATGAGTTTTCTCCCAAAGGCCAACATAGGTGTGGAAAGGGCCTTTTACTGACAGAGGAGAAAGTACAGGTGCCAACTTTGATTAGGAAAATACCTGGAGATTTGGGGGGGTGGATCCTGTGAAGGGCAGCATTTGGGGTGTGTGTGGAAGGACTCAGCAGGGTATAATGCCATAGAGTCTACCCTCCAAAGCAACCATTTTCTCCCGGGGAACAGATCTCTGTCATCTGGAGGTCAATTGTAATAGTGGGAGATGTCCAGGTCCCACCTGGAGATTGGTAGCCCTAGGGGAAAGTCAACCACACAGTGGGGAGTTGAGAAAAATGGTCTGATGGTCGCTTGCCCACCTCGTTAGCCAGCCAGCCATGCTGAAGCTAAGAAGGAGAAAGAGCCTTCTCCCATTTATTCTGACAGGAAAGTGGCCATTGGGGAGGGGGTTATGGGCGGGGAGGGGGTTATGCTGAAAGTCCTTTGTTCTTTTACTCACAGAACCAAGCTTGGTTGCCTACCGACAGCCACTGAGGGGACAGTCCCTCACAGCAGTCAAGAGAACTCTTTTCCTCAGGAGAGAGAGCTGTCTGCCTGGGGGAGTGGGTGGGGAAGAGGAGCAGACCCAGCACCCGGCCAATGGCACGCGAGTACTCTTGAGTGGCGGCTGATGGGCCAATGGCTGAGGGAGGGCATTTTACAACCAATGGGAGTGCATGGAATCTTGCAAAACCAAAAGATAATTATTAAAAGGAGAGATAAGAGATGAATTGAGAAATTGGAGACCTCAATAACTTTTCAGTTTAGGCCCACACTTCTAATTCTGAAAAAATGCAGGGTTTAGCCTTGAGAAATATTATAAAGGAATCATATTGTAATACCAAGGTAAATGTTTATGATTAAAATGTGCTCCCAAGGGTGTAATGATGATCACAGGAATAAACAGCTTTAAAAGGGGATGAGAGAGATCATGGAGGATAGGTCTATTGGTGGCTACTAGCCATGGTGACTGAGGGGAATCTTCACATTCACAGATATTCAGAGCCAGGAGGCAAGATCAGGGCCTATATATGCCCTGTTGTTGGCCCTCCAGAGGAACTGGTTGGTCACTGTGTGAGATAAGATGTTGGACTAGATGGACCACTGGTCTGGTCCAGCAGGGCTCTTCTTATCTTTAAGTGAATTCTTAAAACATTTATTCAAAAGACCCTTAATCTATTGAGATAAACATTTTAAATTAGAAGCATGTAATACAATATGATACTAGGACTTCTTAAATGTACTTCATTTTTTTTTTACAAAACTATAATTCATAAACATACTCTGCCACTTTTTGACTATAAGACAAGGAAGAAGGACAATGACTTTATTCATTATGAATAATGGTTGAGGAAATACATTCATTTTAATAACAAGATTTTGCCTAAACAAGATATAGCTGGAACATTCCATTTTATTAAGTCACTTTGATTTTTATCTAAGAAAAGATAGCTTGCTTGAAATATTAAAATTTACACCTAAATATAATATGGGCTTAATGCCTCATGTCAAATTGTATAACAGGCCACTATGTTTTTAAACTTTTCCATAAATATGAATAGCCAACATCAGTTATTTTGTCACTAAATTTGTAGCCTGATAATATGCTATAGGTTCCGTGTGCCTCAGTGTTTAGTCATGCCAGCCACGTGAACATGGAGAAGTCTTCAGACAATGCTGGCTCTTTGGCTTGGAAACGGAGATGAGCACTGCCCCCTAGAGTCATATTCGATTGACTTTCAAGCAAGGGAAACCTTTTAATAAGCTATAGCCATCAATAGCTATAAATACTTATTCTACAGAATTAATGTCATATACAAGATATAAGATATAAGGCAATATTTGCTGTTCCATTTCTGAACATGGGATGGAGGTCATGTTTTAACATGAGGGTGCATTGGAGAACAATCCCAAGCTCATGACTTACTTCCTTGCAGCTTCCCCTGATTTCATTCCCTGCTATAGTTCCCTTGCTTGAAAGCCAGTCGAATCCGACTCTAGGGTTGCGGTGCTCATCTCCGTTTCAAAGCCAAAGAGCCAGCGCTGTCCGAAGACATTTCCGTGGTCATGTGGCCGGCATGACTAAACACCAAGGCACACGGAATGCTGTTACCTTCCCACTGAAGTGGTACCTATTTATCTACTTGCAATTTCTTGCTTTCAAACTGCTAGGTTGGCAGGAGCTGGAACTAGAGACGGGAGCTCACCCCATCATGCGGCACTCACGGGTCTTGAACTGCTGAACTACTGACCTTCCACAGCCTGCAGTTCAGCATCTTAACCACTTGAGCCACCGCAGCTCCTTTCCCTGCTATAGCTGTGCTCAAATACCAGAAGTGAACATAACTGAACGAGATAAAAATGCTTAGGTGAGGATGATGCAGAGAGCTAAACCATGGGCAGAGGGGATTTTTTGTTTATTATTCACCTAATTTACTGCTAAAACCATAATCCCACATGATTGGGGCCAAGACTAGCGTCAGGGGTGGGCATTGCTGGGCAGCTGCCAAATCATAAGACTCTTGGTAGGGCCCACTGCCAAGCCCTGTTCTGCTGCTCTGCAATAGCAGAGGCCCTGCCACCTGGGTTTCCTGAGGAATCTGGGGCCCCTCCAGGTTCATCAGGATGAGCAACTCGTGACAGCAGCTTATGGGCAATGGCAACAAGTAACAACAGGCACTCATCCCTGCTTTCTACCTTTTGGCTTGGTTCAGACATAGCAGAAAACTTTGGTTTATTTTCACTATCATTATTTTGTGAAATTAGGAGTAATTTTTCAGACACTGCTTCAAATCCCAGTTTGCCACAACAAAAGCTGGTTTCATTGCATTGACTCTTTCTCTCACCTCCCTCACAGGGACCCAGATACTATCCCATGCAATGAGATGAAGGTAACGGGAAACAAATGTCATGTTAAATCATAGTTAAGGCTAATTGTGGTTAATAAACCAACTACAAGCCATGGTTACTCATCTTGGTCTGAGCTGCCCTAATGGCACATTCTACTGATTTATCATAGTTAGCTGAATGGCCCATCATGCTAGCTATTGTTTAATTAAACCATGATATGTAAGACCTCTGAATAGGGCTAGTGTCTGAACTCAAGTGGAGTGAAGGAGGATAAAGTTGTGGAGAGAATGTGCCATTTCAAAACCCAGAGCCAGCCCTGATTGCAGCTATAGGTCTCAAAACATACTTCTGCTACTCTCACATCTTTGGTCCTCTACATCTTCTTTCACTGGGATGCACTTTAAAGAGACATCTTTAATGATAGTAAAGTTTTGATACTTTTGATATATAAAACCTAAGCTCTATAAGAGCTCCCAATCTGGGGTTGAGATCAAGGGCTTTCCAGGCTTGGTTGCAAAAACTCTAAACTTAGTTGCCATTCTCTGTGGCAACAAAACCAACAGTGCATTTAATGCGTTTAGTTTCTTCAAATTTCCAAGAAATCACAGAATGAAAAGTATTTGTTCAAAACAATATACAGAGCTGTAATTTTTTCCTACGGAACAATGTAGCAAGTATTTAGCCCAGTACAAAACACAGTCACATTAACAGATTTTTGGCAATCTCATTGGAGACACATGCTAATTCAAAACTGGGCTAAAATAATGGAAAGCTGCTGATACATAACGACTTCTATGCCATATTATGTCAGGAATTCCACCGCTGGCCATGTTGACTCATATTCAGCAATGTTTATGACCACAGCAGAATAACAGATTAAATTTGGCACATATTCCAATCTGTAGTTTGTTCTCAGCCCTCTTATGTTAAGAATGTTCTTTCATCTAGTAAATCTTGTGGTCATTCAAGCTGACCCACTTTAACAAGCACTCATCTAAAAATACCATTTTGAGACAATTAGATCCTAGCTACATGTGTTTCAATTTGGCACTTTAGTACAAAATAATTTTAAATTCAGAAAGGGCCATCTGTACAAGGGGGACAATATAGCACTCCTGTTTTCACAGTCCTTGAATACACTACTGTTTGTACCATGCATAGCTGACCATCATTGTCAGGGGTCATTTCGTAGAAAAAGAGGTGCAGGAGCTCATTAGCATAACTGATTAGCATAACTTATTTGCATATGCCAACCCCCCTGATATTACCGAAAGTGTGTCAGAAGGTAACACCCACTGCTCAGGCTCCACTGAACTGTTTTGGATTGCTAGCTATGGGGGGGGGAGCACGCAGATCTGCCCTCACAGAGGAGGGAGAGCTTGTACCTGAATAAACCTTGGTCTTAAAGGTGCCACTGGGCTCTTTTGGATGGCCAGCAAGCACAGGAAATTGTGTGGCTGCTCGTGGGTCGAGGAGGGTGGTGCAGATGATGCGCATGGTCTTGAGCAGGTAGGGGACCAGGGCAGTGGTGGGGCAGAGGCACAAGAGGAGGCCAAGGCAGAGCTCTTCGCAGGCATCACTGGAGTCACTGGAGCCTACCTTGCAGAGCCTGGGCAGGCTGGGTGCCACGGCCCACGCAGTGGCAGATCAGCTCAAGGGCCAGCTCACAGCAGCACTCTGCTAGGCTGGCCAGTGGGCCAGGAAAGGTGAGGGGGCTGCTAGTAGCAGGGGGTGGGGCTTGCTGCATGTGTCTGCCCCCTGGGCTCCTTACTGCCGGAGCTTTGCTCCTGTGCGCTCCTGCAGGAAATGAACCATGATCATTGCAACCATGGCTAGGGCTCAGTGTGTTCTGAGAATCAGGGACCAGAATGACCTCACCCAAGTGTACACCACACAAAAGGGCTTTCTTCCACATATGTTAGTGAAAGTACATGAATTCTAATTATTTAACATGATGTCTGGTTTTTTTTTAATGTCCTTCTCAAATCTCTTTGCCCTCCCTTCTAAAATGTGAAATGGCATCCACATGTGAGGACACTATGCCTTTAAGTTGGTGATGGTTAACATGATATAGAGCTGATCCTTAACATGCCTTTAAGTGGGTGGTGCTTAACATGATATCCCAGAAGGTCAAAGCAGATGAGCAGACTCATGGCTGAAGCAGCATCAGTCTGCTCCTTCTAATACTGATGTCTAGGTTATGTAAATAGTTAATAAAGTTCATTTTATGTTGTACTGCATCCTGGATCCTGAAAGTTATTCATAAAGAATATGACACCATGTGTCCAGGAGGACAGAATCATTTTCTGACTTACTTCCTACTTTTCAGAGTCTGATTTTTTTGCCCATTCTCTCTCTTAAATATGGATAGGCTTGTCTGAGCAAAGCAAACTGTTACAGGACACTCCTAAAATACTTCTTTTTGCCGTACATAGCTGTATAATAATAATTAAAAATAGGTTCATATAGATCAGGTTTATTCTTTGGTGACAAGAAATGCATTTGAGTTGCAAAGATGATTGGAAATCTATTTAGGCTTCAATCAAGACTCTATTATTGCACATTCAAAGTGGCACTGAAATTATGCACATGTGTACATAACAATTAGAAGATGAGATTAGAGGTATTTTCCTTATGTGATTCTTAACTCTCTGTAAAAGAGACCAAAGGCAGGTGTTTCTACAAGCAGTCCCATGTTCAATGCCATGTTCACATAGGGCTAGATTACTGGAATAGAAGCAGTAAATATCTGCCTCTCCTGTCTGAGAGGCACATACATACTGCTTATACTCCAGTAATCTAGCCCCATGTGAATGAAAGGTGAAATTAATGTCTGTATTTAGTAGTTAGACTGAAATAGTTACCATCTTGTCTGAATTTGTAACACATTTGCTCAAGGCATAGATCAGCACAAGCATGTTAATTTGGTTGGAAATTCAGTATATTTTTCAGAATGGCTGTCAGACCAAAGTCTAGTCATATCTTCAGGGCAAGATGGAACATTGTGTGATTCTTAATTCCATAAAAGTGAACATATACACAGTTTAAGGCTGCTAAAATGGTTCCTCTTGAGCGTTTCATGACAGCAGGTTTCTTTTTGCAAAGCTAGAGCATTTGCATTCTTTGATGCAATCTCCAGTAATTTTGAATGTGTGGAGCAGCACCAGCTGCAAAAGAAAAAGAAAAACAATTCAGCAAGGTTAACCATAAGTTGATTGCCGATTTGTTCCATTCTACAACTGTATTTAGATTTCTGGAGGACACAGTGACCTTATGATATGGCCAGAGGCTGCACAGTGAATTATTTCATTTTATAAACTTCTGACCATAATCCATACTTTTGTAAAAGCCTATTGAAATTGGTCTGTTATGTACACACACACATCACATGGATTATTCTTTATTAAAATAATAGGACATTTCTATTAGACAGATACTGACATTTTGGTAGTCAGTTTTAATTGTTTGCAAACACTTGTAGGAGGAATATTTTTCCCCATAAAAGAAATAAATCCCAAATACTTGAACATAATTTTACCACATCACAATTCTATATGTCTATATATTTTATTTTCATTACATGCACGCTTAGAGTGTGTTCCTTGGGGCTTGGATTTACAAGCCATTGGCCATGTAAAACAGAGAGCAATCCTCGTTTGTTTCTTTACTTCATTTAAGTCCACCTATCTCCCACGCAAGGCACCTTACACTGACTGTTCTCCTCTCCTTCATGTTGTCCTCCCAACAACCCTGTGAGGTAGGTTAGGCTGAGTATGTGTGACTAGCTCACGGAAGCTTCTATGGCAGAATTAAATTTTGAACCTGAGTCTCCCAGATCCTAGTCCAACCACTATAGCATACTGCCTCCTAAGCTGTCTACCCAGAATCCTACTCATCTGTGTTCAATAGGGTTTACTCCCAGGAAAGTGTTCTCAGCACTTTTAGCACATCAAATCCCATTAATGTAAAAGTAAATTAATTTTATTCAGGCATTTTTGCAAGTGTTACATGATAAGTGCACATGTTCTGAAGCTGAACATGTACCTTAGCCACCTTCGAAAGGACTGCTCCTGACCATATGTAACAAATGTGATCAAACATTGTCATCGAGTATGGAGACCATATCTGTTCTCTAATTTGTAGTTCTAGATTGGGGTCCTGTGGAACAGTGATCACTGTGGGTGTGGAGGAGAAGGTATTTGTGAATTTCCTGCATTGTGCAGGGGGTTAAGAACATAAGAACATAAGAACGTAAGAGAAGCCAATGTTGAATCAGGCCAACGGCCCATCTAGTCCAACACTCTGTCACACAGCGGCCAAAATATACCAGGTGCCATCAGGAGGTCCAGTAGTGGGGCCAGATGGACTAGATGACCCTGGAAGTCGCTTCCAACTCTATGATTCTGTTATTCTATTCTATGATTCTATATACATTTCCTTTCACTCTGAAATGAGTCATACTCTTGCATGCCCCCATCAGATTCTCTATACTGATTTGATGTTAGATCCTATGGCTTAGAGTCCACCAAAATCTCCACTGGGAAAAGGATTTCTTTAAGCAGAATGCAACTTCTCTGCCTCCCTTTCATGCTTCTAACCAAAATTTCCCCAACAGGTGACCCTCAGGAACAAAATGAGGAAAAAAACAGCAGTGAGAGGGGGAACTGGCACAATTCACTTAAGTATCCCTTCTGGTAGCAGAAATGTTCTTCTTCTGCTGAATCCTCCCTCCAAAGAAGAATGATGTCCTTTGATGGAGAAATAGTTCTGATTCAAGAAGCTTTTTCTATCAGAAGACCTTAGCAAAACTGAGTCCCTGAATCCCATTGAGTTGAAGGAAGGGGCTGAAATCCCTGAAATACTGTTTAAAGGGGTTGTGGTGTGACTATTGGAATGATCCTATGAACTATGAGTGCCAAGTGGTTGAGTAGTTTAGCTTTTCCCAGGATGACCACTTGGCACTCATAGTTCATAGGATCATTCCAATAATCACACCACAACCCCTTTAAACAGTATTTCATGGATTTAGGAACCCTGGTGGACAAAGCACAATGTGGCATGGTGAGGTCTATAGAAAGGAAGGGAAATGGGATGACTCTAACCATCAATTATTCTACTGGTGGAAGAGGAAATCATGAAGTGATTTCTCCAGATTTCCCCTCCTTGCTGCCATCTTTTCAGAGATCTGTTTAAAGCTGATCAGAAATTAAAATGATACAATAAAATCATTAAAAAGCAATGTAAGAATTATCTCTCCTGTTTTGGGGTGAACGTTCCACATGCTCCCACAGCATTTGGCTCACTGACCTGTCACTCCAATGGTGTGCCAATCCAGTGGCTGCGTTGCTGGAATTAGCATATTGGCCATTTCCAGCTCTCCCATTGGCTGTGCAGAGTGGTTCCATCAGCCACTGGGCCGTCAGCTGCCATTCAAGACTATACACATGTCATTGGCTAGGTGCTGGGTATGCTCTTCTTCCCTGCTCATTTTCACATCAGCCCCTGTTCCCTGTCAGATTTGCTGGCAGACAGCTCTCTCTACTGAGGAAGACACTTCTCTCAGTTCCTGTGTGGGAATAACTTTCCCCTCAGTGGCTGTTGGTAGGCAACCAAGCTTGCTTCTGTCAGTAAAAAGACAAAGGACTTTCAGCATAACCCCCTCCCCCCCCCCCTGCCAGCTTGGCCACATTCCTGTCAGAATAAACTGAAAACGGCTCTCTCTCCTTTTTGGCTGCACCATGGCTGGGTGGCTAATGAGGTGGGCCAGCAGCCATCAAACCATTCTCTTCAACCCACTGTTTTTTGGCTGACTTTCCCCTAGGGTTGCCAATCTCCAGGTGGACCTGGAGATCTCCCGCTATTACGATTGATCTCTAGATGACAGAGATCAGTTCCCCTGGAGAAAATGGCTGCTTTGGAGGGTAGATCCTGTGGCCTTATACCCTGCTGAGTCCTTCCATCCCCTCCCCCAAATGCTGCCCTCCACAGGATTTACCCCCAAATCTCCAGGTATTTCCCTACTCAGAGCTGGCAACCCTACTTTCCCCTCAGTGCCTGTTGGTAGGCAACCAAGCTTGGTTCTATCAGTAAAAGGTCCTTTCCACATCTATTTTGGCCTTTGGGAGAAAACTCATTGGGGCCAGTCCTGATAGGGTTGCCAACTCCAAATGGAAAATTCCTGGAGATTTGAGGGATGGAACATGGAGAGGGTGAGGCCTAAGGAGGGGTGAGACCTCAGACGGGTACAATACCATAGACTCCACCCTCCAAACCAGCCATTCCCTCCTGGGGAAACATTGTTGCCAATCTCTAGGTGGGAGCTGGACATCACTCAGAATTACAACTGCTCTCCAGGAGGTAGGGGGAGGAGATGGAAAGCTGAAGCCAGGGGGCATATAACAGTAGGTTGATGGTTGGCTGGGAGGGAGATAGGGTTGCCAACTCCAGGTTGGAAAATTCCTGGAGATTTGGGGGTGGAACCTGGAGAGGGTGAGGTTTGAGGAGAGGTGGTACCTCAGACAGGTACAATGCCATAGACTCCACACTCCAAATCAGCCATTCCCTCCCAGAGAACCACTGTTGCCAATCTCCAGGTGAGGGCTAGAGATCACTCAAAATTACAACTGCTCTTCAGGTAGCAGAGATCAGTTCCTCGAGAGAATAATGGCTCGGTACT
>JAPDNY010002053.1:0-11104 GCA_029375565.1 Gekko gecko | reverse complement strand
CCAGAGTGGAATGACAGCCCCAGGGTGCACCAGAAGTGTTCTGGGACTGGAATGACATGCCCCAGAGTGGAATGACAGCCCCATGCTGCAGCAGGAGTATTCTGGGACTGGAATGACATGTCCCAGAGTGGAATGACAGCCCCAGGGTGCTCCAGGAGTGTTCTGGGACTGGAATGACATGTCCCAGAGTGGAATGACAGCCCCAGGGTGCAACAGGAGAGTGCAGGGACAGTAATGAGAGGCCACGGAGTGGAATGACAGCCCCAGGGTGCAGCAGGAGAATGCAGGGAGAGGAATGAGAGGCCACGGAGTGGAATGACAGCCCCAGGGTGTAGCAGGAGTGTGCAGGGACAGGAATCAGAGGCCACGGAGTGGAATGACAGACCCACGGTGCAGCAGGAGAGTGCAGGGAGAGGAATGAGAGGCCACGGAGTGGAATGACAGCCCCAGGGTGCAGCAGGAGAGTGCAGGGACAGGAAGGAGAGGCCACGAAGAGGAATGACAGCCTCAGGGTGCTCCAGAAGTGTTCTGGGACTGGAATGACATGTCCCAGAGTGGAATGACAGCCCCAGGGTGCTCCAGGAGTGTTCTGGGACAGGAATGAGAGGCCATGGAGTGGAATGACAGCCCCAGGGTGCACCAGAAGTGTTCTGGGACTGGAATGACATGCCCCAGAGTGGAATGACAGCCCCAGGCTGCATCAGGAGTATTCTGGGACTGGAATGACATGTCCCAGAGTGGAATGACAGCCCCAGGGTGTTCCAGGAGTGTTCTGGGACTGGAATGACATGTCCTAGAGTGGAATGACAGCCCCAGGGTGCTCCAGGAGTGATCTGGGACTGGAATGACATGTCACAGAGTGGAATGACTGCCCCAGGGTGCAGCAGGAGTGTGCAGGGACAGGAAGGAGAGGCCACGGAGTGGAATGACAGCCCCAGGGTGCACCAGAAGTGTTCTGGGACTGGAATGACATGTCCCAAAGTGGAATGACAGCCCCTTGGGGGCAGCAGGAGTGTTCTGGGACTGGAATGACATGTCCCAGAGTGGAATGACAGCCCCAGGGTGCAGCAGGAGAGTGCAGGGACAGGAATGAGAGGCCACGGAGTGGAATGACAGCCCCAGGGTGCACCAGAAGTGTTCTGGAACTGGAATGACATGTCCCAAAGTAGAATGACAGCCCTTTGGGGGCAGCAGGAGTGTTCTGGGACTGGAATGACATGTCCCAGAGTGGAATGACAGCCCCAGGGTGCTCCAGGAGTGTTCTGGGACTGGAATGACATGTCCCAGAGTGGAATGACAGCCCCAGGGTGCAGCAGGAGTGTGCAGGGACACTAATGAGAGGCCACGTGAGTGGAATGACAGCCCCAGGGTGCACCAGAAGTGTTCTGGAACTGGAATGACATGTCCCAGAGTAGAATGACAGCCCCTTGGGGGCAGCAGGAGTGTTCTGGGACTGGAATGACATGTCCCAGAGTGGAATGACAGCCCCAAGGTGCTGCAGGAGTGTTCTGGAGACTGGAATGACATGTCCCAGAGTGGAATGACAGCCCCAGGGTGCAACAGGAGAGTGCAGGGACAGGAATGAGAAGCCACAGAGTGGAATGACAGCCCCAGGGTGCAGAAGGAGAGTGCAGGGACAGGAAGGAGAGGCCACGGAGTGGAATGACAGCCCCAGCGTGCAGCAGGAGAGTGCAGGGACAGGAAGGAGAGGCCACGAAGTGGAATGACAGCCCTAGGGTGCTCCAGAAGTGTTCTGGCACTGGAATGACATGTCCCAGAGTGGAATGACAGCCCCAGGGTGCTCCAGGAGTGTGCAGGGACAGAAATGAGAGGCCACGGAGTGGAATGACAGCCCCAGGGTGCAGCAGGAGTGTGCAGGGACAGGAATGACATGTCCCAGAGTGGAATGACAGCCCCAGGGTGCTCCAGGAGTGTGCAGGGACAGGAATGAGAGGCCACGGAGTGGAATGACAGCCCCAGGGTGCTGCAGGAGTGTTCTGGAGAATGGAATGACATGTCCCAGAGTGGAATGACAGCCCCAGGGTGCTCCAGGAGTGTTCTGGGACTGGAATGACATGTCCCAGAGTGGAATGACAGCCCCAGGGTGCAGCAGGAGAGTGCAGGGACAGGAATGAGAGGCCACGGAGTGGAATGACAGCCCCTTGGGGGCAGCAGGAGTGTTCTGGGACTGGAATGACATGTCCCAGAGTGGAATGACAGCCCCAGGGTGCAGCAGGAGAGTGCAGGGACAGGAATGAGAGGCCACTGAGTGGAATGACAGCCCCAGGGTGCACCAGAAGTGTTCTGGAACTGGAATGACATGTCCCAAAGTAGAATGACAGCCCTTTGGGGCAGCAGGAGTGTTCTGGGACTGGAATGACATGTCCCAGAGTGGAATGACAGCCCGAGGGTGCACCAGGAGTGTTCTGGGACTGGAATGACATGTCCCAGAGTGGAATGACAGCCCCAGGGTGCAGCAGGAGTGTGCAGGGACACTAATGAGAGGCCACGGAGTGGAATGACAGCCCCAGGGTGCACCAGAAGTGTTCTGGAACTGGAATGACAGCCCCTTGGGGGCAGCAGGAGTGTTTGGGACTGGAATTACATGTCCCAGAGTGGAATGACAGCCCCAAGGTGCTGCAGGAGTTTCTGGAGACTGGAATGACATGTCCCAGAGTGGAATGACAGCCCCAGGGTGCAACAGGAGAGTGCAGGGACAGGAATGAGAGGCCACAGAGTGGAATGACAGCCCCAGGGTGCAGAAGGAGAGTGCAGGGACAGGAAGGAGAGGCCACGGAGTGGAATGACAGCCCCAGCGTGCAGCAGGAGAGTGCAGGGACAGGAAGGAGAGGCCACGAAGTGGAATGACAGCCTCAGGGTGCTCCAGAAGTGTTCTGGCACTGGAATGACATGTCCCAGAGTGGAATAACAGCCCCAGGGTGCTCCAGGAGTGTGCAGGGACAGAAATGAGAGGCCACGGAGTGGAATGACAGCCCCAGGGTGCAGCAGGAGTGTGCAGGGACAGGAATGACATGTCCCAGAGTGGAATGACAGCCCCAGGGTGCTCCAGGAGTGTGCAGGGACAGGAATGAGAGGCCACGGAGTGGAATGACAGCCCCAGGGTGCTGCAGGAGTTTCCGGAGAATGGAATGACATGTCCCAGAGTGGAATGACAGCCCCAGGGTGCTCCAGGAGTGTTCGGGGACCGGAATGACATGTCCCAGAGTGGAATGACAGCCCCAGGGTGCAGCAGGAGAGTGCAGGGACAGGAATGAGAGGCCACGGAGTGGAATGACAGCCCCAGGGTGCTGCAGGAGTGTTCTGGGACTGGAATAACATGTCCCAGAGTGGAATGACAGCCCCAGGGTGCACCAGAAGTGTTCTGGGACTGGAATAACATGCCCCAGAGTGGAATGACAGCCCCATGCTGCAGCAGGAGTAGTTCTGGGACTGGAATGACATGTCCCAGAGTGGAATGACAGCCCCAGGGTGCTCCAGGAGTGTTCTGGGACTGGAATGACATGTCCCAGAGTGGAATGACAGCCCCAGGGTGCAACAGGAGAGTGCAGGGACAGTAATGAGAGGCCACGGAGTGGAATGACAGCCCCAGGGTGCAGCAGGAGAATGCAGGGAGAGGAATGAGAGGCCACGGAGTGGAATGACAGCCCCAGGGTGTAGCAGGAGTGTGCAGGGACAGGAATCAGAGGCCACGGAGTGGAATGACAGACCCACGGTGCAGCAGGAGAGTGCAGGGAGAGGAATGAGAGGCCACGGAGTGGAATGACAGCCCCAGGGTGCAGCAGGAGAGTGCAGGGACAGGAAGGAGAGGCCACGAAGAGGAATGACAGCCTCAGGGTGCTCCAGAAGTGTTCTGGGACTGGAATGACATGTCCCAGAGTGGAATGACAGCCCCAGGGTGCTCCAGGAGTGTTCTGGGACAGGAATGAGAGGCCATGGAGTGGAATGACAGCCCCAGGGTGCACCAGAAGTGTTCTGGGACTGGAATGACATGCCCCAGAGTGGAATGACAGCCCCAGGCTGCATCAGGAGTATTCTGGGACTGGAATGACATGTCCCAGAGTGGAATGACAGCCCCAGGGTGTTCCAGGAGTGTTCTGGGACTGGAATGACATGTCCTAGAGTGGAATGACAGCCCCAGGGTGCTCCAGGAGTGATCTGGGACTGGAATGACATGTCACAGAGTGGAATGACTGCCCCAGGGTGCAGCAGGAGTGTGCAGGGACAGGAAGGAGAGGCCACGGAGTGGAATCGACAGCCCCAGGGTGCACCAGAAGTGTTCTGGGACTGGAATGACATGTCCCAAAGTGGAATGACAGCCCCTTGGGGGCAGCAGGAGTGTTCTGGGACTGGGAATGACATGTCCCAGAGTGGAATGACAGCCCCAGGGTGCAGCAGGAGAGTGCAGGGACAGGAATGAGAGGCCACGGAGTGGAATGACAGCCCCAGGGTGCACCAGAAGTGTTCTGGAACTGGAATGACATGTCCCAAAGTAGAATGACAGCCCTTTGGGGGCAGCAGGAGTGTTCTGGGACTGGAATGACATGTCCCAGAGTGGAATGACAGCCCCAGGGTGCTCCAGGAGTGTTCTGGGACTGGAATGACATGTCCCAGAGTGGAATGACAGCCCCAGGGTGCAGCAGGAGTGTGCAGGGACACTAATGAGAGGCCACGGAGTGGAATGACAGCCCCAGGGTGCACCAGAAGTGTTCTGGAACTGGAATGACATGTCCCAAAGTAGAATGACAGCCCTTTGGGGGCAGCAGGAGTGTTCTGGGACTGGAATGACATGTCCCAGAGTGGAATGACAGCCCCAAGGTGCTGCAGGAGTTTCTGGAGACTGGAATGACATGTCCCAGAGTGGAATGACAGCCCCAGGGTGCAACAGGAGAGTGCAGGGACAGGAATGAGAAGCCACAGAGTGGAATGACAGCCCCAGGGTGCAGAAGGAGAGTGCAGGGACAGGAAGGAGAGGCCACGGAGTGGAGATGACAGCCCCAGCGTGCAGCAGGAGAGTGCAGGGACAGGAAGGAGAGGCCACGAAGTGGAATGACAGCCTCAGGGTGCTCCAGAAGTGTTCTGGCACTGGAATGACATGTCCCAGAGTGGAATAACAGCCCCAGGGTGCTCCAGGAGTGTGCAGGGACAGAAATGAAAGGCCACGGAGTGGAATGACAGCCCCAGGGTGCAGCAGGAGTGTGCAGGGACAGGAATGACATGTCCCAGAGTGGAATGACAGCCCCAGGGTGCTCCAGGAGTGTGCAGGGACAGGAATGAGAGGCCACGGAGTGGAATGACAGCCCCAGGGTGCTGCAGGAGTTTCCGGAGAATGGAATGACATGTCCCAGAGTGGAATGACAGCCCCACGGTGCTCCAGGAGTGTTCGGGGACCGGAATGACATGTCCCAGAGTGGAATGACAGCCCCAGGGTGCAGCAGGAGAGTGCAGGGACAGGAATGAGAGGCCACGGAGTGGAATGACAGCCCCAGGGTGCTGCAGGAGTGTTCTGGGACTGGAATAACATGTCCCAGACTGGAATGACAACCCCAGGGTGCACCAGAAGTGTTCTGGGACTGGAATAACATGCCCCAGAGTGGAATGACAGCCCCATGCTGCAGCAGGAGTATTCTGGGACTGGAATGACATTTCCCAGAGTGGAATGACAGCCCCAGGGTGCTCCAGGAGTGTTCTGGGACTGGAATGACATGTCCCAGAGTGGAATGACAGCCCCAGGGTGCAACAGGAGAGTGCAGGGACAGTAATGAGAGGCCACGGAGTGGAATGACAGCCCCAGGGTGCAGCAGGAGAATGCAGGGAGAGGAATGAGAGGCCACGGAGTGGAATGACAGCCCCAGGGTGTAGCAGGAGTGTGCAGGGACAGGAATCAGAGGCCACGGAGTGGAATGACAGACCCACGGTGCAGCAGGAGAGTGCAGGGAGAGGAATGAGAGGCCACGGAGTGGAATGACAGCCCCAGGGTGCAGCAGGAGAGTGCAGGGACAGGAAGGAGAGGCCACGAAGAGGAATGACAGCCTCAGGGTGCTCCAGAAGTGTTCTGGGACTGGAATGACATGTCCCAGAGTGGAATGACAGCCCCAGGGTGCTCCAGGAGTGTTCTGGGACAGGAATGAGAGGCCATGGAGTGGAATGACAGCCCCAGGGTGCACCAGAAGTGTTCTGGGACTGGAATGACATGCCCCAGAGTGGAATGACAGCCCCAGGCTGCATCAGGAGTATTCTGGGACTGGAATGACATGTCCCAGAGTGGAATGACAGCCCCAGGGTGTTCCAGGAGTGTTCTGGGACTGGAATGACATGTCCTAGAGTGGAATGACAGCCCCAGGGTGCTCCAGGAGTGATCTGGGACTGGAATGACATGTCACAGAGTGGAATGACTGCCCCAGGGTGCAGCAGGAGTGTGCAGGGACACGAAGGAGAGGCCACGGAGTGGAATGACAGCCCCAGGGTGCACCAGAAGTGTTCTGGGACTGGAATAACATGCCCCAGAGTGGAATGACAGCCCCATGCTGCAGCAGGAGTATTCTGGGACTGGAATGACATGTCCCAGAGTGGAATGACAGCCCCATGGTGCACCAGGAGTGTTCTGGGACTGGAATGACATGTCCCAGAGTGGAATGACAGCCCCAGGGTGCAGCAGGAGAGTTCAGGGACAGGAATGAGAGGCCACGGAGTGGAATGACAGCCCCAGGGTGCAGCAGGAGAATGCAGGGAGAGGAATGAGAGGCCACGGAGTGGAATGACAGCCCCAGGGTGTAGCAGGAGTGTGCAGGGACAGGAATCAGAGGCCACGGAGTGGAATGACAGACCCACGGTGCAGCAGGAGAGTGCAGGGAGAGGAAAGAGGCCACGGAGTGGAATGACAGCCCCAGGGTGCAGCAGGAGAGTGCAGGGACAGGAAGGAGAGGCCACGAAGAGGAATGACAGCTTCAGGGTGCTCCAGAAGTGTTCTGGGACTGGAATGACATGTCCCAGAGTGGAATGACAGCCCCAGGGTGCTCCAGGAGTGTTCTGGGACAGGAATGAGAGGCCATGGAGTGGAATGACAGCCCCAGGGTGCACCAGAAGTGTTCTGGCACTGGAATGACATGTCCCAGAGTGGAATAACAGCCCCAGGGTGCTCCAGGAGTGTGCAGGGACAGAAATGAAAGGCCACGGAGTGGAATGACAGCCCCAGGGTGCAGCAGGAGTGTGCAGGGACAGGAATGACATGTCCCAGAGTGGAATGACAGCCCCAGGGTGCTCCAGGAGTGTGCAGGGACAGGAATGAGAGGCCACGGAGTGGAATGACAGCCCCAGGGTGCTGCAGGAGTTTCCGGAGAATGGAATGACATGTCCCAGAGTGGAATGACAGCCCCACGGTGCTCCAGGAGTGTTCGGGGACCGGAATGACATGTCCCAGAGTGGAATGACAGCCCCAGGGTGCAGCAGGAGAGTGCAGGGACAGGAATGAGAGGCCACGGAGTGGAATGACAGCCCCAGGGTGCTGCAGGAGTGTTCTGGGACTGGAATAACAGTGTCCCAGACTGGAATGACAACCCCAGGGTGCACCAGAAGTGTTCTGGGACTGGAATAACATGCCCCAGAGTGGAATGACAGCCCCATGCTGCAGCAGGAGTATTCTGGGACTGGAATGACATTTCCCAGAGTGGAATGACAGCCCCAGGGTGCTCCAGGAGTGTTCTGGGACTGGAATGACATGTCCCAGAGTGGAATGACAGCCCCAGGGTGCAACAGGAGAGTGCAGGGACAGTAATGAGAGGCCACGGAGTGGAATGACAGCCCCCAGGGTGCAGCAGGAGAATGCAGGGAGAGGAATGAGAGGCCACGGAGTGGAATGACAGCCCCAGGGTGTAGCAGGAGTGTGCAGGGACAGGAATCAGAGGCCACGGAGTGGAATGACAGACCCACGGTGCAGCAGGAGAGTGCAGGGAGAGGGAATGAGAGGCCACGGAGTGGAATGACAGCCCCAGGGTGCAGCAGGAGAGTGCAGGGACAGGAAGGAGAGGCCACGAAGAGGAATGACAGCCTCAGGGTGCTCCAGAAGTGTTCTGGGACTGGAATGACATGTCCCAGAGTGGAATGACAGCCCCAGGGTGCTCCAGGAGTGTTCTGGGACAGGAATGAGAGGCCATGGAGTGGAATGACAGCCCCAGGGTGCACCAGAAGTGTTCTGGGACTGGAATGACATGCCCCAGAGTGGAATGACAGCCCCAGGCTGCATCAGGAGTATTCTGGGACTGGAATGACATGTCCCAGAGTGGAATGACAGCCCCAGGGTGTTCCAGGAGTGTTCTGGGACTGGAATGACATGTCCTAGAGTGGAATGACAGCCCCAGGGTGCTCCAGGAGTGATCTGGGACTGGAATGACATGTCACAGAGTGGAATGACTGCCCCAGGGTGCAGCAGGAGTGTGCAGGGACAGGAAGGAGAGGCCACGGAGTGGAATCACAGCCCCAGGGTGCACCAGAAGTGTTCTGGGACTGGAATGACATGTCCCAAAGTGGAATGACAGCCCCTTGGGGGCAGCAGGAGTGTTCTGGGACTGGAATGACATGTCCCAGAGTGGAATGACAGCCCCAGGGTGCAGCAGGAGAGTGCAGGGACAGGAATGAGAGGCCACGGAGTGGAATGACAGCCCCAGGGTGCACCAGAAGTGTTCTGGAACTGGAATGACATGTCCCAAAGTGGAATGACAGCCCCTTGGGGGCAGCAGGAGTGTTCTGGGACTGGAATGACATGTCCCAGAGTGGAATGACAGCCCCAGGGTGCTCCAGGAGTGTTCTGGGACTGGAATGACATGTCCCAGAGTGGAATGACAGCCCCAGGGTGCAGCAGGAGTGTGCAGGGACACTAATGAGAGGCCACGGAGTGGAATGACAGCCCCAGGGTGCACCAGAAGTGTTCTGGGACTGGAATGACATGTCCCAAAGTAGAATGACAGCCCTTTGGGGGCAGCAGGAGTGTTCTGGGACTGGAATGACATGTCCCAGAGTGGAATGACAGCCCCAAGGTGCTGCAGGAGTTTCTGGAGACTGGAATGACATGTCCCAGAGTGGAATGACAGCCCCAGGGTGCAACAGGAGAGTGCAGGGACAGGAATGAGAAGCCACAGAGTGGAATGACAGCCCCAGGGTGCAGAAGGAGAGTGCAGGGACAGGAAGGAGAGGCCACGGAGTGGAATGACAGCCCCAGCGTGCAGCAGGAGAGTGCAGGGACAGGAAGGAGAGGCCACGAAGTGGAATGACAGCCTCAGGGTGCTCCAGAAGTGTTCTGGCACTGGAATGACATGTCCCAGAGTGGAATAACAGCCCCAGGGTGCTCCAGGAGTGTGCAGGGACAGAAATGAAAGGCCACGGAGTGGAATGACAGCCCCAGGGTGCAGCAGGAGTGTGCAGGGACAGGAATGACATGTCCCAGAGTGGAATGACAGCCCCAGGGTGCTCCAGGAGTGTGCAGGGACAGGAATGAGAGGCCACGGAGTGGAATGACAGCCCCAGGGTGCTGCAGGAGTTTCCGGAGAATGGAATGACATGTCCCAGAGTGGAATGACAGCCCCACGGTGCTCCAGGAGTGTTCGGGGACCGGAATGACATGTCCCAGAGTGGAATGACAGCCCCAGGGTGCAGCAGGAGAGTGCAGGGACAGGAATGAGAGGCCACGGAGTGGAATGACAGCCCCAGGGTGCTGCAGGAGTGTTCTGGGACTGGAATAACATGTCCCAGACTGGAATGACAACCCCAGGGTGCACCAGAAGTGTTCTGGGACTGGAATAACATGCCCCAGAGTGGAATGACAGCCCCATGCTGCAGCAGGAGTATTCTGGGACTGGAATGACATGTCCCAGAGTGGAATGACAGCCCCAGGGTGCTCCAGGAGTGTTCTGGGACTGGAATGACATGTCCCAGAGTGGAATGACAGCCCCAGGGTGCAACAGGAGAGTGCAGGGACAGTAATGAGAGGCCACGGAGTGGAATGACAGCCCCAGGGTGCAGCAGGAGAATGCAGGGAGAGGAATGAGAGGCCACGGAGTGGAATGACAGCCCCAGGGTGTAGCAGGAGTGTGCAGGGACAGGAATCAGAGGCCACGGAGTGGGAATGACAGACCCACGGTGCAGCAGGAGAGTGCAGGGAGAGGAATGAGAGGCCACGGAGTGGAATGACAGCCCCAGGGTGCAGCAGGAGAGTGCAGGGACAGGAAGGAGAGGCCACGAAGAGGAATGACAGCCTCAGGGTGCTCCAGAAGTGTTCTGGGACTGGAATGACATGTCCCAGAGTGGAATGACAGCCCCAGGGTGCTCCAGGAGTGTTCTGGGACAGGAATGAGAGGCCATGGAGTGGAATGACAGCCCCAGGGTGCACCAGAAGTGTTCTGGGACTGGAATGACATGCCCCAGAGTGGAATGACAGCCCCAGGCTGCATCAGGAGTATTCTGGGACTGGAATGACATGTCCCAGAGTGGAATGACAGCCCCAGGGTGTTCCAGGAGTGTTCTGGGACTGGAATGACATGTCCTAGAGTGGAATGACAGCCCCAGGGTGCTCCAGGAGTGATCTGGGACTGGAATGACATGTCACAGAGTGGAATGACTGCCCCAGGGTGCAGCAGGAGTGTGCAGGGACACGAAGGAGAGGCCACGGAGTGGAATGACAGCCCCAGGGTGCACCAGAAGTGTTCTGGGACTGGAATGACATGTCCCAAAGTGGAATGACAGCCCCTTGGGGGCAGCAGGAGTGTTCTGGGACTGGAATGACATGTCCCAGAATGGAATGACAGCCCCAGGGTGCAGCAGGAGAGTGCAGGGACAGGAATGAGAGGCCACGGAGTGGAATGACAGCCCCAGGGTGCACCAGAAGTGTTCTGGAACTGGAATGACATGTCCCAAAGTAGAATGACAGCCCTTTGGGGGCAGCAGGAGTGTTCTGGGACTGGAATGACATGTCCCAGAGTGGAATGACAGCCGCAGGGTGCTCCAGGAGTGTTCTGGGACAGGAATGAGAGGCCACAGAGTGGAATGACAGCCCCAGGGTGCACCAGAAGTGTTCTGGGACTGGAATGACATGCCC
>JAPDNY010002052.1:0-11117 GCA_029375565.1 Gekko gecko | reverse complement strand
ACTTCGTTCAGTTACGTATTGCTAATGTCTGTCCCTGGAAAAGGCCTGCAAAGTCTAGGTGGTGGCGGGCCCATGGTTTGTGCGAGGATTCCCACTGTTGCACTTGGGCCCCAGGAGGGGCCGGCTGTTTTTCCTGGCATGTCTGGTAGCATTTGACCAGGCCCACTATCTCCCCATCCATGCCAGGCCACCATACATAGCTACATGCTAAGGCTTTCATGCACACGATTCCCGGGTGGGTCTCGTGCAGTGCAGCGAGTATGCATTTGCATAGGGGGCTGGGGATGACTACCCTGCTACCCCACAAGATACAGCCCTTGTGGGTGGTCAGTTCTTCTCAGTGGGATGAGAATGCTGCGAACTCAGGGCCCACATGCCCTGTGGGCCAACCCCTCCCCACCCAGTCCCAAACACAGCAGAGGATGTGGTCCTTACTAGTGTGTTTGGAGACCTAGGCACGTGCACTGGCTGGTTGGGTAGGTCTTCCAGCAGCAGGATCTGGTGTGCGGGAGCTGGGTCCGTGTCACAGATGGGCAGCAGAAGGCAATTGAGGGTGTCAGTGTGTCCCATTGCTTTGCCAGGCCAGTGCAGCAGGGTGTACTGGTAGCCTGTGAGAAAGATAGACCACCGCAACATCTGCAGAGACAGCCTGGGGTGTCTGTTGGTCAGGGGCCAGGAGGCCCTGCAGCAGCTTGTGGTCCGTGAGAATGGTGAAAGGGTGTCCGTACAGGTAGTCATGGAACTTACGCACCCCTGCCACGATCGCCAGTGCCTCCTTGTCGATCTGAGCGTAGTTCCACTCCACAGAAGACAAGGTGCCTGAGTAATAGGCTACTGGGACCTCATGGCCATTGGCCAGCCTGTGACCCAGGACTGCCTCCACCCCATAGGGCAATGCATCACAGGCAAGAACCACGGGGAGGGATTCATCAAAATGGGCCAGGACAGCATTAGAAGTCAGTAGGTCTTTAACTGCCTGGAAAATCATGACCTGAGGAAGCCCCCACTTCCAATGTGCATGTTTGTCCAAGTGTCAGTGCAGGGGCTCAGCCACGTTTGTTTTTTGTGGGAGAAATGAGTGGTAAAAATTCAGAAGGCCGAGGAAGGCCTGCAGCTCAGGTTATGAGGAGGGTGTTGGTGCATTGACGATGGCCAGAATCCTGTCCAGCGTGGGATGGATGCTGTGGGCATCAACTTTGAATCCCAGGAACTCGACACTGGGGATACCGAGGATACACTTTTCTCTTTTTACTTTAAGTCCGGCTGCATTGAAGCGGTGCAGGATGGCTTGCAGATGGTTGGAGAAGGCTTCGGGAGATAGTGCCGCAATCAGAACATTGTTGAAAAAAGGTTGCACTTTGGGGATTTCTTTAAGAAAACAGTCCATTAAATTCTGGAAAATCCCCAGAATGACATTGACCCTGAACTGCAGACACTTGACTTTAAATGCCCCCCAGTGTGTTACTATGGTCTGGGCTTCCGCTGTAGCATCGTCTATGGGCAGTTGCTGATAGGCCTGTGCCAAGTCCAGTTTGCTGAAAATTTTGGCCCCAGCCAGTGACTCTAGGACATGGCTCACCACGAGAATGGGATAAGCGTGGTCTTGGAGGGCCTTGTTGATAGTGCATTTGTAGTCTGCACAAATTCTAATGTCCCCATTGGGCTTGACTGGGGTTAAAATTGGGGTCTCCCATTTTGCGTGGGGTACTGGCTCCAGCACTTCTTGGCTGACCAAGCTGTTGAGTTCTGCCTCAATTTTGGGCCGGAGTGCAAATGGGGGCCACTGGGCTTTCAGATGGAGGTGATGCACCGCAGGATTGAAGGTCAGGGCAACTGGTGGACCTGTATAGCGGCCGAGCAATCCATCAAATACAGCCGGGAATTCATCACACATGTTACTGAAGTTTCCCGACTGTATATTTTGTATTCCGGTGATGGCCAGGCCTAAGGCAGTGAACCAGGCTAGCCCCAGTAAGCTGGTGAGACGGCCCTTAACCACGACCAGTTCCAATGGGCCTTCGAATGTTTTGTATTTTATGCGGAACTGGTCCACTACTTTAATGGCCACCGGGTTCTTTTGGAAGTCCCTTAGCGTGAGGCCAGTGTCTTCCAGTGGGGTCCCCCATTAGGGCATAGTGTGCGTAGGGTTTCTTCTGAGATTGTTGAGAGGGAGGACCCTGTGTCCAGTTCCATTACACATGGGGTGCTCTCAATTAAGACAGTCACTTTAATTTTCTTGGTGGACCCCTGGGGCAAAAAATGTACCTGGTTGCGATGTACCAAGGTGCTGTGGAGTTCTGTTGTTTTTTGGTATATTGTAGCACAGCGCTGGTGTCCCTTGGATTGGCAGGCATGGGCAGGAATGGGCAATGTGGCCTTGCTTCCCACAGGATCAGCAGATGGCATCTCTGAAACGGCAGGTTGGGCAGGCTGTCAGTGTGCTTGGCAAGGCAGTGAATGGTGCTGAGCGAGGGTCGTGGTGAGCCAGCTGGCAGAAACTTCCTGACTGTAAGAGTGGTTGAGCAGTGGAACAGACTGCCTCGGGAGGTGGTGGATGCTCCTTCACTGGACGTTTTCAAGAGGAGACTGGACAACCATCTTTTGGGTATGTTGTAGGTATGTAGGGGTTTCGGCTGTGTTCCTGCAGAGTGCAGGGGGTTGGACTAGATGTCCTGCAAGGTCCCTTCCAACTCTAACATTCTATGATTCTATGATTCTATGATTTGTAGTACTTCGTCCAAGAAGGTCGATGCGGCTACCGGTGAAACCTGGTGCGTCGCAGAGTGTGGCTGGCGGTCCTGATGCGATCTCTCAAATGCAATGGTGACCTGGAGAGCCTTCTCTAGCTTGAGGTCCACAGTCCCCATAAGTTGGGGACTGTGGGGAGGTGCTGGGGGGGCAGCAGTGGGAGGGCTTCTAGTGTCCTGGCCCCACTGCTGGAGCTCCTGATGGCACCTGGTATTTTTGGCCACTGTGTGACAGAGTGTTGGATTAGATGGGTCATTGGCCTGATTCAACATTGGCTTCTCGTATGTTCTTATGTTCTTATGTCCCTCCTTGACCCCAGGGAACTCACAATCTATGGCCAGTTGGTGTAACTCGGCCATGTTGATGGTCACCCCTTCCCCGGACTTCTGCATTCATGCCCATTGGTTCATGCGCCTCGCCATCTTGGTGGGCTTTGGCGTGAAATACTTGTTCAGGACCTTGAGGATGTCCTCGTATGATTTGTCTGCCAGGTTAGCAGGAGCCAGAAGTCCTTTGGCCAGGCGGATGGTGGCCACTCCACACGTGCTTATGAGTAGGGCCTGTTCTTACCAGCATTGTTGATGTCTTGGAAGGTGAGGTAGTTGGTCAGCTGGTCCACCCATGCTTCCCAGAACTCAGGGTGTGTGGGGTCAAAGACATTGATGTGTCCCAGAGCTGCAGCCATGACTCGTTGCAGTGGTGCAGTGCTGCGAAGGAGTGATGCGGGTTGCATTGTCCCCCTGTAGATCGATGCTGGGTGCCGGGCTGGAGTCAGAGTCAGGCTCATTCATCGGGATCCCATCCTCATCGGTAGTGAAAAGTACTGAGGTCTGAGACTCAGCATAGTGAAATCAGCTCACGTTTATTAGGTTACATCAGAACGGAATATATGCGTGTACACACTCACACCCAACACCTCCCCAATTCCCATGATAGGTTCTATATACATGGCCCAGGTAACTATAGGTTCCTTTCAGGATCCTGGTACTCCCATTGGTCCGCATTAGGATCCGTGATGGCTATTGTTCTCAGACCAAAGGTCTGTAGGTCCGTTTGACTGCATGGCCAGGTGCACATGGTCACGGCCATCTTAGTACATAACAATATCTCTGCTGGGTGGAGGGGAAAGACTGGAAGTTTGCTCTGGGTTGCCTTATGAAACCTGAAAATGGAGATCCCCATTTCAGAGCTGTCAGAAGCTCTGTGTTTTCAGAACCAGAAGTGCCTTCCTTGGCCTGTGTTTTGTGGGTCTCTGGGTCAGGTTAGAAGTGCGGTGCTCCTGTTATTGGGGCTACCCGAGAGTAAAGGCAGCACCTCTGGCAACAACTTCAGCAACTCAGGGAGGCTGGATGCAGAAGGGGAGAAGACACATAGCCCATTTCCAGGGGACTTTGCCAGTGCCAGCTCCCTGCCCCAGAAGGTGGTTTGAGGGTTGGTTGCCGAGGGGCAAGAGAGAGAGAGAAGGAACTCTGAGGTGATGGACTTCGGCAACTCAGGGAGACAGGGTATAGAAAGGGGAGAAGACCCACAGCCTGTGTCCAGTGGACTTTGCCAGCACCGGCTCCCTGCCCCAGAAGGTGGTTTGAAACTTGGTCGCCGAGGGGCAAAGGGGGGGGGAGAGAGAAGGAACTGTGAGGTGAGAGACTTCAGCAACCCATGGAGGCAGGGTGCAGAGAGGAAAAGACCCACAGCCAGTGCTAAGGGCAGTTGCCAATTTTTGCCCCGAGAATGGTTGAATGGTTGGTCGCCAACTGGCCAGGGGAGAGCAGGGGTCCTTTTGGGATGAGCAGAAAAGTCAAACTCCACCACCAGCGGGCACAGAAAACAGCCTCTTGCAGAACCCACAGAAGGGATGTGGTGACTCCGCTGCTTGACTTGCCAAGGAAACAGGTAACCTTGGAGTCAAACCAAAAATGCAAACCCAGTTTCCCATACCTCTCAAGTGAAAAGTACTGAGACCAATGAGAGATTTCAGCTCTCACATACTTCATTTAGATCAGGAACAAGACAACCTAAGCCGGCTCGCAGGCCGGCTTTTATATCCCCAGTGAACCACATCCTAAACACACACACACCCGGTGATTCGCTATTTACATTAATTGAGTTAACTCCTGCTCCTCAATTGGAGGGGAGCCAGGATCCTCTAGTCCATTGTCTTTCGGGGCGAAGCTCAAGCCCTTCGCCTGGCCACATGGTGGACCGGTTAGAACCAGTCCAAGCACATGACTGCCCTGAGCCCATGTTCTCAAGTGGATACATTGCACCCTCCCCCTTGGTCCGATAAACACCCGCACACATAACCTTTCAAACAGCTGGGGGCCGCCGCTCCCTCGTGGAGCGGTGGGGCTCTGGCATGGGGGAACTGACGGCCTCCCGAGCAGGCATGGGGACCGGCGGCCGCTCTGGTGTCGGAGGGGCTGGGCTCACCATCTCGCCTGGTGCATCATTTGCAGTTGCTGGCTGTCCGGAGTTGAAGTCCACAGGGATTTCCTCTGGTGCGTCCGCTGCCACGTCTGGTTGAGCTGGCTCGTTCCACTCCTCCCCCTCATCCGGCTCCAAGGGTAGCACCCAGCGGCGTAGCTGATCGCTGTGGCGATGCAGGATCTGGCCATCCTCTCCGGAGACTTCATAAGATCGGGGGCCTCGGACCCGTACTACTCGGGCAGGAATCCACGGGGGCCCTTTCGCATAGTTCCATGTGTACACCGGGTCCTCCGGGAAACCCCCCCGTGCCGCCTGCTCTGGTGCTCGATCGGGGTGTAACCGGTCTAGCCTGGTGGTGAGACGTCGGCCCATCAGTAGTTCTGCCGGGCTTCGGCTGGTTGTTGCATGGGGCGTAGTTCTCTGGCCAAACAAGAAGTGCGCCAGCCTAAAGTCCCAGTCAGTTCTTTCGGTCCGGCGGAGCACCTCTTTGCCGTTCTCACCATGTGTTCGGCTTGGCCATTGGTGGCGGGGTGGAACGGGGCCGACCTGATGTGGTGAATCCCGTGCTGACGGGTGAACTCCTGGAACTCCCCGGACGTGAAGGCCGTCCTATTGTCGGTGACCAGGGTGTCAGGGAGTCCGTGCGAGCTGAAAATCCGTCACATCGCTCGGATGGCCGCTTGGAAGGAGGTGGATGGCATGGGCTCAACCTCGAGCCACTTACTGTAGGCGTCTACGAGTATAAAAAACAGCTGCCCCTGGAACGGGCCCGCAAAGTCAAGGTGCAGGCACGACCAGGGGCGGTGAGAGGATTCCCAGGCCCTTTCCGGGGCCACCGCTGGTGCAGGTCAGGAGGCCTGGCAGGGTTGACACCTTTTTACAACGTCCTCAATGTCCCGGTCTAACCCTGGCCACCAGACATACCCCCATGCCAGGGCCTTCATTCTGACCACCCCGGGGTAGTGCTCATGAAGGTCCTTCAGTACCCGCGGCTGTAGTGGTTTTGGAATGACCACTCTACCTCCCCACATTAAGCACCTCTTATAGGTCGACAGCTCATCGCGCCTTGTGGCGAAGGGCGCAAATTCTGGGTTTTGTTTAGCTGTTGGCCACCCCCTCCCCACCCAGTCCAAGACCCGACAGAGAACCTTGTCGCGGCCCATGAGACGGGCCACCTCCTTCATGTGGACTGGGCGACCGGGCAGCGATTCTAGGAGGGCGACTTCGTGGGCGGGGGCGGGGTCTGGGTCCGTGTTGGGCAGCGGTAGGTGGCTGAGGGTGTCAGCATGCCCCATGGCTTTTCACAGGCGGTGGGTGAGGGCATAAGAGTACCCCGGCAGGAATATGGACCAGCGGAGAACCCTAGGCGAGACCATCTGCGGCATTTGCCGATCGGGCGCAAGGAGGCCCAGGAGAGGCTTGTGGTCAGTTAGGATCTCGAATGGGCGGCCATAGAGATAGTGGTGGAATTTTTTAACCCCCGCCACTATTGCCAGCGCCTCCTTGTCAATCTGCGCATAGTTACGCTCCGCAGACTACAGGGTCCAAGAGTAATAGGCGACCGGAACTTCCCGGCCATCCGGCAGCCTATGCCCCAACACTGCCCCCACCCCGTAGGGCGAAGCGTCGCACGCGAGAACAACTGGTAAAGCCTCGCAGAAGTGGTGCAGTACCGTGTTGGAGACCAGCAAGTCTTTCACCGCCTGGAATGCCGCCACATGCTCCGGCTTCCAGGCCCACGGTGCCTCTTTGTCTAGCAGGCGGTGGAGGGCCTCCGCCACCGTGGCTTTCAGGGGCATAAAAGCGTAGTAAAAATTTAGGAGGCCTAGGAAAGCCTGTAGTTCCGTTTTGGACGTGGGAACCGGGGCTTTATAGACTCTGATAAATAATTACAGAATCAACATGGAGAGTCAAATAATTTCATGGAATGTTAATGGACTGAACTCACCCCAAAAAAGGAAAAATGTCAGACTCTGGTTGGAAAAACAGAAATGCGATATTGTTTGCTTGCAAGAAACACATATTAAAAAATCAGATGCCAAATTTTTGATTCAAAAAAGATTAGGAGAGGAATTTTATTCACTCTCCTCTCAAAAGAAAAAAGGAGTAGTTACATATATTAAAAAAGAGTTGGAACCAAAAGAAATTTTCAAAGACAATGAAGGGAAATTTTTGGCGGTAGAAGTTGTGCTGCAGAATAAAAAGACATTAATTGTTAATCTCTATGCTCCCAATGGGGCAAAAGAAAACTTTTTTCAGAATTTGTGGGAACAACTACGACAGTTGACCTATGAGCAAATGATTTTAATGGGCGATTTTAATGGTACTGTTGACAATGTTGTTGATAGAAAATCAAAAAAAGGAATTGAGGCCATGGGCAAACTTCCTAAAGTCTTTTTCCAGTTGATTAAACATGAACATTTGGCAGACGTTTGGAGAACTAAACATCCCAGAGACAGTGAGTACTCTTTTTATTCATCAAGACACGAGTCTTTTTCCAGGATAGATATGATGTGGATGACAGAGAACCTAATCTTGCAAACACGCAAAATTGAGATACTACCTAGGACTCTTTCTGACCACAGTCCGATAAAATGGTCAACGTATGTTAAGAGAAAAAAATTTCGATGGCGACTCAACGAAGATTTGCTGGACAAGCAAAATATTGTGGATAAAATAAGGACAGAAACCCAAACATACTTTCAACTGAACTTAAATAAAAGTGTACAGACGCAAACGGTATGGGAAGCCTACAAGGCTGTGATGAGAGGACATCTGATTGCAATTAATAATAATGAAAGGAAACAACAAATGAAAATAGACAAAGAAATTATGGAAAATATTCGGAAAAAAGAAACAGAACTTAAGAAAAGGCCTGGTAAAAAGAAGATTTTGAGAGAATTGAGGATCCTAAGGGAGCAATATGCGGCAAGGTTGAACAAAGAAGTATTTTGGAACTTGAAAAAATTGCAACAGAAATCCTTTGAAGGTGCAAATAAACCTGGCAAATATTTAGCATGGCAATTAAAGAAAAGAAGAGAGAATAAAACAATCACTTGTTTGAAAGATGGAAATAAAGAGATTTTGGACCCAGGAGGAATTAAAAGGGAATTTTTCAAATACTATGCGACTCTCTTTCAATCGAAACAAGCAGATCCTCAAAAAATGTTGGATTACCTATCCAAAGTTAATTTGATACAACCAAATCCAGAAATGAAAACACTCCTAAATGCTGCAATAACTAAGGACGAAATTAGTAAAGCAATAGCCGAGGCAAAAATCTCCAAAGTCCCAGGCCCGGATGGCTTTTCAGCTAAATTTTATAAAAAATTTCATGAAGATTTGGTTCCGGTGCTGGAGATTCTTTTAAATGAAATTAGAAAGACAGGAAAGATCCCTGACTCCTGGAATGAAGCTGCAATCACCTTAATTCCTAAAGAAATGCAAGATTTAACAAATGTTAAAAACTATCGGCCCATTTCATTATTGAACAACGATTATAAAATATTTGCAAAAATATTGGCAGAGCGCCTTAAAAAGTTTTTGAAAGATACTATTGTGGAAGATCAAGCTGGTTTTTTACCAAATAGACAAATTAAAGACAATATAAGGGTTGTATTGGACGCAATTGAGTATTATGACAAACATCCTGAAAAAGAAGTCGCTTTTTTATTTTTGGACGCAGAGAAGGCCTTTGATAATTTAAATTGGGAATTTATGTTTAAAGTGCTTGAGAAATCTATGATGGGCGTAGAATTTACAAGAATGATCCAATCGATATATAAAGAACAAAAAGCTTCGGTGATTGTTAATGCAGAATCAACAGATATGTTCCGGGTAAGAAAAGGTACTAGACAAGGTTGTCCCCTGTCACCATTGTTATTTATCTGGATTTTGGAGATTTTGCTACAAGCGGTCAGAGATGATGTTAATATAAAAGGGTTGAATATTGGAGGTTTTTCATTTAAATTAAGAGCATTTGCGGATGATATCATGTTTATTGTTGAAGATCCTGTTAATAATATGCCTAAGGTATTTGAAAAAGTAAGAGAGTTTGGTGATCTTGCAGGGTTTTATGTCAACAAAAATAAATCTAAGATACTGTGTAAAAATATGATTGGTACAAAGCAACAAATGTTACAAAATGTGACAGAATGTGAAGTGGTTAAAAAGGTTAAGTATCTGGGAGTTGAAATTACAATGAAAAATATAGATTTGTTCAAGAATAATTATGAAAAATTGTGGGGTTCGATAAAGAGTGATTTAGAAAAATGGGAAAAACTAAGGTTATCTCTTCTTGGAAAAATTGCCGTTATTAAAATGAATGTACTGCCCAGGTTAATGTTTTTGTTTCAGACAATACCAATTGTGAAAGATGGAAAAGTGTTGATAAAATGGCAAAGAGAAATCTTTAAGTTTATCTGGGCAGGGAAGAAGCCAAGAATAAAAATGAAGATAATGTATGATACTAAGGACAGAGGTGGCTTCCAAGTCCCGAATTTGCGTTTGTATCATGAAGCAGTATGTATGTCTTGGTTATCTGAATGGGTAAATTTGGAAAATAGAAAACTTTTAGCTCTTGAGGGGCACGATTGCAGATTTGGCTGGCATGCCTATCTTTGGTATGGGAAAAACAAAGCTGACTCCATGTTTAAGCATCATTATGTAAGGAGGACATTGTTTGATGCATGGACCAGGTATAAGGATACAATATCGGATGAAAGGCCTTTGTGGATTGTTCCAGCTGCAGTTATACATTTGTTTTCAGAATATAGAGGCAATGATTGGTTGAAGTATCAGGAATTGTTGCAAAGAGAAGGGAAAAAATATGTTTTAAAACCAAATAATGAATTAGAATTTGAGTATGGTTGGCTACAATATTGTCAAATAAGGGACATTTATAAAAAAGATTGTAAAGAGTTTGGTTTTAGGGCTATGAATGATGATTTTGAGAATATATGGTTGAAAAAAGAACGGAAAATGATATCAAAAATGTATAAAACTTTGTTGACTGTATATACTTTGGATGAAACCGTTAAAGAACAAATGATAAAGTGGGCCATAAATATGAACAAAGAAATTTCTATGGAATCATGGGAATTTTTGTGGAAAAGATCTTTTAAAATGTCCACTTGTATTAACGTAAAAGAAAATTGCTATAAGATGATGTATAGATGGTATATGACACCAAAAAAGATTGCTAATATTAGCATGGATAAGAACTTGAGTAATAAATGTTGGAAATGTAAAAAAGTAGAGGGTTCTTTTTACCATATGTGGTGGTCATGTGATAAAGCGAAAGCATATTGGTCTAATATACATTGTGTGATGCAGAAAATATTGAAAACCCCAATTGAGAGAAAGCCTGAACTTTTTCTCCTCGGTTTGACAATGGAAAAAATTCCACAAGAGAAAAGGACACTGTTATGGTACATGATTACGTCGGCGAGAATGGCCTTTGCTCAGCATTGGAAAATGGAGAAGGTACCAGATATACATGACTGGTTGAGAAAATTGTTTTTTTTAGCAGAAATGGACAAAATGACAAAGAAATTAAATGGACAAATGGCAGAACAGTACTTAAAAGACTGGGAAGGATTGAAATTGTATCTAGAAACTGAATATAGAATGAAGGGGAAAATATATAATTTGGATACGTACGGATATTGAATGAGAAGTGAAATGAATTTTGAACTGTATGTACTGTTATACATAATATGCTGAAATTGTAGAGGTTATATATAATTTAAATGTGTTACCTGGTTTGTCGAGGTATTTAAGTCTAAACTTGATTGCCTTATAATTTTTTCTGTTTGTTATTAGCAGTGTTGGAAGCCTATTAGGGGGGGTGGGGGGATTGGGATCTTACTTTTTGGAAACTGTATTGGTAACGTGATTGGAAATGTTGAATATATCCCAATAAAAATTTTGTTTCAAAAAAAAAA
>JAPDNY010002051.1:0-11119 GCA_029375565.1 Gekko gecko | reverse complement strand
TTTTTTTTTTTTTTGCAAAAACCCTCCTAAAAAGGAGAGAAATTTATTCTTTTTATATATAGAAAGAGGTAGGGTATATAGATGGATTAAGAAAAGAGCAGAGTGAGTATCCTGTTAATGGGGGTTAGTTTAAGTTAGTATAGATACATTTTTTTGACGGTCACCGTGGTCTAAAAGTCTTCTTTTTAGGTTAACAAAAATCCAAAATAACTCTGTTAATCAGGTTAGTAATGTCCTTTGGGGTTAATTATTAATCAACTCCTTTCAGACGTTTCCCGAACAGTCATTTCTTTGGTTGTCTTCCTTTGGTATCTCTCAAGTTATACGATGGGCCCTCTTTAGCTTTTCCACTTCCTGCTCCGGCACCTCCCTCCTCTGGACCGCTGTCGTCTTCGCTACTTGTCCAAATTGCAAGAGCTGCATCTTCCTCTGAGCTGGCGTGCCTCTTCAGAAACTCTTGTGCTTTGAAGATGGAGTCAATCTTTTCTCTTTTATCCTTGTACTTAAACACTAGGCCTTCCGGGAAAGTCCATCTGTATGTAATCTGATGCTTTTGTAGAAAATTGGTCAATCCTTTATACGCTTTTCTCTTCATCCGGATTTCATATGGCACATCTTTCAAAGTTCTGATAGTCTGTTCTCCAATTTTCAAGGGCACCGCTGAAACTGCACGCAGAATTTGATCTCTAGTACCCTGTTTAACAAACTTGACCACCACTTCTGCTGGCAGGTTATTTTTCTTTGTAAAGGTGGAATAGGCCCTATAGACCCTATCCATCTCTTCTTTTAATTCACGCTGATCCCTGCCAGTTACTGGTGCCAAGGCGTTTGCTAGTATAGATCTGAGATCTTCATTATCTTCTTCTTTAATGCCCTGAAAACGAAGCGTCAGATTCGATTTCTCCATTTGAAGCATCAAAATTCTTTTTTCTTGCTCATCCTGATGTCTTTCCAACTTGTTGACCTTTTTTCTTAACTTTTCCGATGTCTTCCGTCGAGACCAAGCACTTTTGCGCAATATCCTCCATCTTCTTAGACGTTTCTGTCAGTTGCTTTTGTTGACTGCTGAGGACACCTTCCATATTAGTTAAAGTTTCGCTGATTTTCTGTATTTGGACCAGCAGAGGGTGCAGTAGCTCGCTTGTCTGTTGACTGACAGCAGGCTCTGGGGGGGATTACCCGGACCGGAAGTCCCGCCTCCCTTCTTTTCCGGTTTAAGAGGGACCTTCTTCATGGCCGACATCTGTTTTATTTGTTTACTTATTAAAAGTTCGCGACACGTCCCTCAGGAGACCCGTTTACTCTCAAACTTCAGTAGCACCCCAAAGGTATTTTCCTCAGCCCATCTTTCCTTATAACCCCTTCGCTTTTTTAAAAAGTCCCGCTTCTCACTGGGGGGGATTCCCCCTCCTCCCAAGCGCTCGTTCGCTCAAGGGGAAAGGATTCGGGTTTTCGCTTCAAAAATTAGACCTTCGACTCACGGTTCACCGCCGATTTTCCTTTTGCTTGAATTCATATCGCTATTCCTCACTCCTGGAAGTCGGTGGCGCTGCTAAGTCCCATTACGGGCACAACGCAGCGGGGCCGATTGGGGCGGGGAGAAAGCCTCAATTTCCCGGCTAACTGCCGGCAAAGAGGCTACTCCCCAAAGCGCCCCGGTTCAGAGCCTCTACCTAAGGCTCACTAGGGTCTTTCGCACATGCGAAGACCCCCCTGACTGCGTGTGGGCTAGCCGCCTCCGGGAACGTCCCGAGACGCGGCCGCCATTCGCAACGCCGAAACCGGAAACCCACACACACTCCAGTTCTGAGTAGAAATGGGCCTCCCCTCAGCCGCTGTGTGACTGCAGAGAAACCGGTTCGTCCAGGGAATGCTCACTCAACTTGCCCCAAAATGTAGTCTGCCGTTTGGGCCTGGCAGGGACCTGAGCCCAGGTCTACACAATCATAGTCTGGAGAAAAATGGATGCTTTGGAGGGTGGACTCTATGGGCACTTATTATGAACTGAGATCGAGACAGCTCTTAACCAAGTGATTTCATATTTATTCATCTCATAACAACACAAGACTTGAAGACAAAAAGACATAGAACCCAACCTGACTTATATATGATTTGAATAGGCAAAACCACGCCCCCAAAACAGATAACAACCAATCACATTGTATACATAACAGCCAATAGGTCCAGAAGCATTCCTACGCTCTGATTGGCCCACTGTGCAAAGCAGCCAATCAAAAGGTGCACTTTAGGATCCCAGGCTTCTATGCAGCCTTGTCAGAAGCTCAGGCATACTTGTAACATTACAGTGGAAAATGCAATACATCACCTTTGCCGGCTTGGGACCAACGGGATTCGTTCCCGCCAGAATCAGAGTCCCCTGGATTGGTCTGTCTCGCACAGGGACCAATCCGACAGCTGGGTTTACAATACCATTGTGTCTATGGAGCTTGTGCTTGAAGCTCCAGCCAATGTACTGAACCGTATCATAAGTAAGTGCATGTCCATACATAACAGCACTGCACCCTACTGAGGTCCGTGTCCTCCCCAGGCTCCACCCTCCAAATCTCCAAGAGTTTCCACAACCTGGATCTGGCAACCGTATCTCATCCCCTGCCGGTGGCCAGCAGGGACCTGGTAGCCCCGGGCACAAGCGCATCTTTTCCTGGCATAGCGAGGATATGTTGGCAAAAAACTTGACTTGCCGCATTTAACTTTCATGCTAGTTGTCTGCACCTGATTGACGTCTGTCAGAGCCCTCCATCCTCACTGCAATTTAATTGAGGAGGAGACGTTTCTTTAAAAAAAAAAAACAGCCCGAGCCGTGTTGGAGACAGACAAAGCTGGTAATACATAATTTTGCGGGAGGGTTTTTTTCCAGACCACATACATCTTACAAAGGAGGAGAGGGAGTCTGCAAAGCAGAAGGCAAACTGATACCCGGTGCCTGGGTCACGGAGGCAGACACGCAAAGGATCCCGATGCGATTTGCATGTTTGAATACATGATTAGTGAGGGTAAATAGACAGCAGCTAATGAATACCTGCAACGGTGCCACGGAGGTCTCTGAGCATGGATTTTCATATCATCAGCATTCTGAGTGCACGGAGGCCAGGCCTCGCTGCAGTCAGCCGCTGGCCTGTCAGGAGACCCCGTCTCTGGGCAAACCAGCAGGGATGTTTCTGTAAACAAGAAGCTGTGGCCCCTGCCCCCTTTCCAATCAGTACCAGTGTTCCCTCTTTTTTTTAAAAAAACTGCCCCCAAAAAGGCAGACTTTTATTTATTTTGATAACAGACTACAACTAAACAGTACAAGACAATACAGTATAACAACAACGCTAAAAACATAACACAAAAACTAATCCACACACATAAAACACACAAGGGGGTTATTTAGTTCCAGTTGTACATCATATTTAAAGTCATAGAATCATAGAATCATAGAATGTTAGAGTTGGAAGGGACCTTGCAGGTCATCTAGTCCAACCCCTGCACTCTGCAGGAACACAGCCGAAACCCCTACATACCTACAACATGCCCAAAAGGTGGTTGTCCAGTCTCCTCTTGAAAACGTCCAGCGAAGGAGCATCCACCACCTCCCGAGGCAGTCTGTTCCACTGCTCAACCACTCTTACAGTCAGGAAGTTTCTCCTGATATTAAGCCGGTAACGACTCCCTTGTAATTTCCACCCATTAGATCTAGTCTTGCAATCCGGAGCAAGAGAGAATAGATCCACTCCATCTTCTACATGACAGCCCTTCAAATACTTGAAGACTGCAATCATGATCCTTTATCATTCAACATAATGTTACCCTCTGGTTTCTCTTCAGATCGCATAAATCTTTCGCCTTTTATCAGTGTTCCCTCTAAGCTGAGTTAGTGTGAGCTAGCTCACTGTTTTTTAGCCTCCAGCTCACACATTTTTGTCTGAGCTCAGGAAGGGATGGCTCCAGAGCAAACTAATTTATGCAGGAGTCAAATCGCTCGCTCACAACTTTAAGGCCAGCAGCTCCCAAAGTAGAATTTTTGCTCACAAGACTCTGCAGCTTAGAGGGGGCATTGATCTGTACCCCAAATTACTCACATTGGCTCATGGGGGCAAGTCGGATTAGCAACCTCCAGGTGGTGGACTGGAGATCTCCTGGGATTACAACTGATCACCAGTCGACAGAGATCGGTTCACCTGCAGAAAATGGCCGCTTTGGGAACTGGACACCATGGCACTGTACTGCATTGAAGTCCTTCCCCTACCCAAACCCCACCCTCCTCAGGCTCCGCCCCCTCAAATCTTCAGGTGCTTCTGAAACCAGAGCTGGCAACCCTGGGTATAAAGGAAGTAGGGCAAATGGCATGTGGACTTACCTGCAGGACTGACTTGAGGTATGTCCATTGCAACATTTTTGTCACAGTTCATTTCATTGTCTGTTATGGCTCCTCTTCCTTCCCCCCAGAAATCAGCCTTGGATTCCCCCTCCACCACAGCTTATTTTTTAAAAAACATACATTTCCAAACATACAAGTTCTTCAAAGCACATTGTCAACTTCTCAAATGTTAGCACTAAATAGAAGTGCCAGCTTTGAGTTGGGAAATTCCTGGAGGTTTGGGGCAGTGCTTGGGAATGCAGAGTTTGGGGAGGAAGAAGAGGAAGAGGAAGAAGAAGAAGAGGACGACGGGGATGAGGAGGAAGACGACGGGGACAATGAGGAGAAGGAGGAGATTGGATTTATACCCCCACCCTTCACTGCCTGGAGGAGTCTCAGAGCAGTTTACAATCTCCTTTCTTTTCCCCTCCCCACAACAGCCATCCTGTAAGGTAGTGTAAGAAAAAGCTGCATTTGATGTTTCTCACTGAAGTCATTGTTGTGTGTTTCCTATCCCCGCTATGCGCTTGCGTAGGTATGCAGGCAGAAACGTGGGAGCTTCTTCCCTGCCGCTTCTCCTTATCACGGTGGCCTTGAATGTAGGCTTTGGGCTATTCTTGTGTAGATGAGAATTTTCCAGTCCTGGGAAGGCAAGGGGAGGGGGAGTAGTCTCCCGCTCATAAAGTATTTCTCCCGCCGGGAGTTCCCGCGCGAGTGCTCAAGTTCTATTTGCTAGGCGCTTCATTGCATCACACTATAAGTTAGCTTGCTTTGCTTTGCCCCCTATTCCTGACAATGACCTCTTACTGTGGGTTTATAACAAGATAATCCAATAAACCTTTCTTTGTGCAAGAATGACTGGATCTACTTGATTTTCAAAACCTGACAGAAATTGTCAGGAATCATCATCATTCCCACTACCTTCAGTTTCCGCCGTCTACCAAGATGAGCGGAGCGGGTACGGGAGCCACGGGAGCAGCTGCGGCGGCTACTAGTCCAGGAGCCACAGGCGCAGCGACAGTTTCAACTGCTCCAGGGGGTACGGGGACTGCAGCGGTGACGGCCACTACAGGAGCCACAGGCGCAGCGGCGGCGGCCGCTACCTTAGGGGGCACGGTTCCTGTTACCACTGTGGCGACCGCAGTGGTCACCCTCCCGACCACCACTACTGTGCCGGTGACTACCACCACAGTGTTGATCGCACCAGCATCACAATCGGGAGCCGGAGTGTTGACCCCGCCAGTTCTAAGCACATTGGGGATTCAGTACGCTCTCCCAGTCTATAGCCCGGCCGGGCACCTGCCGTCTCAAGGAGGAGTGCTTCCCCGAACCTATGTTCCCGGAGTCCCAACGCCATGGGATAAAGGGGTGACCTATCGTAGGTCACGCGATTGGTCAAAGAACCTGTTGGATACTACCCAGTCGACATGGACTTTGCCGGGGAGCCAAAGCCGAGACAATTTGATTGATCCCAGAGGCAGTTTTGGACTTCCCCAGGGGAGAGTACCTCGAGGTTCTCCCAGAACTGGGTCGGGGCCAGATACCGACGCTCGCATGGACTCTATTCAAGAGGACACCCGACGTCTGGTGAAGGACATGAGCAAACTAATGCAGTCCCTACCACAGATGATGGACCAAGCTATTCGGGCGCATCCGTTGACACAGCCTAGACCAGCACCAGCCCCGGCGCCACCGTTGATACCGGGACGACCACCTCCTCCTCCTCCGGGCCCGAGGCCAGGCCAACCAGCACCTCCGGGTCCAGGACCGGCTCAACCAGCACCTCCGGGTCCAGGACCGGGCCAGCCGGCACCAGCTCCGCCTCCACCAGTCGGGCCAGCACCAGCTCCAGGGCCAGGCCAACCAGGGCCACTCCAGCCGCCTGCTGCACCTCCGCCCCAACCACCGGCTCCGGTCCCTCTTATGCAGCCGATTCCGGTTATGGCTCAGGCCCCCCAGTAATCCGACCTAAGGATATGCTTGAAATTACTTTTGATGGAGATCCAGAGACTGTGTCTTTTTTTCATATTGCAGGTCGGAAAATTTATCCAAAGATGGGGCCATATTTTCCCAGATGAAGAACAGCAGGTGGAGTTTATCGCATCCAGATTCCGGGGAGTGCGACAAGCTGGTATGTTGCTCTCCATGATCTGGAGGCCGCGGAGCTGGGGAATGTAGATGACTTCATGTGGGCTTTGAGAAATCGCTTCGAGGATTCGGGGGCAGCGGAAAAGGCAGAAGCTTTCCTTCGTACCTTCCGACAAGGTAAACTCTCAGTGCGAGAGTATTCCAGGGAGTTTCAAAGGCATGCTGTGAAAATTCGGGATTGGACTGATGCGGTTCTGGCCCAACAATATCGAATGGGTCTAGCAGTCGACATCCGCAATAACATCCTCAGCTCTCAGCAGCCTCGTACCCTCCAAGGTTGGATGGAGGAAGCCGAAAAGGCCGAGAGTCGACTACGCATGATGAAACTGGACTCATCGTTCGGTTACCACCGTCCGAGTTCGACGGCGGGCCAAGCCAAGTCCAAACCGGCAACCACCCCAGGTGGAATGAGGGATCAGCGTATGCGGCAGGGTCTCTGCCTGCGGTGTGGGGAAAAGGGACACTTCGCAGCTGCTTGCCCAAAAGGGGACCCTAATCGGGCCCTACAACAAGAAGAACCCAGAAGATGGATGAACCCCACCCCGAAGAAAGGCACAGCAAAACCACGCAACCCACGGGCCCTTTTCGCGGGGCCGGACCAACTGGATAACTTCTTGCTGGAGGAAGAGAATGAGGTGCAGGGAAATGAGATGGTCCTGTTTGTGAATGGCGTTACACAACAGGACCCAACACTTGAGGCGCCTAAATTGGTGAGCAATTACCCCTCCCTCTTCTTTGTGACTGTCCTAGTAATGAACCCAGCAATGATGACCCACATTCGGGTTCGAGCCCTCATTGACTCGGGGTGTGGGAGGGACCTCATAAACCCGTCTATGGTGGTAGGGCTGGAGGCAGCCGTGGTCAACTTGAAAGACCCGATAACTTTTACACAGATGGATGGGTCTCCAATGAAAGAGCCATGCCGATTTGAGACTGTCCCGCTAAGAATCGGCATCGGTGCCCACTGGGAGCTGCGTTCATTTGTGATAGCTCCTCAAGCCCAATTTCCCTTAGTATTGGGTAGTCCTTGGTTGCATGGGCACAATCCTTACATTCTATGGGAAGAGGGGGGATGTTCAATTTATCTCACCGAAATGTGCCGAACACAAATGGGACCCAGGGTGGGGGAACCTTCCCTGCAATGAACCTCCACGCGCTTGCCTAGCAATGGAGGACCTGAACCGCATCCCTAGGGATTACCAGTTTTTGACTAGGGTTTTTGAGGAGGAGGAGGCGGATGAACTACCCCCCCACCGCAACTCTGACTGTGCTATTGAAATTCTTCCGGGGCAGAAATTGCCAAAAGGGAAAATTTATGCCATGAGTCCTGGTGAGAAGCAAGAACTGCGCCGCTTTATTGATAAAAATCTGGCTCGTGGTTTTATCAGGCCAGCGTCATCCCCGTTTGCAGCACCGGTATTGTTCTGTAAAAAGAAAGATGGGGGGCTCAGACTCTGCACGGATTACCGGGGTCTTAACGCAGTGTCTGCAACCAATGCCTACCCAATGCCCCTCATCAAAGACTTATTGGCAGAGGTGGCAAAAGGGAAAGTGTTCTCTAAACTGGATTTGAGAGATGCCTATTTTCGAGTTCGCATCAGAGAAGGGGATGAGTACAAAACGGCATTTAATACCCCGCTGGGGCAATTTGAATATCGGGTGATGCCATTCGGTTTACAAGGGGCACCAGGGGTCTTCATGAACTTAATCAATGAGGTCCTACACCCCTACTTATTCAAGGGGGTGGTCGTTTACTTGGATGATATCTTGGTCTATACCCCAGACCTAAAATCCCACACCATACTCATGCGAAAAGTACTGGAAAGGCTTTTTAGACAACAAACTATTCGTGAAACTGTCAAAGTGTGAATTTCATCAGGAATGTATTGACTTTCTGGGGTACCGCATATCCTCTGAGGGGTTGGAAATGGACCCAAAGAAGGTCCAGGATGTTGTAATGTGGGAGCCCCCAAAAACCAGACGACAGCTCCAAAGTTTTCTCGGTTTCGCCAACTTTTACCGTCAATTCTTACCCCATTTTGCCCAAGTTGCCCTTCCCCTTACCGAACTTCTAAAGACTAAGGGGAAGGGATCTAAGGCTTCAATGCCGGGGGCCCCTTTGAACTGGACGCCTCAATGTCAATATGCATTTGATCAATTAAAACAGCTGTTCACGTCTGAGCCAATACTAGCACACCCAGATGAGACAAAGAAATTTGTGGTCCAGGTTGACGCATCAGATACTGCTATGGGTGGGGTGATTTTACAAGAAAATGCTCAGGGACAGCTGCAACCCCTAGCTTATGTATCAAGAAAATTCAATGATACCGAAAGGTTCTGGCCTATTTGGGATAAGGAAGCTGCATCTATACGTTTAGCATTAATCACATGGAGGCATTGGTTAGAGGGTTCCCAAGTACCGTTTGAAATATGGACTGATCATAAAAACCTTGAGGTACTACGGAAACCCCGGAATTTAAATGCTAAACAATTTAGGTGGGCTGAGTTCTTCTCCAAGTTTCAATTTACTCTTCACCACTTTCCAGGGAAGGCTAATCACCTGGCGGATGCTCTTTCCCGTCTTCCCCAACATTTCAGTAAGAGGGTGGAGGTACAAGAGTCTATGTTTACCCCAGAACAACTGGTTGGTGCAGTTGTAACCCGCAAGGCCAAACGAATCTCAGAGAATCTTATCCAAACCTTACCCTGGGAGAAACAATTTCTCACTGACATCACCCCGCAAGAAACAAGTGAGTTGCGAGGCAGGGATGATGTGAGATGTGATCCAAACGGTTGCTGGTTTAAGGGGAATAAGATGTTTGTTCCTGCAGCCACTCGATCCCAAATGTTGCAAACAGTTCATGACTCAAAATCTGCAGGGCATTTCGGATATGTGAAATCCTTAAAACTTCTGCAGCGTGGGTTCTGGTGGCCCCGAATGAAACAGGAGTTATCACTCTATATACAGTCATGCCCAACATGCAACCGTTGTAAACACCGACCGGGGAAACCTCCAGGTCTCCTACAGCCTCTCCCCACCCCGACCCGACCCTGGGAAGTAATTTCAATGGACTTTATCACTGATCTTCCCCCTTCTAGACAGATGACGGTCATTTGGGTGGTGGTAGACTTGTTCTCAAAGCAAGCGCATTTTATACCGTTCCCCGGTCTGCCAACTGCCAGGGCCTTGGCTAAGGCATTTCTTCAACACATTGCCAGACTACATACATTACCACTGAAAATAATATCCGATAGGGGAAGTCAATTTGTTTCTAAATTGTGGTCGGAGTTAATGACCCTCATGGGTATTGAACGTGCTCTCAGTACTGCCTATCACCCTGAAACTGATGGGCAAACGGAGAGAGTAAATCAGACATTGGAGCAGTACTTGAGATGTTTTTCTAACTATCAACAAGACAATTGGGTTGATTTACTGCCATTAGCAGAGTTTGCTTACAACAATTCATGGCACGCTTCCACGAAGATGTCACCATTCAAAGCGGCCATGGGTTATGACAGCCCCCCTCTCCCCTTTTTGCAACCGGGGGAAGGGGTGGGGAAAGCTTCAGTATGGTGTAAAACTTTTCACGAGTCTTGGCCCCTAATTATTGAGACTTTGAATGAAGCCAAGGCACAGTACAAGAAACAAGCAGATAAAAAAAGGGCAGGGGGATGGAATCTAAAACCAGGGGACTCCGTCTATCTATCTACGAAAAACTTAAAATTGCAGCAACAGTCCAGAAAACTGGCTTGGAAATTTGTTGGTCCTTTCAAGGTGTTACGATGTATAAATCCAGTGACTGTTCAGCTAGATCTGCCTAAGTCTCTTAAAGCTATACATCCAATTTTCCATTACAGCCTCCTCAAACCTGCGTTACCCCCGACTAAATGGCAAACTACGATGCCGGAGCCTCCCCCCCTCTGATGATTGATGATGAAGAACACTACGAGATTGCGGATATCCTTGACTCTAAGATTTTACGTGGACAACTTCTGTACCTGGTCCAATGGGTACATTTCGGGCCCCAACATAAAGAGTGGGTGAAAGTTTCGGATATTAATGCACCTGATCACTTGCGAAACTTTCACAATCGATACCCTCATAAACCCGGGGGCCCACGTTCTCTCCTTCCTAAGTGGCGGGTGGGTGGTGTTTTGGGAAGGGCAGAATGTAAGAAAAAGCTGCATTTGATGTTTCTCACTGAAGTCATTGTTGTGTGTTTCCTATCCCCGCTATGCGCTTGCGTAGGTATGCAGGCAGAAACGTGGGAGCTTCTTCCCTGCCGCTTCTCCTTATCACGGTGGCCTTGAATGTAGGCTTTGGGCTATTCTTGTGTAGATGAGAATTTTCCAGTCCTGGGAAGGCAAGGGGAGGGGGGAGTAGTCTCCCGCTCATAAAGTATTTCTCCCGCCGGGAGTTCCCGCGCGAGTGCTCAAGTTCTATTTGCTAGGCGCTTCATTGCATCACACTATAAGTTAGCTTGCTTTGCTTTGCCCCTATTCCTGACAATGACCTCTTACTGTGGGTTTATAACAAGATAATCCAATAAACCTTTCTTTGTGCAAGAATGACTGGATCTACTTGATTTTCAAAACCTGACAGGTAGGTGG
>JAPDNY010002050.1:0-11120 GCA_029375565.1 Gekko gecko | reverse complement strand
AAAATTTTGTGTTAAAAGATAGATTTGATGTTGAATTTGAATATGATTGGTTGAAGTATAGACAGATTTATGATCTATTTAAGACCGATAAAAGAGAACATGGTTTTAGAGAAAAGAATATTGAAATTGAAACTGTATGGCTTGAGAAAGATAAAAAAATGATTTCTAAATTGTACAAGGTGTTATTGAAATGGTATACTGAGGATGAAGTTGTAAAGGAGCAAATGATAAAATGGGCAGTAAATGTTAATAATGAGATATTAATGACATCTTGGGAATATTTGTGGAAAAAATCAATGAAAATTTCAACGTGTGTAAATGTTAAAGAGAATTGTTATAAAATGATGTATAGATGGTATATGACGCCTAAAAAAATTGCTATTATAAATGAAAATATGTCTAACAAATGTTGGAAATGTAAGAAACATGAAGGGTCTTTTTACCATATGTGGTGGACATGTGATAAAGCAGTAAAGTATTGGACTGAGATCCACTATGAGATACAAAAAATTTTGAAATGTACTTTTAAGAAAGACCCACAGATGTTATTGTTAGGTCTTAAAATGGAAGAAATAAATGTAGCCAAGAGAACACTATTATGGTACTTGATTACAGCAGCTAGACTGACTTTTGCTCAATGTTGGAAACAAGATAAAGTACCTGAAACATGGGAATGGATTAAAGAGACGTTGTTTATGGCAGAAATGGACAAATTAACAAGAAAATTAAACAACGAAGAAGACGAAACCTTTTTCGTGAGACTGGAAAGACTTTCAAGAATACTTGTTGAAGAATTGGGATGTAAAACGTGGTTTGATTTGTTTTGACAGCTATTGAGGAGAAGTGGAAAGAGACTCAGATCTTTGAATTGTTACCATTAGTAAAAGAAATATGTTTAGTAGTAAATGTAATTGTACAAGAGAAATATCAAGGGGGTTGGAGCAGTGCGGGAAGCCTTGTTTGGGGGGAGAGGGAGAAAGAAAAATGGATATGTATTGGTTTGTTTAAATTGTATGAACATGTGATATATCCAATAATAAATTGTATTTAAAAAAAAAAAAAAAAAAGGAATTGATGAACCACACCTCTGCACTGAGGGCTTCCTATGGGGTTTGTGATGATGCATATACTGCGAAGGTGGGGGGAAACAACAGCATGGAGTCAAGATGACTTGATCAGACCATCCTGACAGCATGAGAGTGCGCTGGAGCAATCAGACAGGGGAAAGTCCATCTGTGGCCTGTCGCAACCCATTTACTACTGGAGTTTCCCCAGTGTCTTTTCAACTCCACTTCTGTGGTGGAGTAGAATAGGTTGCCGACGGCTGCAGGACACTTCCCAGATGTTGTTGTCTGATCGCGCCCTTTAAATCCGCCCAGCATTCATGCCTATGTCGGGTCTAATTGTGCGTATGATCGCAGCCTAGATGTATCAGTAGACTGATTATGGTATAAGGCAGCTTCATGTACATATTCAGCTTTAAGAAAAGGGATTTGTGCCTTTGACATGCATAACTGGTACACAGGCCCATTCCATAGTAATAGTGATGTCAATATACTATATGTGGTGGAGGTTCTTTTGTATCATGTCATACTAGAACAGCCCATAAAGTTTAGGAGCAGATACCTTTGTCAGCACAACAGCCCCAAAGGCCTTTGCTAATCTTCTAAAAGTGGTTCTGATGGTGCTACCATAGAGAAGGCCCTGCTGCTTGTAGCCCCATCTGAAGCTGCCAACTCCCTATGGGAAAAAAATTCCTGTCCATTTAATAAAGGATTACTAGGATGTTATTTACCTTCATATTGTAAAAAAGCTTCAGTTGCCCATTTCCACAAATTAAGCCTCTGTTAAAAGGGTGGGACATTTTTCTCCAGGCATGCTGGCAATCCTACCACCACCCCAGGTATGTCATCAAGTGATATCTGTGTTATCAGTTGTTTAGATGTCATATTTTTAATTGGGATGTTTAAACATGTGATTCTTACATGATCTTATATCCACACTAATAATGTGTTGTCTGAATCTGTCCATAGAAAAAGGGCAAGAGGTAACCATTTGTGAAACTGGTGGATATGGTCAGGTATGGAGGAGTGATACAAGGGTGACCAGAGATATCTGAGTACCCCCACAAGCTATGAGTTCATTGTATCAGTATATCTACTCTTCTGAAAATCCTGAATGTACGTATCCCCAGAAATGAGAACTTCAGTTTGTGTAAGGCAGCTCTTGGGTGCTGGTTGCTGGAATCACTGGTGAGCCAGTGTGGTATAGTGGTTAGAGCGTCAGACTAAGATCTGGGAGACCCAGGTTCAAATCTCCACTATGCCATGGAAGCTTGCTGGGTGACCTTGGGCCAGTCACACACGCTCAGCCTAGTCTACCTCACAGGGTTGTTGTTGTGAGGATAAAACAGAGGAAAGGGGAAGTACATCAGCTGTGTTGGATCCCCATTAGGGAGAAAGGTGGGGTGTAAATAAATATAATAAAATAAATAAATTTTGCCAGCTAAAAGAGTTTCACTGGTTGCTTATTTGCTTCCAGGCACAATTCACAGTATTTGTTGTTTGAAAGGTCACGTGTTCTCCTTTAGATCTTTGTTAGAGACCCTGGTACGATGCTCTGTCATTTGAAGTGAAAAGGATGGTAACCCAAAGCAGGGCCTTTTCTGTGGTGGCATCTTTTCTCTGGAATGCTTTCTTGATTGCTGCAGACCTGGCACCTATGCTTTCAAGTATTGCCTCTGTAGTGGGATCACAGCTGCCCTGGTCATGTGTAACAGCCCCACAGACTGTTTTTCGGAGCACTCTCCAGCTGTTGATAGCAAAATTTAATTTTAAAAAATGACTGGTTACATTACATCCCTTTCTGTTGGCATTATCTTTGGCTTTTAAATGAGTTTTATTGCTGAAATTGTGGCATACTTTTTTAATGCACGAACTCTAAATAAAGTTTTTATTGCTGGCTTGTTCCACACTGTCATTTTTGTCTCTTGTTTGTCCCTATTGCTTTAGGTCCATGTGTTTTGCTCTCTCTAGTAGTCCCAGAGGGAGCAAAACACACATGGAAAGTGTGTCTGTGTGTGGACCCAAAGCAATAGGGACAAATGAGTGACAAAAATAACAGTGCAGAAGTGGCCCGTGTTTCTGTTATTTATTTATTTATTTATTTATTATTTCAATGTATATCCCACCTTGCCGGACAAATGGCTTGAAAGACAGGGTAGAAATGTTTAAAAATAAAGATGCTTTGCCTCTAAATTTCTGAAAAGCTACCCCAAACTCTCAGTTGCGTCCTCACAAGCTCTATGTTAATTCCTTTAATAAATACTCCTAGAGATTATTTTAGTGATTTAAGCACTGCAGAGGGGTAGTTATGTTAGTAGTAAAATAAAGCAAAAAAAATCCAGTGGCACCTTAAAGATTAACAATATTTATTTCAAGATGAGTTTTCATGAATCACAGCCCACTTCTTCACTTTGAGACTCAAAAAGGCTCATTTTGAAGTAAATGTTGTTAGTAGATGCCACAAAATTTAAGCAGCCTCACAAAATGTCCAGACTCATCAAAAATGTTTGCATAAGAAGTCTTGGGGAGACAGGTTCTATCTTAATATGGGAAATCAGATGATAATTTTTTAAAATCCTCTTCCTTTGACTTTCAGATAGCATTATGTTGACAACGTGGGAACCATTTGCATCTCCCCCTGTCCCCTGCTGCTAATGTGAAGTGAATCGTGCCCATCTCAGCACGTACTTCTTTTTTCTGCTGGGAGGTGGCTGGATATAATTAGGTTTTAAAGAGAAGGCAAAAAAGGAGGATTCTGATCAAAAGCCCTGGGAGTTGCTTTCAAGTGTCCTTTATTTGCAGAATCATCTGCAGGTGCAGTTGCTCCTGGGGAAGAATTAAGAGTGCACTTTACAAAGTGGCCTATGGGATCAGGCCTTTTGGGAGACTTCAGCGGTTGTGATCCAGCACCAGCTACTTCAACCAACACTATCCTCCTGAAACGGGGAGCCAGGAGAAGCAGATTGGCTTCATGCAGTCTGTAGGTGGTTTCTTCTGTATTCCAGAGATGCACAGGAAGATATGAATAACCAGAAGTAGAAGACAAAAACAGAGACCCCAAAGACTTGCTCCCCTCTTAAAGGCTTCTCCAGGCTGTTCTTTCCCAAAAGGAAATGTGGGCCAGCACCAGCAGTGTAAGTACAAAAACTCTCTTGCAAGTACAGTAAGTCCAGGTACTATAGCCTGGCCTTTCCTCCAAGGCCATTTAGCATCAACCACTTCTTATCTGTGGCTAGCCTGCCTGCTAAGTTGTTTAAGTTATTTAAAAATGCTTCTGTCCTGCCTTTCTCCTGCCAAGCAAGACCCAAGGAGGCTCACCCATGAAAGTCACACTAAACTTGCCGATAGTTTCAGAGGGCAGCCATGTTGGTCTGCAGCAGGGAAGTGAAGACTGGAGTCTGGAAGCATCCAAGAGACCAACGAGAGCTTCAAGGGGGTCGGCTTTTGAGAGGCAAAGTGGGACTGAAACTCTTGTGGGTCCCTAAGGTGCTCCTGGACTCTGGTCTAGCTGTTCTAAACATACCCTGTATTAGTTGCCTGGATGCTTCCCACTCTGGTAGCTGCCTCGCCCAGGCAAAGCACCCTGGGGAAGGGAGTGGGGTAATTTTGCATTGAGAAGGGATGATGGGAAGAAGTCACGCAGACCCTCTAAGAATGCGGTCACACGTGCCAGATAAAATGGGGGGGAGCGAGGCTATTTTCTCTGGAGGTATTTGACCTGCAGTTGCACGATGACACCTCCCTTTGAAGCTGCGGGCACAGCCCACCAGTGTGTGATCAGATGCAACTGCAGGTGAGTCATGGGGTTTTTTTGTGCCGTATGTTTCCCATGCGCTTAAACGAGGAATTGATTAATTACACCTCTGCACTGAGGACTCCCTATGGAGTCTGCGATGATCATCCCCGTAGCTAAGGATGTTTTTGGGTGGGGGCCTCAGGGGGCCCACCAACTAATTAAATCAAGGAGCCCCACAGCTTCCCTCCCCCCCCACAAGGGCAGGCCTTCACTGTGGAGCATCTGACTCTCTCCCTCCCTTCCTTCCCGAGGAGTCCCAGTGCCCCTTCCCTTGTTGTGCCACACCATGACCAGTCTGACAGCCACCCTCAGCTCCCACCTGGAGGCTGGGAGAGGCAAGGTAATCCGGGCTGGCCAAGGAAGTGCTGTGTGCAGGCTCAGCACGCTGGAGTGCAGCTGGGCACACCTGGCTGGGCCAGAGGAAGCACATGCTTGCCTCTTTGCCTGGCTTTCCTGCTGCTGGTGGGCAGCGTGGTGAGCATCTGGTGGGAGCCTGAGATGCACATTGCCTGCCTGGGCTGCTCTCTGCTTTTTGTGCTGCTGCTGCTGCTGCTTGTGCCACCCTTATCTTCCCCGCTGACAGGCCAACATGCAATCAGGGTGAAGGGGCCCAGGGGGGAGGGGGAGCCGAGGCTCGGGAGCGAAGCCCATAAAAACTGCTAGGGGGCCAGGCCCCGTGGGCCCCATGGTAGCTATGGGCCTGGCGAAGATGCACATACTATGAAGGGGGGAGGAACAATGGCACAGAGTAGGGATGGCCTGATCAGACCATCCCAACAGCATGAGAGCACACTGGAGTGATCAGACATGGGAAAGTCCGTCTGTGGCCCATCACAACCCATTTATGACCAGAGTTTCCCTGGTGTTTTTTAACTCCACTTCTGCAGCGGAGCAGAACAGGTTGCCGAAGGCTGTGGGGCACTTCCCAGATGTTGTTGTGTGATCGTGCCCTTTAAATCTGCCCAGCAGTTGCACCTATGTCGGGTCTAATTGTGTGTATGATCGCAACCTAAGTTGCTTTTCTGCTGACTTCCCCTCCCCAATATCTGTGTGCAATGTAAACATCAATTTCTAATGCAGTGTTGTATACTGGGTTTGGCATGTAGAGAAGACAGATGCTCAGTGATTGTCAGCTCATAGTTTACTGGTACACAACATAACAACCACAACTGGCCAAAACGGCTAACTATATACAGTCCCTGGGACAAACCCACAGGTCCCATTGGAGGGTTTAAACTTCCCACCATAGTCCCTATAGGTGCTATCTGGGAGGCTCAGGATCCTGGTCCTTATTGTTCTTTGGAGCCAAGCTCCAGTTGCATATCACTGGCGCCTAGTGGCAGTCAGCGGACATAACACCCTTCCCCCCGTAGTTCGAGTCCAGCCTAGGTGACATTGTCTTTGAGATAGGCTGGGGGCCGGTGCTCCCATGTGGAATGCCTCGGAGCGGGAACCGGGGCGTTGGGAGCCCTGGCTGGCGGATTCACCAGGACGCTTGGCTATGGTGATGGAGGGGCCTCTTCAGGTGCCGAGATGGGGGTAGGCATCCTGTTCTCATGTGGGGTCACTGGGGCGGTGTCAGAGTCCTCAGTTAGTCAGCCAAACACCAGGCCTCATTCATTGAAACAAGGATAGTGTTTATTAAGCTGCAATACTAGGTCACTAGAACAGGAGCATTGTTAAGAATAACTTGAATACATGAAGCATTGGGGTTATACTCTAAGGGGGGGAAGAGCCCCCACGATTCTACCAATAGATGTCTAGCGCGCGCGCGGGAAAACCATAAAGCACTAAATTACTATATACCCACCACCCTAAAAGTTCCCAGCTTAGTTGTTGTCTTTAGAAAGCGAAAGGAGACGAACAACCTGGCTCCAAGGCCATCTCTGGCCTGGCGAGGTGAGATATGGCCCGGTCTCCCAGGCAACCTCGGCACCTCCCCACATTCCACACCAACAGCACAGATACATCAATTACGGTCTCATCCGCCCCCCCCCCATCCTTATGGCAGGGATACCTGACATCCTGCCCTCCTGATAACAGATCTACCCTCCCGGCTTCAAAGGGTACAATTTATGGAACGCGCGGACTAGTTTCGGGGCAAGAACATGATCCACCCTAACCCACTCTCTCTGTTCTGGCCCAAAGTCCACCCAGTCTATTAGATAATACAGTCGATTGCGTGAAATCTTCGTGTCGAGGATTCGAGAAACTTCATAATGCAGTTCTCCGCCATCAGCGGCGGTGGGGCGGGGCGCTGGGGTCTCCAGACATTCTCTGCAGGCGCACAGCGTAGCAGCCTTACATGAAACACAGGATGAATAGATTTCAGTGATTTAGGCAAGTCAAGTTCAACAGTGACATTGTTAACTACACGTACAACTTTAAAAGATCCCACATATTTCCAACAGAGTTTGCGGCTCGGCTGCACGCCCCTCAAGTTTTATGTGGAGAGGTAAACAAAGTCCCCACATTTAGGGGTCCAAGAAAGGTCTCTTTTCTTGTCAGCCTGGACCTTGTAGGCAGACTTGGCCCCCTCAAGCGTCTTTACTAGCAAGGGCCACGCAGTTTGCAACCTTTTACACCAGTCACCTGCATCTCCTGCCGGGAGGTTAAGAACATAAGAACATAAGAGAAGCCAATGTTGAATCAGGCCAATGGCCCATCTAGTCCAACACTCTGTCACACAGCGGCCAAAATATACCAGTTGCCATCAGGAGGTCCAGCAGTGGGGCCAGGGCACCAGAAGCCCTCCCACTGCTGCCCCTCCAGCACCAAGAATAGAGTGCATCACCTGCCCCAGACTGAGAGTTCTCATTCTATACCCTGTGGCTAATAGCCACTGGTGGACTTCTGCTCCATATGTTTATCTAATTTCCTCTTGAAACTGTCCATGCTTGCAGCTGCCACGACCTCCTGTGGCAGTGAATTCCATATGTTAATCACTCTTTGGGTGAAGAAGTATTTCCTTTTATCTGTTCTAACCCGACTGCTCAGCAAGGGGGTGGAGCTTTCCATCGTCCCCCTCTTGGAGGATCGCCCCCCCATGGCGACGTCCGAGGCGTCGACTTGGACAATGAATTTGTTTAGTTCATTAGGATGAGCCAGCACGGGCTCCGAGGTAAAGAGAGCCTTTAGACGTTCGAATGCAAGCTGGCATTCAGGGGTCCAGTCCAGGTGCGCACCCGGCCGGGTGCAGTCAGGGGTTTTCCCTTTAGTTTTGAGTAGGTCAGTGAGGGGAAGGGCCTCCTGAGCAAAGTTCGAAAGGAATGATCTGTAAAAATTGGCGAATCCGAGGAATGCTTGGAGCTGTCGCCTCGTCTTGGGGGGTTCCCACCCCACCACATCTTTAACTTTGTCAGGGTCCATTTCAATCCCCTTCTGTAGAGATGCGGTAGCCTAAAAAGGCGATTTCTGACTTATGAAACTCACATTTAGACAGTTTGGCAAAGAGTTTGTGCTTGTGCAACGTCTGAAGTACCTCCCTCACCAGTTTCACGTGTGAACGTCGGTCGGGGGAATACAGAAGTATGTCATCAAGGTAAACAAGGACCCCCTTGAACAAATATTTATGCAACACTTCATTAATCAGGTTCATGAATACCCCTGGCGCCCCCTGAAGTCCGAAAGGCATAACCAAGTATTCAAACTGTCCCAGGGGAGTATTAAAAGCTGTTCTGAATTCATCCCCTTCCCTGATGCGTACCCGAAAGTAGGCATCCCTAAGATCCAGTTTAGAAAAAATATTCCCCCCGGCAACCGCCGCTAGGAGGTCTTTGATCAGGAGCAAGGGGTAGGCGTTGGTGGCTGAAACAGCATTTAGCCTGCGATAGTCCGTGCACAACCTCAACCCCCCGTCCTTCTTTTTCCGGAATAGAACGGGTGCGGCGAACGGGGAAGAGGAGGGTCGAATGAACCCCCTCTCCAAGTTTTTGTCAATGAACTTTCTCAGTTCCACTTTCTCAGCCGGGCTCATGGAATACAATTTACCCTTAGGCAGCTTTTGGTTTGGCAATATCTCAATTGCACAGTCAGAGTTCCTGTGGGGGGGGTAACTCGTCCGCCTCTTCTTCCCCAAAGACTTCTGCTAGGTTGCGGTATTCTCGCGGGATTGCTTCTAGCTCCGCCTCCGCCACCCCCACCAGCACAGGGTTGCTGCCCAGCCGTAGGGACCCCCAGCCTCCCCGCCAAACGTGATCCCTACATTTTGCGGAGATAAAGTTGACTTTCCCCTCTTCCCACAAAATGTGTGGGTCATGATAAAAAAACCATGCACTCCCCAGGACCAGAGGGAAGCGGGCCGCCGGGGTAACCACGAATGGTCTTGTCTCCCAGTGGTCCCCAATCCCCAGGCATAACGGTACAGTCTCGTATTTACACGGCTCTTTCATCGTTGAGCCGTCCATCTGGGTGAAGACTAGGGGTTCGGCCAGTTTGACTACTTTCGCCTCCAGCCCTGTCACTAGCGAGGGGTTGATAATGTCTTTCCCACACCCAGAGTCAATGAGAGCTCGCACTCTCACATGGGTCTGTAGACCCGGGTCCATTAGAGTCACAGTAAGAAAGAAAAGGGCTGAGGATCTGCTCACCAGGTTCAGCGCTTGCGAGTCTGGGACCTGCTGTTCAGCGCTATTTACAGCAGGTCCTTCTCGTTTCCTGCCTTCGGGGTTTCTTCCTCCGACGAGTCGGAGGTCTCGCTCAGCGGGGTAATTTGCAGAGCTCTAGCACCTCTCGGCTTCGCCACCGGCTTGGGTGTGGATGTGTCGAATTTCTTCTTGGCCCCTTTCGTCCCTCCGGGTGGGGTGGATGCTCCAGGGCAGCTTGCTGCGAAGTGGCCTGCTTCGCCGCAATTCAGACATAGCCCTTGCTTCATCCTGGTCTCTCGCGTCCCGTCTTTGGGTCGGGGAGTCGTCGGTTGGGTCTTCCCCTGGGGCGCCAGGGTTGGTCCCGATGGGCCTCCCTTTCCCAACGCAGCCGCGTCATCTAGACGGATGGTTTTCAGGCAGGTCTCCGTGGCTATTGCCTCTTGCATCCAGCCCATCAACGTCTCTGGGTCGTGTCCGCGCATCACGGTATGGCGGATCTCCGAGTTGAGCTCCAGACGGTATTGTTCCGCTCAGGACCCCATCTGGCCATCCCCGGACTTTCGCGGCTTGTCTCCGGAACTCCGCCGTATACTCCTGCACTGACTTGGAACCTTGCTTGAAGGCGCGTAAGAAAGCACGGGCAGTCTTGTTCGCGTTGACATCCTCGAACTGCACCTTCATGGCCCACATAAAGGCGTCGATTTCTCTCAGCTCCCGCCCGTCTGCTTGGTGCAGGGCTACATACCAGTCTGCTGCCGCCTCCTTCAGGTGCGATGCGATGGCGTCCACCATGCGGTCTTCACTCTGGAACAGGTGTCCCCAGTTCTCGATGAACTTTTCGGTTCTCACTAGGAAGAATGAGAACTTTTCCGGGGTCCCGTCAAAATCCGCGTCAAGGAGTTCGGCCGGTTTCGGTGGAAGGAACCCCCAGGGTCATTGCGGTTGCGGCGCCGGCGGCCCCTGTGGTGGGGGCCCCACTGGTTGGTCCGGGGGTGCCCCCGGTTGCCCAGGGACACCCCCAGGCGGCCCCGCTGGCACGATCCTTTGATCAGGGGGTTGCTGATCAGGGGGCGCCTCTCTCTGCCTCCTGTCCATTTCCTCTCGGATGCCGTCTGAGATCATCTTGGGGATGCGGGAGAGGGACTCATCTAGCAGACGGACTAGGCGATCGTGGCTCAGGTCGCCACTCCATCTCCGGCTCACCACGGGTCCTTCCCCGCCTCTCGACTCCCTGTGCAGGTCTTCCGCCCCTTCTGCCGTGCTCAGCCGGTGAACCGATCTCTCGAACCGGCTCTCCCTCACCGATGCTCATGGGGTGAGGAACCACGTCTCATGTGTCTCGGCGAGTGGCTTCACCCAATCCTGTCGCTGCTTGGGTCGGGTGGTCACTCCGCCATACGCCGCTCCATAAGGGTCCCCGTAGGGCCCCCCAAGTCGTATTCCAAGCCCCACGTCGCCGGCACATAGGTACCCGGGACTTCCAAGGGTATGACTGCTGTGGTGCTTGGCACCGTCGTCACTGGAGGTTTCTTGTCCTCTGGTTTCTGGTCCTCCGGTGAATCTTTGATCGGGAGAGTGTCGTCTTCACCGTCGCTCATTTTGGTTCAACGGGTTTCCGACCAGTCCCGACTAAAAGTGATTCTTAACAAACTGTCAGAGTCCTCAGTTAGTTAG
>JAPDNY010000205.1:0-74984 GCA_029375565.1 Gekko gecko | reverse complement strand
TTTTTAATGAGTTTATTTTCATTTTCTTATAATTACATTACATTCCAACTGCACTGTTTACATATAACTTAGAGTCTTATACATTCGTTGAATTTTCTTAGCCATCTTTTATTATGTACCTTTTCATTTTTATTTTGTAGCATCAAACTTAAATAATCTAATTGTGCTAATTCTAGCACTTTCAATATTAGTTCTTCTCTTGAGGGAAGTATATCTGATTTCCAGTTTTTTGCCAGTAACAAGCGTAGTGGCTGTGATTATATACAATACTAAATAAGTTTCCTGTTGGTTATATCCATTTGGTACTATATTTAACAAATATATTTCAGGTCCTAATACCACATCTGTAAAGTACTGGGTTTCAGGCCTCATGACTCGGACGACGACATAAGAGAAGACGCGTTTATTCGTACTTCACGTAAGACAAAGAACACACAGTAACGGCCGGAGGCCAACTATATACAGTTAGGGGGGACGGCCCTATATTCCTATTGGCGGGTTTGAATCGCCCGCCAATGCTGCCATTGGTTCACTACTGGTGAGCTCAGGAACCTAGTCCCTATTGTTCTCAGAGAGCGAAGCTTGGCAGTGTTTCGCCAGCTCCGCCCTCTGATCTCAGGACACAACACCCCTCCCCCCATGGTTCGTCCCCTATCAGGTGACGTAGTCTTTTAAGTATGCTGGTGGCCTCCTTTCTCTTAGCGAACGTCGGGGGGCCGGTACCGGACTGGCGGGGCCCCTATCGGTTGTTCCGCCCGCACACGGAGCTTGGGCCTCTGGAAGTCGCCGAGGCGGTGACGGTGGCGGCTGTAATGGTGGCGGCAGCGGCGGCGGCGACTCGGCTGCTACCGGGGCCAACGGTGGCGGCAGCGGCGGCGGCGGCTCAGCTGCTACCGGGGCCCCTCCGGATTCCGTGGACTCTCTGGCGCTGGCTCCGCTGTCGGTGCTTGCGGTCGATCGGATGATGGGGCAGGGGCGGCATTTCCCGGTAACTCGATCTCTCTATCGGGGTCTTGACGCTCCGGAGCTGGTCGATGTGTTTGCGGAGGACCCGGTCCCCATCGGTTAGGACCTCGTATGACACTGGCCCGGTGGGTTTTAGGATGCGCCCTGCCACCCACTGCGGCCCCGCTCCGTAGTTCCGGAAGTAGACAGGGTCTCCCGGTAGGAAGCTCCGGGCGCCTCCCTGCTCTCGACCAGCTTTCTCTCGGGGGCTCGGTCCGGGTGGAGTCTGTCTAATAAAGTGGCAGGGCGGCGGCCCATTAATAGTTCTGCGGGGCAGTGTCCGGAGATGGGGTTTGGGGTGGTGCGGTATGTGAGAAGGAAGCGGGCCAGCCGGAACTCCCAGTCCCCCCGTTATGCGGCTCAGGGCCTCTTTGGCGGTGCGTACCGTCCTCTCCGCCTGTCCATTAGTTGCCGGGTGGAAAGGCGCGGATCGTATGTGCCTGATGAGGTTCCTTTCGAGGAACGCTTGAAACTCCGCAGATGTGAATGCTGCCCCGTTGTCCGACACGATTGTGTCGGGTAACCCGTGCGTTGCAAATATCTTCCGCAGGGCCCTTATTGCCGCCTTGGTAGAGGTGGTAGACACTGGGCTTATTTCCACCCATTTTGAATAAGAGTCTACCGTTACCATGAACTGGAGCCCCTGGAACGGCCCCGCAAAGTCTATGTGCAGGCGTGACCACGGCTTGTGGGTAGACTCCCAGCTTTGGGTTGGCGCTCTCGGTGGATTGGGGCGGACCTCCTGACATCGTGTGCACCCTCTGACCCAAGATTCAATTTCTGCGTCCACCCCGGGCCACCACACGTAGCTCCTTGCCAGAGCTTTCATTCGTACGATGCCCGGGTGGGCCTCGTGCAGCGTTTCTAGCACCCCTTGTCTCATGGGCCCCGGAATGATCACCCTGTCTCCCCATAGTAAACACCCTTTCAATGCGGACAGCTCTTCCCGCCTGGCCTTGTACGCTGTGAACTCTGGCCCTGTCTGTTCCGCTGGCCACCCCTCACCACCCAGTTTAGGACCCGGGAGAGAATGGGATCTCGGGACGTGCGGGCGGCCACATCTGCAGCCTGAAGGGGGGTTTGGCAGTTCCTCCATCAGCAAGACAGCGGGGGCTGGGGCCGGATCTTCCCCTGTCTGCGGCAGCGGTAGGCGGCTCAAGGCGTCGGCATGACCCAGCGCCTTGCCCGGCCGATGCTCCAGTCGGTATTGGTAACCCGCTAAAAATAAGGACCAGCGCAACACCCGGGGCGACAAAACTTGCGGCGTTTGTTTGTCCGCCGCGAACAGTCCCAGGAGCGGCTTATGATCTGTTACGAGCGTGAAGGGCCGCCCGTACACAAAATTGTGGAATTTTTTTACCCCCGCCACCAGTGCCAAGCCCTCCCTGTCGATTTGGGCGTAGCTCAGCCTCCGCGGGGGACAGCGTGCGGGAGTAGTAAGCCACCGGGACCTCCCTCCCATCCGGTAGCTTGTGTGCCAAGACTGCCCCGACCCCATACGGTGATGCGTCGCACGCCAGGATGACCGGGAGCTTTTCATCAAAGTGCGCGAGTACTGCGTTTGAAATCAAGAGGACTTTCACCCCCCGAAACGCCGCCTCCTCCCTCGCTCCCCATGCCCAAGGTGTCGCCTTATCCAGCAGCCTGTGTAGGGGTTCGGCCACGGCGGCTTTGTGTGGGAGAAAGGAATGGTAAAAGTTCAGGAGGCCTAAGAACGCCTGGAGCTCGGCCTTGGACTTCGGGGCGGGGGCCTCCACGATGGCCTTCACTTTGTCCCTCGCCGGATGCAGGCCTGATGCGTCTACCCGGTATCCCAAGAACTCTACTTCCGGCACCCCGAGGAGGCACTTTTCCCGCTTCACTTTCAGCCCCGCGGCTTGGAAGCGTCTCCAATACAGTTCAGAGGCGGGCGGCGAAGCTTTCCGGGGTGGTCGCGGCGATGAGGACGTCGTCGAAGAACGGCGTCACTCCAGGGATCCCTTTTAACAAATCGTCCATTAGATTTTGGAAGATCCCTGGGGCCACACTGACCCCGAACTGCAGCCTCTTCACCCGGAAAGCTCCCCGGTGGGTCACTATGGTCTGTGCCTCGGCCGTGGCCTCATCTACCGGGAGTTGCTGGTACGCCTGTTCGAGATCCAGCTTTCCAAATATGCGCGCCCCTGCCAGTGTTGCTAGGACATGGCTGACCACTGGTACGGGGTATGCGTGCGCCTGGAGTGCCTGGTTAATAGTGCACTTATAATCCGCGCAGATGCGGATCTCCCCGTTTGGCTTGACGGGTGTCACTATCGGTGTCTCCCATCTAGCGTTCGGGACGGGCTCTAAGACTCCCTGGGCCACCAGCCGGTCTAATTCGGTCTCTATTTTAGGGCGGAGGGCCAGGGGCACGGTGCGGAAGCGCCGACGGATGGGCGTCACGGTGGGGTCTAAGTGGAGCGACACCGGGGGCCCTTTGTAACATCCCAGTTTCCCCGTCAAAGACCTCCGGGAATTCCTTGCACACCGCCCCCAGTCCCGCACCCCACATTTATTTACTCCCCCAATCGATATGCCTAGGGCCTCGAACCACGCCCGCCCCAGGAGACTCGCGAGATTTCCCTCTACCACCACCAAGTCCAACTTCCCCTCAAAGTCTCGGTACTGCACTCGGAAAGTGCCGACTCCCCGGATGGGGACAGGGTTCTTTTGAAAGTCCACCAAGCTTAGTGGCGATGGACGTAGAGGGGGTCCCCCTAGTGGGCAAAGTCTTTTTAAAGTGTCCAGGGAAATGATGGACGCCGCCGATCCCGAGTCCACTTCCATGCAACAGGGGGACCCCTCGATCCGCACGGTTACTTGGATCTTCGGGGCAGAGGAAAGGTTGGGGTTGGGGAGGCGAAGTACCTGTAGTGGTTGGTCGGTGAGGTGGTACAACTCGGCGACCTCTTCCGTTGTCTCGTGTGCGGTGGACGATGCGCGGTACTGGGGGACCGACGATCTCGAATCCCGGGAGCCCTTGGACCGGCAGACCCGGGCGAGGTGTCCCTGCTTTCCGCACCCGTGACAGACAGCGTCCCGGAACCTGCAGGATTTCCGTCCGTGGCCCTCCCCGCAGCTGGCACAGACGGCTCGGTTGCCGGAGTACTTGGCTTGCTCCCTGTTGGCCTGCTGGAACGGCGCCGGCCGGCGTTGTTGGGGTTTGAGGGCGAAGACCTCGTCCGTCTCTTCGTTTCCGGGGCTTGGGCTCCTTCCAACCACCTGCGCGGCCGCGACCGGCCGATCCCCTTCTGCGGCCTCGTGGGCAGTGGCGGCGTCGAGGGCCTCGTCCAAGGTGAGCTTCCGGTGTCCCACCAACTTGCGCCGCAGCTTGGAGTCCGCCAGGCCCCACACGAACTGTGTCAGCAGGTTGTCCTCCACCTTCGGAAACCCGCAGTCCACGGCTAGCGCCTTAGCGCGGCTAGGAAGTTGGCAATGGATTCCCCTCGGGTCTGGACTCGCCTCTGGAAATCCATCCTCTTGGCCAGGAAGGTCGGCCGGGGGCTGAAGTAGCCATTTAGGACGTCCAGGATTTCCCCAAACGAGCTCTCCAAGGCCGTGCGGGGCACCAAGAGGCTCTTGGCGAGGCGGACGGTTTGGGTGCCGCAGGCATTCAGGAGGATCGCTCGTTTCTGGTCGGGGTGGCGGATTTCGTTGAGCTCCAAGTAGCTGATGAGCTGGTCGACCCATGCGTCCCAGGTTTCTGGCTGCGACTGGTCGAAGTGCTCCAGTGTTACGTGGGAAGCGGCCATGGTTCTGTCAGGAACGGCGCGCGCCGGGGCGAGCGGTGCAGTGCTGCTCTCGGGGTCAGCGATGCGATGCTCGGCGAGCGGTGCGGTGCTGCTCTCGGGGTCAGCGATGCGTTGCTCGGCGGTGTCCGTTTCGTCGTTCATGGAGTCACAGAAGGCGTTAGAATCCCACCCTCGTCGCCACTGTAAAGTACTGGGTTTCAGGCCTCATGACTCGGACGACGACATAAGAGAAGACGCGTTTATTCGTACTTCACGTAAGACAAAGAACACACAGTAACGGCCGGAGGCCAACTATATACAGTTAGGGGGACGGCCCCATATTCCTATTGGCGGGTTTGAATCGCCCGCCAATGCTGCCATTGGTTCACTACTGGCGAGCTCAGGAACCTAGTCCCTATTGTTCTCAGAGAGCGAAGCTTGGCAGTGTTTCGCCAGCTCCGCCCTCTGATCTCAGGACACAACAACATCTTTCTCCAAAATTTCTTGAATCATTCTCTGCACCAGTCTTGAGTAACCTTGTATCTTATCACATTTCCACCATAAGTGGTAAAAGGTCCCCACATTAGCTTTATATTTCCAACATTGGCTGGAATAACCAGCGTAACATTTAGCTAGTTTATCTGGAGACCAGTACCACTCATAGAACATTTTGTATACATTCTCTTTATACGCGATAGCTCTCATAAACTTAACCGATTTCCAAATCTTATTCCACCGATCAATCTCAACATTTTCACCCAAATCTTTTCATCCAGGATACCATAACCGATTTATGGTATCTCGTCCTGTTCATATTCGTCCAACAGGAATCCATATAATTTCTGTATTAGTTTATCATTTGACGATAGCCAAATCTTGTCTAGTTCATTATTTTGATCTTCAAACCCCTTAAGGTATCTTTTTGGAGTCTATCTCGTAACATTATCTGTTCCCACCATGATAAATTACTTTTCGCTTGCTAATTTTTCCTCTGATTTTAATTTATTATTTTTGCTTAGCAATGTTTGATAGCTTTCTTTCTTACTCATTGTTAATAGTGATGGCGCTATAAAGGCTTCGAGGGGGAGACCCATCTTGGAGTTTTTCTGTACCATCTCTCTTTTATATTAGACCATATCTTATTCAATGCATCTCTTAGCATATGTCTACCAAAATTTGAATGTACTTTATCTTTTCCATACCATATATACACGTGCCACCCCCAGGGCCGGCTCCAGGTGTCTGGGCACCCTAGGCAGGACAGCCTGGGGCGCCCCCACCGGGGATGCCAACCTCCTGGTGGGGCCTGGACACCGGGGGCCGTGGCAGAGCACCGGCTTTCCTGGGGGCCCGCAGCTGCGGGACCCCCAGGAAAGCCGGGAAGGGGGCAGAGGTTTAAACTGCTGCCCCTCCTCCCAGCGCCGGCTTGCTTGGGTGCTCTGCGGGATGCCCAAGCAAGCCTGGCAAGAGGCAGGGAGGCTTTTCGCGGGGGTGCCTTTGGTGCCCCTGCGGCGGCCCGCTCTAGGCGAGCGCCTAGCTGGCCTAGTGGGCAAGCCGGCCCTGGCCACCCCAACCTTTTTTGGTCTTAAAGGTGCCACTGGACTCTGAGTTTGGCTTACTAGAGAATCACCCTGTTTTAGGAGTAAAGTCCTGGCCCTTGTGGGGATAAGCAGGCACCACAATCAGAGAGTTGGGCGGATTTGGAGGAACCTTTAAGTGCTGCTGTTTCATATCATAAGGGAAGGACACATGTAGTTCAGCCTGGTCCTAGCCATGATGGTCATCTGTGTTCAGCGGACAATAAGTTCTTTGAAAGGAACCACCCACCCACCCCCTCCCCCAATTCAGCACATCCACACCCGGCTCCAACATGGCCTCCTGCATGGCGTCCTTGGTGGGCAAGAAGTCGTGGCTGCGGTGCTGGGGCAGGTCGCAGCAGATGACATAGATGGGCGCCTCGTCCTGGGCGCAGAAGAGCTTGAGCCGCTCGTTGTGGGCCCTCACAGAAGTGCTGCAGCCCGCGGGGCTCCCTGGCAGCAGGAGGGGCTCCTCGTCCCCTTTCATGGCCAAGTTGCCTAGGGCTCTGTTGTGTGGCACTGGGGGCACGTCCCCGGTTTGGTTTAGTGGTTAGGAATGGCACACTCTAATCTGGAGCACCAGGTTTGATTCCCGCTCCTCCACATGCAACCAGCTGGGTGACTCTGGGTCAGGCACAGTTCTCAGAGCTGTTCTCTCAAGAGCAATTCTCTCAAAGCTCTTTCAGCCTCACCTACCTCACAGGATGTCTACAGGCCCATAGCCAGAAAATTTTCAGTGGGGGGGACATGCCATAACGTGACTATGACTGATTTTGTATCTGGCATTCGCTCCACATTTTCTCAACTGGGAGGAAAAGGTGCCGCTCAAGACCGCCTTCAGATACCCCAGGCCAATGCTGTACTGACCGCAAAGTCACCCCTGAGCAACCATAAATTTATGCAGAAAGAAGGTACCACAAGACCCAATGATCAAAGAAAGTGAAAGCGGCATGCAGTGTGGAGGGTACCATAAAATCCGATGACCAAAGGATAATAGTACAAACCTGATTGATTCTCTCCAAGAAAGCCCTGATTTGCACCACTTTCCTTGTGTCTGCTTTTTACTGGAGGGGCTGTCACTCAGTAAGAGAGCAGATTCTTTGCATATGGTTGGTTCTAGGTTCATCCCCCTTCCTCATATCTTCATTTTAAAAGTACTTCTTCTGGAAGGGCTGGGAAAGACAACTGCTGTGAGGCTTTGGAGAGCCATTGCCAGTCAGAGTAGACAGACAGGTCAGATATCACGCAAAACCATGTTTTAGTTAAAACAATTTCTCAGAGTGGACCATTGTGCTAAGTGTGGCTTGTCAGGGTTCTATCTAACCAGGATCTGAAGCCAAAATCTGGTTTATTAACCACAGATTAATAAATTATAGTTGTGTGCTATATGAACACAGACATCGTGGTTTAACCCTGGCTTGTTCTCTGATGATGGTCTCCCAGGCTATGCAGAGAAGGAAATGTGTGGACTCAGATGTAATGTGAAGCCAAGGTTTAATTAAACTAACTATAGTTAATTACCTGAACCTGTGCAACACAGGGCCCACAGTTGCAGTGACCCGCATGTATCTGACTGTTACGCTGTGGAGCAGCCAGCTCTTTCATTTTCACCTGGCTCCTGCACCATTTCAAGCTGCTTAACAAATGTTGTTTGGCCAGGACAGATGTCCCTCTCTGTGGTATGCCGTGACTGGGAACAACCCTGCCTGTGATTCTGTGGTCTCGATGCACCTGGCAAAAGCACTGGAGCCTTGTCAGAATAAGAGATTTGGCAACCCAGCTCATCTGCCTTGCTTTCAGGATTCCTGATGCTCATCAATAAAAGTGTGTTTTGCTGCACACCTATGTGTATCTGTTTCATTGGGGCTTGGAGGAGGAGGAGGAAGGAGGAGGGGGAGGAGATTGGATTTATACCCCGCCTTTCACTACCTGAAGGAGTCTCAGAGTGGCTTACAATCTCCTTTCCTTCCCCTCCCCACGACAAGACACCCTATGAGGTAGGTGGGGCTGAGAGAGTGCTGAGAGAATTACCCTTGAGAGAACAGCTCTGAGAGAACTTGTGACTGACCCAGGGTCACACCAGCAGCTGCACATGGAGGAGTGGAAAATCAAACCCAGTTCTCCCAGATTAGAATCCAAGCTCCTAACTATTGCACCAACCTGGCTGTTCCACTCCTGGCTTTTTACTGACTTCACCTATCTTCAGCAGGCATCTCACACCAGAAGGAGGATGAGAGGGTGGTCCAGTGTGTGTACAAGTATGTTCTTGCAAAGGGGAAAGGGCCCCAGATTACACACTCCCCCAGTTCACTAGTCTGGCGTATTTACTGAATGATTGGTTTACTTCATTTATACCATACCTTTCTCCCCATTGGGTACCAAAGTGGTTTACATTGTTCTCTTCTCCATTTTATCCTCACAACAGCCCTGTGAGGTAGGTCTGCCTGACAGTTTGTGGCTGGCCTAAGGTCGCCCAGCAAACTTCCATGGCAGAGCAGGGACTCAAACCTGGGTATCCCAGATCCTAGTCGGATGATCTGGTCGCTACAGCACACTGGCTCAAGCCAAGCAAGTTGTATGGGTGGTGGGAAGGGGTGGATGGAGGGCCGAGGTTGCTGGGTAAATTGCACTGGGCAGCAATAACAAGCCCCCATGAGTGGCACAAGGAGATGATGTATGGAAAATGCCCTGTTTCTTTAATAAAGGCTTAATGGGCTGCTATTTACCAGGTGGCTCAGTGGTTAAAATCCTGAACTGCAGACCGGAAGGTTGGTAGTTCAGCAGTTTGAGATCCGAGTGCCGCATGACGGAGTGAGATCCCGTCTCTGGTCCCAGCTCCTGCCAGCCTAGCAGTTCGAAAGCAAGAAATTCCAAGTAGATAAATAGGTACCACTTTGGTGGGAAGGTAACAGCGTTCCGTGCACCTCGGCATCTAATAATGCCAGCCACGTGACCACGGAAACTTCTTCAGACAGCACTGGCTCTTCAGCTTGGAAATGGAGATAAACACCGCAGCCCTAGAGTCGCATTTGACTGGCTTTCGAGGAATGGAAATCTTTACCTTCATATTTACCTCCGTGGGAAGGAAGGCAGCACTGTAGAACCCAGTCCTGTCAGATCTCGGAAGCTCAGCAGGGAGCTTCCTTGGAAGGAGACCCCCAAGGAATGCTCTGTAGAGGAAGGCAATGACAAACCACCTCTGCTTCTCATTTGTCTTGGAAGCCCCTTGCTGGGGTTGGCGTAAGTCAGCTGCAACTTGATGGCACTTTACACACATCTGCCTCCATGCCAAGAAAAACTTCAGTTACCCAATTCCAAACTTTAGGTCTCTATTAAAGGGATAGGACATTTTCACTCCAGGCCTGTTGGCAACCTTAATTATGTTTGACTGGGGAAAATGCCAACAATGCCTGGGACTTTCTCCTGGGCTTCCTAGTGATGTGCAGGGCTTGACACAGTGATTTGCTATGCCTGTCACTTCCTGCTGCACTGTCTTTCTGCTGGTACATACATACAGCAGAATTTGTGGGCTCTAGTCTGACCTCCCCCTGCTCTTTGTGGAATTCATTCCCAGAGGATGTTGTGATGGCCACAGGAATAAACAGCTTTAAAAGGGGATTAGATAAATTCATGGAAGATGTCTGTCAATGGCTACTAGCCATGGTGACTGAGGGGAACCTCCACATTCAGAGGCACTAAGCCTCTGAATCCTAAAGCCAGGAGGCAACATCAGGGGAAGACCTCAGCCTCTGTGCCCTGTTGTTGGCCATCCAGAGGAGCTGATTGGCTTCTGTGAAACAGGAGCCAGACTAGATGGACCACTGGTCTTATCCAGCAGGGCTGTTCTTATGTTTGTATGCTGCTTCCTGGGCAAAAGGTGAGCTCTGCCTTCTGGCCAGCATGCCCCTTAGCAAGAGCAGATCCCATGCCTCCCATTGTGGGCCTTCTAGAAAGCTATCAGGGGATCACCAAAGCTACTTTTTGCAAAGGTAGTATTCAAATTTCCATTTGCCTGGCTCTCCTAAGGCTCAGGCACCTCAAGACCTGAGCCCTTGTGCTGGAGAAGTGTTGGGAATTTTATCAAGATTGACTCTGCTGAATCTTGTAAATGCTGGGAGTGGTGATGCTTCCTTCCTTTTGTGTGCCCTTGGCAAATGTGAACTTGGTTCCACAAAGGGACGTAAACCCACATCTGTATTTTTTAAAAGGTGACCAGGTTTCTATAATTTATTTTTAAATCCAAGCTTTCTGATACAAATAGAAACAATAAATAAATAAATAAATAAATAGTGATGGGCTCATCTGTGGATACTTAAACCTGCAGATCAGGGACACAATGACAGAAACCCTAAAAAAGGGGGAGTAAAGCCCCCCAAAGAAAGACAACCTCTTGTGCAGACAATTGCCTCTGAATCAATGCTGTTGATGAATGAGGAGAACTGGGAGCCTCCATCACAAACCACCTACACTTCCCCACCTGCCATCAAACTGCCTCCATCCAAGGTAGAGGCACTGGGAGCAGACAGCTGAGCAAGGAAGGGTGGTGGGGGATGGGAGCCCCTTTGACAACCCTCCTATCCCCCACCTACCACTGAACTGCCCACCCTCAGGGGTGTATGAGAAGCAGGAGCCTCTGCCATGCCTCCCCCAACAGCCCCCTCTGCTGCTGACCCACCACTATAGCAGCTGCCACCGCCACCACAACATAAGCCAAATGGCTGCCCAGGGAAGTAGAGTGTCGGGATGGTGAAGGAGACAGCCAGGCAAGTGGGTACAGAAGCGGGGGGGGGCAAGTGAGCCAAATCCCCCTACAGATCTCGCAGGTTTCCTCTTATATACTTGTAAACTGTGATCTTGTTCATTATCATTGTAAGCCAGATGTGACGGACTGTGCTTTAAAGCTGTGCTGTGTGAGCATGTGAAAGACTGTGAAGGGTTAATGCCTCACACAGCCAGAGAGCCTTGAGTGACAGGCTGCTCAAAGGGATTTGATTGGTTAGCATCAGTCGAGCAAAAATATTTGGGAACTGACTGCTGAAGAGAGGACAATTTAGCTCTGACTGAGAACTGGGAAGGTTGGCAAGAATTAGTGGGAGGATCACTGAAGACCCCCATTTGGGCCAGGAAAAGGGATAGATCTTCTAGTTTAGAGAAGTAATCCCTTCCCTTCCCTTGCCCAGTTGAAAAGGGATATAGTTCAAAGAAAAGAGTGATTCCTGGTGTGTTTAGAGAAGGATGTTGGGTACTTGATAGTGTACTCCTGCCTTCTGATACTTGAAGAGTCAGAAAAATTCTAGAAAGTGTACTGGAGTGTTTAGAAAACAATGAAACAAAAGCCTCTCATCTCAAAGATTCTAAGACTTTGTGTAAAGCTTTGAACTCTCACATGCTGGAAACATATGAACACGAGTTTGTGATTATACTGAGTTACCTCAGAGTTATGTTTGATTCACCTCACCTCAGACATTTTACCCATGATTTCACCTGACCTTTCCCCCTCTATGTTGAATACCTTGTTTATTTTTTAACTTTAAAAGCCCCTTGTGTGCCATTTTCAGACGTTTAAGAGGGTGATCTTGTCTCTTCCCTGAAGTTCTGTAGCCCAGAGGCGCTGCCTTACTCGCAGGTAGCCCTAAGTAGCTGGGCACCCCACTTCTGACCAGAACCAGAGACCCACAAACTCAGGCCAAGGAAGGCACTTTTGACCAGAAACAGAGTCAGCTAAGACTCTGCAAAAAAGGGTTTCAAATTCAGGTTATACAAGGCAGCCCTCCAAGGCAACCTCCAACCTCTCTCCTCCACCCAGCAGAGGTGTGCATATAGAATAACAATGGGTTCCTCGGGTATAGTATCTACATTTCTAAAGGCTATTCAGTGGCCAACTGGTGAATAGCTCCTCTGTCTCCAAACCTTCAAGCAACCCTTTTTGTGTGATAGCTTTCTATGAGGAAACCTCGTCTCCTCTGCTGTCCTTCCTGCTCCATCCCTCAGGATACTGAGAAAAACTAGACAAGCATTCAAATGTCTCAAATTTAGCACACACCCCCTTAGTACATAATGCTAGCTGTTGGTGCTATTCTCTTCAAGGACCTCTGCACATCTGGACAGGTAGTATAACCCATAATTGACCCTTCTATTCGCCATCATTTCTGCTTTCTTAGTTCTGAATTGCTTGCTCTTTCTTAAATGTTTAGTATGTTTGTAATTAGGGAAATTCTCCAATAAAACTTATTTGATTTTCTCTTTAAATCTGGAGTCTTCCTACTGTACCAGACCTTGGTATAAGCAGGTGTGTTATCCCTGGTATTTCTCTAGCCTTCTCTGCCTAACAGCTAATTTCCCCAACAACAAGGCAGGCCATTGGTGGCAACAGTTCCTGGGCTCAACCAGCATCAAAACACAATAAAGTGACAGGGTGGGACAGTCACTGATCTTTAGAAATACAAGAAAAAAAATAAAGGGGCCGCTCAGCCAGAAAGCAAGGAAAAATGGAGGAAAAGAGTAAGCTATAAAATTCACTATTTCTTTAGCATGAAGTTTTTATAACTATAGAGGATATAATAAAAGATAAAATTCCTCTTCTGAGATATTTTATGAAGGAGGTAAAATCTAAGTATCTTATCAATGTTTGTTGACAGCAACAAGAGTATTAATACACTGGAATCAAGATCAGTTATCCAGTAAACGGATCTGATTACATAAGAAATAGTTTATTTTATTCTTTATTTTATTAGATTTACAACTCACTCTCCAGCTCAGAGAGAGGGTAACAATAATTTATGGAATATACAGACTATGAAGAAAGGGTTAGTCACAGCTACTGGCAAAACGTCAGGCCCTACAATGCCAAGACCATGGCCACACAACCCGGAAAACCTACAGCAACTAATGAACTCCGGCCATGAAAACCTTTGACAACATAAAGGTTAGAGCGCTTAGGGCTCTTTAGCTTGGAGAAACAACGGCTGAGGGGTGACAAATTGGGCGGAAAACAAAATACAGTACTTATAAGCTCATTTTTTATAGGTAATACCTGAACTCCTGCACTGATCTTTTTGAAATTTTGCATTACCCTTATTGAAGAAAATATATATATTTCCTGTGAGGCTCATGCAAGGTGTCCACATAAATTTATTTATTAGATTGATCACTCTTCCCTCCTCTGTAAAACAGGGCTCAGAGCAGATAACAACAATATTCATAAATTAAAACTATTAAAACAACTCTTACAATACTGTTTCGATCAATATGATGGCGCATAACAGGAAACATAACATGGTGCCCCTTAACTAGAGGGGAGTAACTATCATACAGTTGGCAAATAAAGGAACAACAGACCAGGGAGGAGAAAAGGGACAGGGGAGAAAGGCGGGGGGAGGCCAGTCCTGATAGAAACCATCCTGATAAAAACCGTTGCTGTTCTGGTGGAACATCTCCATCTTACAGGCCCTGCAGAATTGCACCAAATCCCACAGGGCCCAGTCTTACTCAACAGAGAGTTCTACCAGGCTGGGGCCAAGGCCAAAAGCCCTGGGTCTGGTTGAGGACAACCAGATACTTTTCAGGCCAGGGATCACTAGTAAGTTATTATCTACTGAGTGCAATGTTCTTTGGGGGATATACCAGGAGAGGCAGTCCTGCAGGTATGCTGGTCCCTGACCATTTATGGCTTTAAAGGTCAGCACCAAAACCTAGAGTCGGATTCGACTGGCTTTCGAGCAAGGGAATCTTTACCTTTACCTTTACCAAAATCTTATACTTGATCCGGTCTTCAATCTGGAGCCAGTGTAGCTGGTAGAGCCCCAGTTGGATATGTGTTCTAAAGGACGTTCCTGTCAGAACCCTCACAGCTACGTTCTGGACCAGCTGCATTTTCTGGGTCAACCTCAAGGGAAGCCCTGCATAGAGCATGTTACAGTAATCCAACCTGGAGGTGACCACTGCATGGAACCAACTGTTGAACCTGGCAAAGATGATAAAATGCCAGCTTCACCACCTCTGGGACTTGTGCCCCCAAACTCTTGATGGACAGCCCAGATGTTAATGGCACCCCATCAAGAGCTGGCAACCCATCCCAGCATCCCCCTGACCTAGCCACAGGACATCTGTTTTTGATAGATTTAATTTCAGCCTGCTCTGCTTTAGCCAACCAACCATGGCCTCCAACCCCCTGGCCAGATTTTCTGGGTGGCCTCTGGCCAGCCGCTCATCAACAGATAGAGCTGGGTGCCATCAGCGTACTGGTGACATCCAAGCCCCAGATACCCAAGCCCCAAGCTCAGCAAGCTCAGCAAAGTGGTACATAAAGATGCTAAATAATATTAAGGAGAGGATTGCCCCTTGGGGGATATCACACACCATTGGGTATTATGGTGAAACCCCTCCCCTAGCACTACCCTCTGTCCCTCACCTTGGAGAAAGGAGACAAACCACTGCAAGGCTGTCCCCCAAATCCCCACGCTGGTGAGGTGGTGGGTCAATAGATCGTAATTGACCGTGTCAAACACTGCTAATAAATCAAGTAATATCAGCAGCACTGACCTGCCTCAATCCAGCTTTCTGCAGAGATCATCTGTGAGAGCAACCAACGCTGTCTCCATCCCATGGCCAGGGTAGAAACCAGATTGGAAGGGATCCAAGGCTGAGGTTTCATTCAAGAAAGCTGCTCCACTACTGCTTCGCTACTGCTCTCTCAACTACCTTAACCCAGGAACAGTAAGTTCGACTCTGGGTGGTAGTTGGCTAGATCACCAGGATCTAAAGATGATTTTTTTTCAAAAGCGGTCTGACTACTGCCTCTTTTAAACTCCCCTGAACTCAGGGACAGATTTACAATGTCCACCAGGGAAGCCTGAGTTCCATTACCACCAGTTTTAACCAGTCATGATGGACACAGGTCAAGGAGGTAAGTGTAGGTTTCACAGCATCCAGGATCCTGTCAACCTCAGCCTGTGAGAGCAGGTTGAATTGGTCCAACAACGAACCAGAAGACAGCCAAGGGCCTCCAGTTCACCTACTGTATCAATGATAGTGAGCAGAGCCTGGTGGAACGACAAGACTGTATTCACAAGAAGAACCTCACAAATGCCTCACAGCTAATGGCTGAATTCCTAATATTTTGAGATCTCTCAGTGAGAGATGTTAAAGACCTGATTACCCTAAACAATTGTGCCAGTCAATCTCATAGGCTTTCGTAAATGTCCTATAAGATGTTCTTGCAGCTTCGTCATGAATCCACCGCCAAACTCACTCTAGCCGTCTAAGTTCCTGTCTCATCCTTCCTTAGCTCCTTGGAATACCAAGGAGCTATTTTGGCACGGGAGCAAGGAGAGCATCAGGCAGCAATTTTGGCAATGGCTTCAGAAATACTATGCCAGTCTTCTATCAGCTCATCTAACGAATTGCCAGGGGAATTGGATTGCGTAGAGCATTCTAGAACCCAGTTTGGTTCCTTAGTCTCCACGGGTGAGCATAAATCAGCTTGTCACCTAAACAAGGAGGGTTTAGGATGCTCAGACAGGCCTTCAGGGCAAAGTGGTGCAACCCTGGCACTACATCTATATAAATTAGACTCATATCTCAGCCCCATAGCAAAGATCAAATCCAGTGTGTGGCCTGCTTGATGTGTGGGACCTGAAACAAATTGGGAGAGTCCCAGTGCTGCCATGGAGGTGGCTGTGTCAGCATGGACATTAAAGTCCCCCTGTACTAAAAGTCTGGGGAACTCCAAGGCCCAGCCACTAGTGCCTCTAGCAGGCTCGGCAGGGTATCTGGTGATGCATTAGGCAGTCAGTACACCAGCCAGATAGCCAAACTATCTTCAGCATCCCACACCAGGCCAACACAATCAGTCCTGGAGATCTTTGGCACAGGAAGTGTCCTGAAGGAGAAAAACTCCCGTATGAGAACTGCCACACATACCCCCACCCCACCCTTTTCTCTGGGACTAGTGAAGGACTGAGAAGCCTGGTGGAGATAGTTCTTTCAGGGCAACTGTCTCGCCCTCCCTCATCCAGGTCTCAGTCATGCATGTCAGGGGTCCACTTTTTGCGCTGCAAAATAATTCTGCAATGTAGCGGTCTTAGTATTAATGGACCTGGCACTGCACCACAACACCAGTGTCAGAGAAAGGTTTGTTATCCCAGCATATATCAGGATGGGATGAAAGCTGGACAGCAACTGAGCATGCCCATATCTCTGTCTCTGTCCCTTGCAAGGCCATCTCCCACTGCCATACTTCCCTTGACCCCAAATTACTGGGATCCCTGGCCCCTTGTTGGCCTCCCCATTCATAAGATGTCTAACCTTAGCCCTACCCCTTATAGTTCCCCACACTCATATAAAGCTGCATTGTGCATACCCATTTTCCTGCATTGTGCAGGGGGTTGGACTGAATGACCCTGGTGGTCCCTTCCATCTCTATGATTCTAAAACAATCTATTGACCAAATGAGATTAAATATAAACCTAACCAAGCTAGTTAACATCCTTCAAAAATTCTTATCATCAACAACTTCAGATCCACTCATCCATCCATATTTGTGGGATCAGCTAATCAATAGCATTTGTTAACTCTTAACACCCTCTCCCACCCAGCAATCATTATCCTCCCTACTCAGTTTAATCTAAGTCCCACCCTGTTTCTAAATCCAATTCAATTACTTAAATTAACTGAACACACAGTATCAGAAGCGATTAATTAAACAATCAATCCATAATAGCTAAAATTCACAATCAATTCATACAAACAGGGAAACTTCATCCCAATCAAAATATGCTCTCTATATACTTTCTTGATTCTAGGCAGGCAACTTAACAACGGATGAGGTAAATTACAAATCAGGGCTGTCAAGCAGCAGAAAGACACTGGCAATTCTCTGGCACCACGGTCATCCAGATTCCAAACAGGATTTCTCTGCAGTTCTCTTGCCTCGACTCAGGCACTGCCAGTGATTTTGTTCTGGCAGTTTTTTCACACAACTCCCGGTCGTTGGCCTAGCCCTCAGGCTTCAGGGTCGCCGGAGTTCCAAAACCCCTGTCCGAGTCTGACAGACGCTGAGGGCACCTGAAAAGTCTGGAACTTTGAGAGAATCACAGCAAGACCAATGTAGGAAACAGTTGGCTCAAAACAATTTTATACAAACTAGCAGCTCTTTATATCAGAATAACATTAACAGAATAAGATTAAATCAGAGGAAAATGTAAAAAATGAACTCTTGCACTGTGAATAAAATTGGGTCTATAATTAAGAAAAAGAAGAGAAGTGGAAGGGATTGGATTTATACCCGCCCTTCACTTGGAGTCTCAGAGCAGCTTACAGTCCCCTTCCCCTTCCCCTCCCCACCACAGACACCCTCTGAGGTAGGTGGGGCTGAGAGAGCTCTTTTGAGAAATGCTCGTGAGAGATCAGCTCTGAAAGGACTTGTAACTGACCCAAGGTCACACCAGCAGCTGCATGTGGAGGAGCGGGGAATCAAACCCGGTTCTCCCAGATTAGAGTCTGCGCTCCTAACCACTACACCAAAATTACAGGGATGTAAGCTGGTATCAGGAGAGAAGGCAGCATGGTATAGCCTGACATCGTCAGATCTCGAAAGTTAACCAAGGTCAGTACTTGGAAGGGATACTATCAAGGAAGCCTCTGCTGAGGAAGGCAATGGCAAACCACCTCTGCTTCTCCCTTGCCTTGAAAGCCCCTTACTGGGGTGGCTCTAAATCCACTGTGACTTGATGGCACATTATATACACACAAGGTGGCATCATTCAGCTTTGGTCATAAGGGACATTTTTGCAATAGTCCAAGTCCAGCAATGCTTGATGGGCATTTTCAAGGACTTCATGGAATGACTACTGCACGTGGGTCCACACATGTGGCTCCCAATTCCCTCTTTGCTGACTCCCTCCTCTCCAAATGTTGTATTTCCCACCAAGAGGGAGGAGTAGCTTCCTAGTAAAACTCTGCCTAGTGTAATGCTGAATGTGGTGCTGCCACCTGCAAAACCAGCTTGTACCCTCAAAATAATGCTTCTTTTAGATTAAGCATAAGATAGCAAAGGGATTGAGTGTTGGATTCAAGTAGAAAACAGACATTGTGAGTGGTGAGTATACAGTGAGCTCATATAATCCAATTAGTAACATTTTCAAAAAAGAAGAATGCATAACTGAATCATCACTATGTACATGGACTTTGGATATTATGTATGTGCACACAGAAACATGAATTATAGCCCTCTTATGGTTTCTGATGCAGAACAAATTATCCATTCTTCTTCTGTGACATTTTTCTGGGTAATTAGATACTGTTGCAATTTTGCTCTTCCTAAAGTCCCTGTACGAATCCTTGACCACTCCCAAAACATTCGTAGTTTCGACACTGGGGAGCTATTTTGTCTTCTAGAGATATTGTCACAGATTCCCCATGTCCCAGAATGTCTAGTTTCCCACAGCAGAAGGACCTTGAAAACCACCCACACGTGGGGGACAGCAGGTCTCCTCCTATAGTGGAAGACTTCTAGACACCCACCCCCACACCCTGCTTAGGTGAAGACGAAACAGGGGTCTGGTATATTATAAACACTTCCACAAATATTTTTGTTAGAGATTAGATGCATATGCGCCAGATGTGCCATCCTTTGTCACTTCACAAGTGGTTTACTGCAGATCCAAGGCTCTTCTCTTGAGCAGCTGGAGCTGTCAATACCTTGTTGGTTCATATTTCCACAGTTTTCTCTTCCAGGAATTTCAAACCTGAGGTGGAAGAACATGGAGTTGTAAGTTTCTGCCAAGGAAAGTGGGAGCAGTTTTCACCCTTCCTCAGCTGCAGACCCCTAATTCACCCTTCTCATGCCATCCAAGGCATGAGCCCCCCCCCCAAGAGCAGCATTTCAGCAGGGTGGGTGGGAGGTGAGGAAGTCCTGTTCTAGAGATGGAAATATCTTAGAGACTGACCACAGGTCCAAAAATTGGTCTTTGGAATTCTTTAGAATAATTGACTTCATAGCTCCTTCCATTGGCTGGTTACAGCGCGGGAGGCGATACAGGAGAAGGTCTGACCCTGTAGTACAAGCAACTACTGCACAGGCGCACAGCCACTTGACAAGGCATTTGAGTCATGTGTTGAAAAGCATCTAAACAAATAGTTCTGTCAAAGCAAGCTTGTCTGCCAATCCCACCTTCAAAGTTCTCAGCATCCCTGTCTCTAATTGGCTGCCTTCATGTGATCATGACCCTATGGCACAGAGTTCTGAGAAAGGACAGTGGGCACCATCACAACATGGCTGTCGTGGGAGATAGGGCCAATCACAAAATGGCTGCCATGAGCAACCATTACTAAAAGTCAGGATGTCTTATGACTGAGGATTTCAAACTGTGCACACCCTGCAGACCCAAAGGCTGTGTCTTTTGGGGTCATCTGAAGCCCAATGAGGTAAAGGAAAGCCAGCATTGCCTCTTTGCATTGGGGAAGAGATACTCTGGAGAAGAAGCAGGGAGGCATGATGTAACACACCAGAGGGCACCACCTTGGAGATCACTGTTTGTTACGCAGTTTACGCAGTACTGCCAGCAGAATTAGCTACTGGGCTGGCGAAAACATGGTCGGACAAGGCCTTTTGTTTCAGCTTCAAAGACAACTGAGTGATTCTGCATCTGGCATTCACTCCACATTTTCTCAGGTGCAGCTCAAAACCACATTCAAATACCCCAGGCCAATGCCGTACTGACTGCGAAGTCACCCCTGAATGGCCATAAATCTATGCAGAAGGTACCATAAAACCCAATGGTCAAAGGAAGTGAAAGTGGCATGGCGTGTGGAGGGTACCATAAGATCCGATGATCAAAGGAAGTGAAAGCAGCATGCAGTGCAGAGGGGAATTTCTGTTCCCACATGGGTTTGGTAAAACAATAGAGGGAAAAGCTAATGCATAATCGTCTTATGCATTCAAGGCAATCTGGAAGGGGCTCAATTCACATGCTGATGAATAGCTCAATCATGGCAAGTCTGGACATTGGAAGTGAGTCTGATCTGAAACCCACTCAAGTCTATTCAACAGGGTTTACTCCCAGAGAACTGTTGTTGGGATGACACTGTCAAACCATGTTCGTTTCAAGTTTGTCCACTCTGTGATTGTTGTGCTGTGGACATAGCTGGTGACAGTCTCTCACGAACAGAAGAACTAGTCAAGGAAGTGAAGAAGTGAGAGGTGGTGGGGGCACAGACAAAAGCCTATTGCCAAGTTACAAACGTCTAGCCAGTACTGCCCCTTTGGGATATGCTAAAGGAACCCCACCTACTGATCTCTTAATGTAATGCCACTGTATTCCTTATAAGATTGCACACTTCTTATTCTCTGCTTTCATTTTGGTTGAAATTGGGTTTACATTACATTCGGGATGCAGAATTACCAGATACCCTCAGAGGCATTCTAAATGGCCTTAACTATGCCACAACCACTATTGTTGAATAATGCAGCAGAACTTCTGGTTTCTGAGTTTGGCCTCCTTGAAACATACGGAAGAGAGACTCACCAGCCATTGAAAATAGTACCATTGGTCCATTTCCACGGCTGATTTAGTTTTCTTTGGAGGCCAACCCAGTGGTCTGTAAAACCTTTGTAGCGCATCATAAAATCCTGAAGGAAAAAAAAAGAAAAGCATGCATGCATTTCAAATTCCACTCTGGGTATATCCCATTTGATTCTGTACAGAAATTAAATAAAGCACATATAGATCATCTATAAGTCTAATGCTGTATCAATATGGAAAGATTCAGAACATTTCCAAGCTGGAAAAGAATAATTATCTGTCATTGTTAGGAAGAATTGTCAAGACCTCCCACACACACCTCTGGTGTCTGGAAACCATTGATGGAGAAGTAAGATCAGATAGGATTGTTCCCCCAATAAGGAATCAATTTAACCAATGAAATAGTTTACAAAGGGCATGATCAGAATTTTGTTTTTACAGCTGGGCAGGGGAGGCAGTCCCCTGAACTGAATCAGATTTTGTGCCAATTTGAGCTGCCTCCATAGCCCAAGTTAGCCTGAGCTTGTCAGAGCTTGGAAGTGAAGCAAGGCTGGCCACAGTTAGCACTTGGATGGGAAACCACCAAGAAGGACAAGGGCTGCTATGCAGAGGAACGGAATAACAAACCACCTCTGCTCCTCTGTTCCCTGGAACACCCTGCAGACAGGGTTGCCAAGAGTCAGCTGCAAGTCAACAGCATGAGATGTGCCAGACCCTGTCTTGCATTCCAAAGAGAAAGGTCATGATCCTGATACTGTGGTGCCTCTTCTCTCTTCTTCTTCTTCTTTGCTTTCCCCCAAAGGACAAATTCCTGATCAACTGTGTGTATAATTTTGAATAGTAATTCATGATAGCTAAGTGGAATTTGTCAGTTTTGAGGCAGTGATGTTGGGAGACAAAAACAACATGGAAGGGGGGGGGCCCTGGTTTCTTCTCCGGCCTGTTCATGAGCTTCCTGGAAGCACCTGGTGGGCCACTAGGGGGACCAGGATGCTGTGCCCCCTGCAGCAGGGGACTTCTTAATGCCTCACCCTCACAAAACATAGCACTCAGCCATGAAACTGCATCTCCTAAATTAAGGAGATCAGAGTTTTCTGAAACTTCTGGATTTCTAAAGCTGGCAACACTGTGCTTCTCCTGCCAGGTGCTTGGATTTAAACATATGCTGTGATAGACTGAACCGGAGGTCTTTGTGCATTGCTGTCCTGCAGTGTCAGTGTTTACACTCAGGGTGTATTTTATGCTGAAAGAGAGCCAGTTTGGTATAGTGGTTAAGTGCACGGACTCTAATCTGGGAGAACTGGGTTTGATCCCCTACTCCTCCACTTGCACCTGACTGGATGAGCTTGGGCAAGCCGTAGTTCTGATAAGAGCTGTTCTTGAAAGGGCAGTTCTTGAAAGAGCTCTCTCAGCCCCACCTACCTCACAGGGTGTCTGTTGTGGGGAGGGGAAGGGAAAGGAGTATGTAAGTCACCCTGAGACTCCGAGTGAAGGACGGGGTATAAATCCAATCATCATCATCATCTCCTCCTCCTCGCCTTGGCAGACCATTCACGTAAGGTTGGGGTCTCAGGGTCTTCCCAAAGGGACCTGAGCCAGCACTGATACCACCCCTGAGCTAGCAGGGCCCTTGGGTATGGAGGCCCCAGCATGGATCTGCCTGTGACTAAACCAGCCACAGTCTCCCAAAGCACCCCAAGAGCAGAGGTGGCGAAGGGCAAGGACTGAGACATGGACCAGACACAAAAGTGTGCACCTGGCAACCCACCTAACATGGGAACCAGCAACACCAGTATGGAAACTCCCTACATCAGGCTGCAGCCAGTGTGGGGTCAGTTTCTCTGCAATCTTCCCGACTACCCCACTAGTTGCCTGACCTGCTTTGCATCTATTCTTGTTACCTGACCCTCAGACTGCTTTTGACTCTGCTTTTGGAATATGTCACCTGACCTTGGACTGCCTTCCGACTTTGCCTTTGATTGTGTTGTTGGCCCCCTGGACTGTGACCTTAGAACCACTGCTCTCAGACTCTGTGGCTATTGGGACTTGCCTCCCACCTAATGGCCAGGACAGCTGAGTGGTGGCACAACTGGACCTTCTGCCAGAGCCACAGTGGGTCATGCACAGCTTGGACACTCTTCCAGATGAGCATTAGCTTCGGAGAGGCTAAAGATCACTGGCATCTAAGTGGTATTGAGCTGTCACAATAAAGCTACAAGAATAGCTTCAGGATTTCATCTTTGAAGCCCAAAAATACATATAAAGATTTGAATTATAATGTGGATACCATACTCTAGGTACACAGCCATTTGTGTGACTGAAGCAGTATAATCCCCACCCTCACCCCAGGTGCAGAATCTATAAGCTTCCATCTCTGGCTCTGTTATCACCATATTCCTTAAATGAATACAGGCTCACCATCTCTTCTTGGGAATCAACCACAGCCAAAGAAGAATTGAGAGAAGAACAGTGCCTCTTGCTAGACGTCCAGTTTCCTTTAACCTTTGCAAAATAGTAGCATTTCCCTTGGTATCCAACCCAGCCATTTGGACAGAAGATCACTGGGCAAGTAGAAAAAGCTGGAGGAGATGGTCCCCTTGCTCTCACTGGAGATAAGAAGTATTTCAGAAGGTGAGTTATTCTAAGGAAAGCCAGTCTGGTGCAGTGGTAAGAGTGCTGGGACTAGAATCTGGGAGACCCAGGTTCAAATCCCATCTTGTGCTATGGAAGTTCACGGGGTGACCTTGGGCCAGCCACATTCTCTCAGACTAACCTACCCCACAGGATGGTTGTGAGGATAATGAGAGGAGAGAAAACCAATATAAGCCAAATAATAGTCCTACTGTAGTTATTACAATTTTACCTGCAATCAGATGTTATTAGATTTGTCCCTTGTCTAACCAGAATTTCAGATTTCTCAGAGAAACCTCTGCTCTTGGATAACAGATCAAATTCTGGATACTGAAATGCTGTACAGATAGGAAGGGGCTGCTCTGCAAACCAACCCAGTTTGTAAACCATTCACTGGGAGACAGAGGGGTACCCCCCTTGACCCGTAAAACCTTTGAGAAGATCCACTGTGCATATTTTAATCAGTGGTGGTAGCCTTCCATGAATGTAGGTGCTTGAACATAAGAACATAAGAAGAGTCCTGCTGGATCAGACCAAGGGTCCTTGTAGTCCAGCACCCTGCCTCACACAGCGGCCACCAGTTCCTCTGGAGGGCCAACAACAGGGCACAGAGGCAGATGCCTTTCCCTCATGTTGCCTCCTGGCCAGGGCCGGCTCGCCCACTAGGCGAGCTAGGCGCTCGCCTAGGGCTCCGGCCCTGCAGGGGCGCCAAAATGCCCCCACCCCACCCCGTAAAAAGGCCCCCGAGCTGGCCAATGCCGGCAGCCCCGGCTTTCCTGGGTGCCTCGCGGCTGCGAGGCACCCGGGAGAGCCGCGGGCGCCGCCCCTGGGAGGGAAGGGGGGCTTCTAAGTCCGCCCCTTCCCCGGCTGTCCCGGGTGCCTCGCGGCTGCGAGACACCCGGGAGAGCCGCGCGCGCCGCCCCTGGGAGGGAAGGGGGGCTTCTAAGCCCGCCCCTTCCCCAGCTGTCCCGGGTGCCTCGTGGCTGCGAGACACCCGGGAGAGCCGCGTGCGCCGCCCCTGGGAGGGAAGGGGGGGCTTCTAAGCCCGCCCCTTCCCCGGCTCTCCCGGGTGCCTTGCGCCGCCTGGGAGGGAAGGGGGGGCTTCTAAGCCCGCCCTTCCTCAGCTCTCCTAGGCACTGGGCCATCTCCAGGCCCCACCGGGAGGTTGGCATCCCCGGTGGGGTGGGCGCCCCAGGCAGTCCTGCCTAGGGCGCCCAGACACCTGGGGCCAGCGCTGCTCCTGGCTCTGGGATTCAGAGGTCTAGTGCCTCTGAATGTGGAGTTCCCCTCAGTCACCAAGGCTAGTAACCATTGGTAGACTTATCTTCCATGGAAGGATGTGGTGATGTGGTTAGGGTTTCGGGGAGGGGGTTGTGGTCAACAGTTTTGACTAAACTTTCCATGAGGCTCAGGCTGCAGTCTTATTTACATGTTGCTTTTCAAAGCAGTTTGCAGCCTAACATATTTTCACCTACTCTGCTTAGAGCAGCAGTTCTCAACCAGTAGTACATGTACCACTTGTGGAATACAGAAGCAGTCTAGGTGGGATGCAGGGTTTTCATAACAATAATTAAGAATTTGCTCTCCCTCAGTCCCTAGGGGCAAGTGTGATCTGCCATCTTCTCCCAACCCTGCCTGCCATGGGTTATCCGCCTGTGACCTTTGGCCATGCTGGCAGTAATAACAGAATGTCTGTAAACATATAAATGTTCTTCTCGGAAAAAATGAGATTTTTGTTTCTGTCATTGTGTCAGGATCTTTGACAGAACAACTGGTGGGCTGTAAGATAGGACACGGAGGGGTTGTGGCTCAGTGGCAGAGCATCTGCTTTGGCATGTAGAAGGCCCCAGGTTCAATCCCCAGCATCTCCTGTTAAGAACCAGGCAGCAGGTGATGGGAAAGACATCTGTATGAGACTCTGGAGCGCCTCTGCCAGTCTGAATAGACAATATTGACCTAGATGGGCCAAAGGTCCTGTGTTCATGTGACAGATTCAGAAGCACTAGCTAAGACCACCCCTATGGGCTCACTGGCCTCCTTTTAAGTGAATACAAAAGATGCTTGTTATTCTGAGCAAATAAAGGAAACACAAAGACTCATTAGCAATGTCTGGTCATAAGCATTGCTTCCTGTTCATACCTGTTCATAATTGACAGAAAACAGCATCATGGCTTGGAGAAATGACAACTGAGTGGTGACATGACAGAGGTTTACGAGAAGTACTTTTCTCCCTTTCTCACAATACAAGAACTCATGGGCACTCAATGAAATCGCTCAGCAGTTGGGTTAAAACAGATAAAAGGGAAGTACTTCTTCACCCAAAGGGTGATAACACATGGAATTCACTGCCACAGGAGGTGGTGACTATAAGCATGGATGGCTTCAAGAGGAAATTGGATAAACACATGGAGCAGAGGTCCATCAGTGGCTATTAGCTACAAGATATAGATAGGAACTCTCAGTCTGGGGCAAGTGATGCTCTGTATTCTTGGTGCCGGGGAGGGGGGCAACAGTGGGAGGGCTTCTAGTGTCCTGCCCCACTGGTGGACCTCCTGATGGCACCTGGTATTTTTGGCCACTGGGTGATAGAGTGTTGGACTGAATGGGCCATTGGCCTCAATCCAACATTGGCTTCTCTTATGTTCTTATGGGATCAGTGGGGCTCTTTACTCACCTAATAAGATGAGGAGGGTAATGATCAGAGAGAGATTAAGTATCACACTCACAAATGCAACGTAAAAAGCTGTATGCAAACCTGTAGAGAGAGAGGGGGGAAAAAACCATGTTAATGCTTCCCAGACTTCAGTGTGGTTCTAGGTAGGTCTGTCAAGTAACCAAAAGACGCCTGTTCCAAGCAATCTGTCCAAGCTGCTAAACTCCTGCTTCTAACAGCTCAGTCTCCTTTCCTGCTGGGGTAGGATTTCTGACTGGACACTGCATATGCTGAACCAAAACTTTCGGACAGCAGAGAGCTCTTGCTGGGCCACTTTGTCTGGCCCACCCTCTGAACTCCACCACGCTTGACCTGGACATAAATTCAGAACTGCTGCTTAGCTTAAAACCATATTAATGTCATATTAATATGGACTTTCTTATTGAATGTTTTACAAAATATGGGCTGTGGTCCTGCATTCTGGAGCTCGATGCACGGAATATATTTGAACCAACAAGCAAAGATTTTAATTAATGGGAAATTAACAGAAGCAATTTCAATTGAAACTGGAAAAGTGGGCTGAGTGAATGAACCACTTGCCACAATTCCTTTGTCAAATGCCCTTCAAGTGACTGAAACTATTCATCTCCGCACAGTGCCTAGTGTACTAGATTTATATTGGAAAGACCCAAATTCATGCCCCTAGGGAGCAATCCAAGCAGATCTACTTGGAAATAAGTCTCATGTCATTATACAGAGCTTTCTCCCAGGAATGTGCCTTTAGGATTACAGCCTAATAAAGCTAGAAAACTTACTGTGAGACCTTGGGCCAGTTACCTAACTTACCTCACAGGGTTGTGGTACAGACGAAGGAGACCAAATACATCCCTAAGCCACACACAGACACTACTGAAGTAATTAAGTGAAAGTGACAGGGAGAAAGAGAGATATAGTACTGGAGGTGCTCTCACACCTTAGAAGAGAAGTAGTATATCACTATTTTAAAAACTAATTGAATACATTTCCTTTATTTTTGTTAGCCCTCCCCGTATAGTCTTTGCTGTGTGTGTTACTGTGAACATTTGTAATTAACACAAATAATGAATTGTGGGATTGACAAATGCAAGCCTCAAGGCCCACTCTGCCACATTCTTTCTTGCATTGCCAAACACCACCCTGTGCCTGGCTCTGCCTCCCTGAAATGCAATTGGCTACATAACTCAGGCATGTTTTCCCTTAGCTGCCATTTGACAGGAAGGATGCCATCTATGAGGGGTACAGGCCCTGGAAATCACTTCCCAATTGAACTGGTCACAAAAAGGTTACAATCCCAAAAAGCATTTTCCAGTGAAAATCCACAGATGCTAAAAAATGAATACAGGCAAGACAACTGAAACAACCCGGGGGTGGGGGGGAGGAAATGCTCAGGGCTTCCCTGAGGAAGGGTAGAATGAAAGCACAAATCATCATAGTTTGGCATTTCTAGGTCATCCTAGCCAAAAATTGTTAACTTCCTGACACCAGGTGGAGACAGAAGTCCTGCCTATGCTTTACTTACCAAATGGAGGTTTCACACTGGCTGTTCTGTGTCTGCTTGGGTATACACTGATGCTTCCATTACTTTCCTCATTCTTTTTTATATGTGAATTCACAGGATGATACCCCTCTAGTTTCTCAGTTGCATATCCAGTCATCTTCTCTTTCTCTTCCCAGAAGGTTACGCAAACCCTAAACTGTCTTTCAGGGAGTTAACCCAGAGGTCCTTCTTAATGCTGAACTTGGCCTCTTCTGTTAGTGCAGGTTTTTTTTTTCCAAAACAGATGAGTGGATAACAGCCAAAAGCAGATTTTGGTTATGTGATGTGATCAGAGAAAACAGTGTAAATACCACGTAATGGTGTGTTTTCCTCTGAACTCTTGTCCAGCCAAAATGGATGTTATATATCTTCTGCTGTTGAGCTTTAAAATAGTTTTAGTGACAATCTTTGCAGCTGAACAGAACAGAGGAAACGGAACGGCCACAAAAGCATCTGCTCCTATTTTCCCACAGAACTTGAAGTGTCTGTTCTTCCTCCTCCTTCTTGGTCTATTGCCCTTGCGGAGAGAAGTTACAGAACAGAAATTATTTATTTCCAAGTTTTTAATAGTTTCTATTTCTATTGTCTTCCATGTTCTAAGAATGATCTGAAAGATACTGTTTTACAGAACCTTCTTGCCATTGTGTTAGAAAAATCAGTAATAGGTTTATAATGTGAGATTCCATAACTATCCCTCCAACTAGAGGAGGATGCCACAAATCAGTAGAGCATTTGCTTAAGCCTGCAGAAGGTCTCTGTTTCACTCCCCTCCATCTCCAGCTGGAAGAATCAGGAAGTAGGTGACCCGAAAGACCTGAGGTGACCTGAAAGGCCTGAGGCCCTGGAGAGCAGCAGCCAATCAGAGCAGCTGATCCTGATAAGACTAAGGATCTGATTCCATATCAAGCAGCTTCTTTTGTGTTAACTACATGGTGAATCAACAAATCTGGGATGGAGCTGAAGTGATGGGAAAATGTCCTCTGACCCTAGCATTATATTAGGTAGCTGTCATAGGCTCGGGAGCAAGGACACTAGAAAGCTGGGACAACCCATTTTAAATTGTAATCTCCTCAGGACAGGGACCTTTCGTTTTCGTGTAAAGTTCCATACATTGTAATTGCAATCATCCTGTCCTATTATATAAATGTGTAGTGGTCTGGCAAGATTCTATGCTTGGCAAAATAAATTCGCTGCCTGATCTGTCAATCAGAACGATACGTAGGCACTGGCTGTGTTGCCTGAGTCTCACCCACAGAAGCAGCAGAAGCCAAAACTCAGCTCAGAAGACAATTTCATCTCAGGAGAGAGGACGGAGACTCTGGCCCTCTCGCTTCCCACTGACTCTAGCCCTACGCTGCCTACTGCCACTCCATGCCACTGCCTGTCCTGGCCCCTCCCAGAGCCCTGAAGACCCCCCAAAGTAAGTAGGAAGCCGAGCCATGAGCAGCCTGGCTGGGCCACAGGGACCTTGAACGGGGGTGGGTGGGAGAGCCATGGCCTGCCTGACTGGGCCACAGGGGCCTTGAATTTGGGTGGGTGGGAGAGCCATGGCCTGCCTGACAGGGCCACAGGGGCCTTGAATGGGGGTGGGCAGGAGAGCCATGGCCTACTTGACTGGGCCACAGGGGCCTTGAATTTGGGTGGGTGGGAGAGCCATGGCCTGCCTGACTGGGCCACAGGGGCCTTGAATGGGGGTGGGCAGGAGAGCCATGGCCTACTTGACTGGGCCACAGGGGCCTTGAATTTGGGTGGGTGGGAGAGCCATGGCCTGCCTGACAGGGCCATAGGGGCCTTGAATGGGGGTGGGCAGGAGAGCCATGGCCTACTTGACTGGGCCACAGGGGCCTTGAATTTGGGTGGGTGGGAGAGCCATGGCCTGCCTGACTGGGCCACAGGGGCCTTGAATGGGGGTGGGCAGGAGAGCCATGGCCTACTTGACTGGGCCACAGGGGCCTTGAATTTGGGTGGGTGGGAGAGCCATGGCCTGCCTGACAGGGCCACAGGGGCCTTGAATGGGGGTGGGCAGGAGAGCCATGGCCTACTTGACTGGGCCACAGGGGCCTTGAATTTGGGTGGGTGGGAGAGCCATGGCCTGCCTGACTGGGCCATGGGGGCCTTGAATGGGGGTGGGTGGGAGAGCCATGGCCTGCCTGACTGGGCCATGGGGGCCTTGAATGGGGTGGTGGGAGAGCCATGGCCTGCCTGACAGGGCCACAGGGGCCTTGAAGGGGTGGGCGGGAGAGCCAAGACCTGCCTGACTGGGCCACAGGGACCTTGGAACGGGGGTTGGGAGAGCCAAGGCCTGCCTGGCTGGGCTGTAGAGGCCTTGAATAGGGGGTGGGAGAGCCAAGGCCTGCCTGGCTGTGTTAGACTTTACTTCCACTTCTGTACTTTTCTATGCATTCGTTATGCATCACATCTTTCTAGAGCTCATTGTATTGCTTCTACAATGGGCTTTACTGCTAGTCTACATATATAAAAGAAAGTCCCCTCACCATAAAATCAACACCCAGGCCAAACTGCTGGACCTAGAGACACCAAATTCAGGGAGAGCACTCCTACTGTGGCGTGGGTGCTCACTAAGAAGAGATTTTTAGAAATTCGACCCCTAAGTGGGTCAAAAGGAGTAAAATGTGCTCCCCCCACTGATTCCTATGCAGCTGCCAGGCAGAGCTCAGTGTTCTGAGGTAAAAAATCCAACAGTTACAGGGGACTGCAGAGAGCTAATGAAAGTTGAGGAAATCAGGAGTGGCCAACAACCACCTGTGAGGTGATGCAAAACCCAGGCTCTCTGATGGCTTCCAACACACTCTCCCCACCTCCTACACCTAACAGGTGGTTGTCTGTCAGGTGCAGCCCCACCTCCACAGTGGCTTCTAATACTCCTCCCCCTCCCCTCCTACACTGGACAGGCAGCTGCCTGTCAGGTGTAGGAGAGGAGGTCAGATGGCTTCCAACACACTCCCCCCACCTCCTACACTTAACAGGTGGCTGTCTGTCAGGTGCAGCCCCACCTCCACAGTGGCTTCTAATACACCTCCCCCTCCTACACTAGACAGGCACCTGCCTGTCAGGTGTAGGAGAAGAGGTGAGATGCTTACAGCTGCTGGGGAGGTTTGCTCAGCAGGACTGCCTTAGCACTGCTGTTGGCCCAGCCTCCCTGATGCCTTTAAATACAATCCCCCAACACCACACAGGCCAGTGTCTGTCATGTGTAGGAGCAGGGCCAGAGTATGAATGTTTATAGGGAGATAGTAGAGGACATTTCTCGGAGTCATTTCAATGCATGCCTCCCTCATGAACCTGAAGAAATGTCCACCACATCACCACTCCCTCACACCAACTCACCCTCATTTCTGCTTGTGAAATGGGTTGCCCAGTGAAGCAAGAGCTGCAGAAGCGCCATGAATGTTCAGAAAGTGCTGTATAAAACAAGAGCTTTTTAAAAGGGGGCTTTTGGTTGATCTGATGTTATTTGTGACTCTTAAAGCTGTTTAATGCCTTCTCCTTTGAAGATTATGATTTTATGGCTGCTTGATTTGGAAACCACAAACAGCAAAGACATCTGAAACAAGAACTTGCACTCCTTTCAGTCAAGAATTAACTGACCAGGCTCAGCATGGCTCAGGAGCGATGGGGAGGGGAGGCGGTGGGAGGCGGCAGCGATGACGATTCCTGCTTGTTGTCAGCACCGCTCTTGCTGTCGCCCTCACCTGCTTGCTGGCCTCTGCACCCTCAGAGGTCTCCACCCTTAGGTGGTCACCTTACTTGGCCTTAATGGTTGCACGAGCCGAAGGGCGAGAGCAAAAGGGCGAGGCTCTTTGCCTGTGGCTCTTTACCTAGGGGCTCTGTAAGAAGCCCAGGAAGAGCCAGAAAGCCAGGACCTTGGCTCCTTGGTAAGGTAAGTAGACTCCTACAACAGGAGCCATATAAATACAAAGGGTTTTAAAAGGGGGGTTATAGAAAAGTATTTGTTTAAAAACAATTATGAAGCCAGAATGCCAGCAGGGGGTTGGGGGCTATCCAGTGTTTTGCATGGAGTGTCACATGTATGACTATCTGCCCACTGGTCAGAAGTCTTGGGTGTGTGCTCGGTGCAAGGAGCTCCTGGTTCTCAGGGAGCGAGTTTGCTCCCTTGAGGCCAAGGTGGCTGACCTGGAGAAGCAGGGACAGTCAGTTAGGTGCACGGGGAAGACTCTCGGGGACTTGTTAGATATGTCCCACTCTGGATCTGGCAGCCCGGCTGCTGCCAGGGAGCATGAGGGCCAAGGGGAAAAGGGGCACCATGCTGAGGATAAGGGGAATGTGCCCTCAGAAGGGACCTCTTCTTCAGCTGGTGAACGGGTATCCTTTCGTATCAAGGAACCGTCCCTGGGAAGGGTGGGAGGGGGCTCTTGGTAGTTGGTGATTCGATCCTTAGGCAGGTAGACAGCTGGGTGGCGAACCCGCGTACTGACCATATGGTGACTTGCCTGCCTGGTGCGAAGGTAGCGGACATTACGCGTGTTTTAGATAGGCTGGTAGATAGTGCTGGGGAGGAGCCAGTGGTCGTGGTGCACGTCAGCACCAACGATGTGGGGAAATGCAGTCGTGAGGTCCTGGAGGAGAAATTTAGGCTGCTGGGCAGGAAACTCAAGGCCAGGACCTCCAAGGTAGCCTTCTCAGAAGTGCTACCTGTTCCACGCGCAGGGCCGGAGAGACAGGCACAGATCAGGAGTCTCAATGCGTGGATGAGACGGTGGTGTAGGGGGGAAGGGTTCAAGTTTGTTAGGCACTGGGATGCTTTTTGGGACAAGAGGGAGCTGTACAAAAGGGACGGTCTCCACTTGTCCCGAGAAGGAACCAGGCTGCTGGCGCTCAAAATCAAAAAGGTGGCAGAGCAGTTTTTAAACTGAATAATGGGGGAAAGCCGACAGGAGATGAAAAGTCTCTGGTTCGGGATGGCTCATCTCAAAGAGATGAAGGGGTAGCTATTACTTTTGTACAAGGAAATGGATTACAATTGTCCACTGAGACTGTGGCTAATGATAGGAACTGCCTGGCAAGGTCTCGAGGCAGCAAGAGGAAGGCTGTGGGCTTAACAAACGTGGGAAACTATAAGTGTTTATACACAAATGCTAGAAGTCTCCAAGTAAAATCGGGGAGTTGGAATGCTTGGTGTTGGGGGGAAATAGACTTTGTGGGTATTTCAGAAACTTGGTGGGATGAGGAAAATCAGTGGGATACGGTGATTCCTGGTTATAAATTATATCGGAAGGATAGGGGGGAAAGGGTTGGAGGTGGGGTGGCTCTGTATGTCAGAGAGGGTATACCATCCAGTAAGATTGAGAGGGTAAGAGAATTGGATTCACTTCTGGAAATGCTATGGGTTGAAATAGTGGGTCCAAAAGGAGGCTTAACAGTGGGAGTTTGTTATCGCCCACCAGATCAAAAGATAGAGGAGGATTATAAAATGATGAATGAATTAAAGATAGCTGCTAGACGAAATAACTGTGTTGTAATAGGCGACTTTAACTACCCACACATTGATTGGGTCAATATGAGTTCTAGTCGGGAAAAAGAGATTGCGTTCTTAGACACTCTCAATGACTGTGCTGTGGAACAGATGGTCACAGATCCTACCAGGGGAGAGGCGATCCTGGATTTGGTCCTAAGTAACACCCAAGACCTGGTGAGAGATGTAAAAGTGATTGCACCACTTGGGAACAGTGACCATAATGTCATTGAGTTTAACATTTGTACAGATAGGGAGTTGCCCAAAAAGACTGACACAACCACTTTTAACTTTAAAAGGGGTAACTTCTCTGGTATGAGGGGACATGTGAGGAAGAAATTGAAAGGAAGAGTGGAGAAGGTCAAAACCATTGGGGAAGCTTGGAGACTATTTAAAAAGACAATCCTAGAAGCTCAGAAAAAATATATACCGCAAGTTAGGAAAGGTACAAATAGGTATAGAAAAAAGCCTGCATGGTTAACAAATAAAGTAATGGAAGCTGTAAAAGGTAAGAAGGATTCCTTTAAGCGGTGGAAAGCTAGTCTTAGTGAGGTTGATAAAAGGGAACACAGACTATGGCAAATAAAATGCAAGTCTGTGATCAGGCAAGCAAAAAGGGAATATGAGGAGCATATCGCAAAAAACATAAAGACCAACAATAAAACTTTCTTCAAATACATTAGAAGTAGGAAGCCAGCCAGGGAGGCAGTGGGGCCCTTGGATGACCAAGGGGTAAAAGGAGTAGTGAAGGATGATAGGGAAATGGCTGAGAAGCTGAATGCATTTTTTGCCTCTGTCTTCACTGTGGAAGAGGAGAAGTGTTTGCCCACTCCAGAAGCACCGATTTCGGGAGGGGTTTGAAAGACCTGAATCAGATTGCAGTAACAAGAGAGGAAGTCCTCCGACTGATGGACAATTTAAAAACTAATAAATCACCAGGCCCGGATGGCATTCATCCGAGAGTTCTGAAAGAACTCAAATGTGAACTTGTGGATCTCCTGACAAAAATATGTAATCTTTCTTTAAAATCTGCCTCCATTCCTGAGGACTGGAAGGTAGCTAATGTCACTCCCATCTTTAAAAAGGGCTCCAGGGGAGATCCAGGAAATTACAGGCCAGTCAGTCTGACATCGATACCGGGTAAGTTGGTGGAAACTGTTATTAAGGAAAGAATTAGTAGGCACATTGATGAACAAAAACTATTGAGGCAGACTCAGCATGGGTTCTGTAAGGGAAGATCTTGTCTCACTAACCTGTTAGTGTTTTTTGAGGGAGTGAACAAACATGTGGACAAGGGGGACCCAATAGATATTATTTACCTTGACTTCCGGAAAGCTTTTGATACAGTTCCTCATCAAAGGCTCCTAAGTAAGCTCAATAGTCATGGGATGAAAGGACAAGTCCTCTTGTGGATCAAAAACTGGCTTATAAATAGGAAACAGAGAGTGAGTATAAATGGGAAACGTTCTCAGTGGAGGGTGGTAAGCAGTGGGGTACCACAGGGATCAGTACTCGGTCCGATGCTTTTTAACTTGTTTATTAACGATTTGGAATTGGGAGTAAGCAGTGATGTGGCTAAATTTGCAGATGACACAAAGTTGTTCAGGGTGGTGAAAACCAGGGAGGATTGTGAGGCACTCCAAAGGGATCTGTTGAGGATGGGTGAGTGGGCGTCAACGTGGCAAATGGGGTTCAATGTGGCCAAGTGCAAAGTGATGCACATTGGAGCCAAAACTCCTAAATATAAATACACGTTGATGGGGTCTGAACTGGCAGAGACGGACCAAGAGAGAGATCTTGGAGTCGTAGTGGATAACTTGTTGAAAATGTCTACACAATGTGTAGCTGCAATAAAGAAGGCCAACGCTATGCTGGGGATTATTAGGAAGGGAATTGATAACAAATCAGCCAGTATCATCATGCCCCTGTATAAATCATTGGTGCGACCTCATTTGGAATACTGTGTACAGTTCTGGTCACCACATCTCAAAACGGATATTATAGCATTGGAAAAAGTGCAGAGAAGGGCAACTAGAATGATAAAAGGGTTGGAACACCCAGAAGGTGGAAATTTTGCCACTTAAAGAAATTGCAGCAAAAATCTTTTTCTTTAAGTTCCAATACAGTTCTCTGTTCAGCATCACCTTTAATTGTTCTTGTAAGATTTGAATTTCCTTAAGAAGTTTCTCTTTGCCGGATCTCCGTTTCAACTCATTTTCTTTTTGTTGAATTTTTTCCTGCAACTCTTTCTGTTGTTTCAAATTTTTATTTTTATTTTTTTTTTGTCGGCTGCATTCACTGAAATCAGTACTCCTCTCATCACCGATTTGTAGGCATCCCAAACTGTCTGTATATTAACATCTTGGTTTAAATTCATTTTTTTAAAAAATGAGTTTCTTTCCGCAATGTTTCTACTAATTTCGTCTTATCCCGTAAATCTTCATTAATTCTCCAATGATATTGCTTCGCCTTTTCTTTTAATATCCAAATTAACGGGTTGTGATCTGAATTAGTCTTTGGCAAAATTTCCACCTTCTGGGTTTTTAATGCAATTTCACTCGACATCCAAATCATATCTATTCTTGAGAAGGATTTGTGTCGGTTAGAATAAAAGGTAAAGTCTTTAATTTTTTGGATTCCATTTTCTCCATACATCTTCCAACTTTTCTTGTTCAATCAATTTAAAAAAGATTTGAGGTAACTTTCCAATCTTCTCATCCCCCTTTTGTGATTTTCTGTCCAATTTATTATTAACAGTACCATTGAAATCTCCAGCTAGAATTATCTGGTCATAATGCACCTGGTCCAATTCCCTCAACAAGTCCTTGAAAAAGTTCTCTTTGGCTCCATCAGGAGCATACAAATTAACAACCAGTGACTTTTTTGAAGTAATGTGATCTCAACAGCCACATATCTCCTTTCTTTATCTGTGAAAACTTGTTTAGGTTCCGATTTTTATTTATGTAAATCACAACTCCTTTATTTTTTTTCTCTGCCAAAGAATAAAATTCTTCTCCCAATTTTTTGTTGATCAAATATTTATTGTCCCGACTTTTTATATGGGTTTCTTGTAGACAGATGATATTAGATTTCTGCTTTTGTAGCCAATAATTCACTACTTTTCTTTTATTAGGTGAATTATGTCCGTTTACATTCCACGATAACAATTTGTAATCCGTCATAAAATGTGTTTAAATATCTCCGAAATCTTCAGAATTTTCAGTACTGATAATCTTTTGACAATCGTGCACATCAGCAAAATTCAGATAACATACAAAATCTTTTACAATAATATGAAATAATTATTTACACGACTATTGTTCAACTTTGATATTACCACTTTTGAATGGAAATTTTAATAAAATAGGTAAGAAGCCCTTATAGAGTCAAATTAATCCCCTGTGAGGATCCTGTCCCCCTCCTCCCACTGAGACCCCATTTACAGCCAAAGTGTCGAGGGACTTGAAACTTTGGTAACCTCACAAAGACACAGGGGTTCAGCCATGAATGCCCCAGAAAGAGGTAGGGTGAGCCGGCATCACACGCTGACTAAGTGTAATCTCAATAATTTATGTTGTATTCAGCTGAAACTTTCCCCGTGAGCTCACTCATGAAAGTTGTTTCAGGAATCATTTTGTGTAAAAGAATATATTGTGAATTATAGAAGAGGAAGGCAAAAAGGCTGGGTTGGAGGCAGTGTGGTGCTTGCTGTGAATCCTGTCATATTTTCCCCCCACGCTTGGTTCTTTGTATAAGGGACCTGGAACATATTAGATTGGTACTCCTAATTCATGATAAAATAGGCCAGATTCCACCCTCTCTCATGCATTGTAATCAAATAGGATAAGCAATCTGAAGAATAAGAAAATTTAACCCTTGGATACCGAAGGTATTTCAGTTGAGGTAACAAAATGAAAAAATGTTGCTGGATAAAATTTGCCAGGCTTTGTCCCAAATAAGTACATTCCTACATACGCCTGAATGTGTAGTAATCTTCTAACGTGTAAACTTCTTCTATGTTCTAATTCAAAAGCCACCTTTTGAAGCAAAAGTCTGTGAACATCATGAATGTCATATTGTTACCTTTGTTGAAACAACTGTGGAAGGGAAAAAGAATTTATTTGATGGCCCAAACCAGTATTTGGGCAGTGCAGATTCTGGTATATGCTTTTATATTTTGAGAAATACCCGTGACATTGTGTTACCACCTGTATGTCATGACACATTAAATTAAATCGCACACAGTCTTTCCCAGTTTACTGTAACAAAGCACATGTGATTTACAACACGCTTAATTGGATAGGGTATCTGTTCTGCTTGTAGATGGAATCCCAAAATTGGGGGGGGGGTATGTATTTGCTCCATGAACATCTGTGGCAAGGTGTGTTGGTAACTACTGTACTGTTATGTTTAGCTTGGTGATATGATTTTGCTGTTTCTTTCCTTAAATCTGTGTACCTAGTAGACACAACTGTCATTTCCCTTTATCTTGTGCTCTAGTTTAATAACTTGTAGCAGATAAAGTTTTCCTGTTTAAGAGAGATGCCTGTGTTTCAAACTCCTGCCTGCGAACCTGGATCTTTGCTCATGCTAACATGCACACATGGGGGGAGGGGGTGAAGTACTCGGGAAACTCAGCCCCGTGTACACGCTCAGAGGCATTTTACATAAGCATTTTGCTGTGATATAAAACTTAACATGAGCTGTCGGGATCTCCTGCTACAGCAAATAAAATACACTTTCATAAAACCAATGTTCATGTGCTGCAAAGCAATATGTCTTCTTTCAGGGGTTTTTTTTGGGGGGGGGGGCAGCTGTATTAACTTTGTCAGAAGTTTCCTTAATTTTGCACAGATCACATTCATTCCCCTGCATAATGATAACACCTGTGTTATAGATACTTGTTTTAAAGTGATTGTAGTTTTAATCTGTGTGCCTTTTAGGAAGCTGGAATGCTGCGGGTGTGTGTTCAGATCCTAATAATCCATTCTTTGCTTCTGGCAGAGAGGAATATGAAAGCTGGTAGCCTTTTAAAGATAGCGTGGAGAGGGGTGCAGCGTGGCCTGCCCTTTTGTCTCTGCTACCCTGGAACCACCACCCCCGGTGGTCACTGGCGCATTTAAATGTCGCCAGGCACTCCCCCATGTGAGGGAGGAGGGTGCCCCAAAACCGAAATTTTGGGGGTACCCCCGATCACCCCAATAATAGTGCCCAGAGGTCCCCTCGTCAAGATGAGACCGCTGACGGGTCACTCGATACCCCAAAATGAAACAGGCTGCACACAACCTGACAAGCGCTTTATTTCAGTTCCTTATCATTTTATTTCCATTTCATACAGATGCTACTTTGTAGGAGGGTGGGGACCTTAGCACACAGACAGACACCTCAAAAAAGTAATTTCACATTGGGGCAGATTCCCACCGTTGGGGTGGGGGGGGGAGACTGAATTCTTTCACAGGCAGAGAAGCTGTTGGGAGAGGGGAACTCTTGTGATGTGTTGGGGACTCCAGGAAAAACTTCAGCCTTTCAGGGCTGTTTAAGATGAGTTGTGAATTGACTAACCGCCACAGCTCAAAATTTCCGGGGGCTGAAAACAGAGACTGAGCATTGGCAGTCTGCCTCCTAACTCCACCCACCCGCTCAGGGCTCCCTGCATTCTCTCTTTGGAAGCCATTCAGCTAGAACTCTCACAGGGAGCACATGGCCCTACTTTCCACAGGCTGCCTTTATTTTTAAGGAGTTTTTAAACTGTAACTGAGGATTCCCTCATTTTGCACAGAGGACTTGAGAAAATGGGTTTGTTTGTTTGTTTCTCTCTCTCTCTTTATTTTTTTTAAAGGATTAAAAAAATCTCTTCCCAAGCTTTAGCTCTCTGGGGTTTCCTGCTTGCATACTTTAACGGGAAGGGGGTGGGGCAGAGACTATGGCACCCTCTCTCTCTTTCTCTGGGAAAGTAAGTTTTAAAACTCTTGTTTGCTGGTTGCAAGCTAACTATGCTTGTGGAGTGTTTTCTTGGTAAGTTTTTTTTTTTTTTTTTTTGCCTCCCTTTGCTAAAACTTTGAGAAGGAGCCTTCCTGTAGCTGTTTAAACTGTATTTTTTTTTTTGTAAGCTGATTGCTTTTTGAAGGGAGCTGGGGGGGGGCGACTCTATGCTCTCAACTGGATCTGCCATCCCTTTAAAGGAAGGGGGTCTGTTTGCAAAGGAACTCTGTCTCTCTCTCTTCTTGCTTCTGTGTGTTTCAAATTAACATGGCTTTCTATGGAGTAAAGTCTGTTTGCATTTTGAATGCTTATATTTGCACTCTCTGCTGCAAACCTTGCTTTGCTGGTGGCTGAAATTCACATAATGGGAAACCCTGCCTTTTGGAGGGTCTCTGCACTCTTTCTCTCTCTGGGGCTTGCCTTTTTAAAAGGAACACGGCTTTTTCCTTCTCTCCAGTAACAGAGGGAAAACACATGCCTTTTCAGGGGAGGGGGCATGCTTTGCAAGCACTGGTGCTTTGCTCTGAGAACCGTCTCCCTGGGGGTGGGGGAATCTCACACAGTCATTTCTGCAGTAAACACTGTTTGCACCATGTACAAAAACAGGCTTGCCCTATTCTCCGTTTCAAAATAAATAAATAAATACAAGTTTGCAGTAAGCACACACACCCTTGTACAAAATAAAAAAAACACAGAGGCTCGCTATTTTATCTTCTCCAACAGTTCAGCCTGAATCAGAATCATTTCCTGTACAGCGCAACCTTCTCCATTCTAGACAATAGCGTGGTGGGGGGCAGCCAACAGATGGTTTCCGGTCTCTGATTTGAAGGAGTGTATGCCCTTAAACTACTGAGGGCTTCTGGTGCCCTGGCCCCACTGCTGGACCTCCTGATGGCACCTGGTATATTTTGGCCGCTGTGTGACAGAGTGTTGGACTAGATGGGCCATTGGCCTGATTCAACATTGGCTTCTCTTATGTTCTTATGTAACCCAATTCCCCCCTAAAGTTTAGCTGAGAAAACTTGTATAGAAAAACTGGAAGCTGAATTGTACTTCCCCAGCTATGTTCACTAAGCAGCCCAGCCAGAAATGAATTGCACTTGTGTGAATTTGTACATGAAACTAGCATTTACAACAGCAGCTTGCTGTGCTCTGCCCTATATGATCTGACAGGCAATCTCTCTCTCTATCCATCTCTCATCAACCCACCCGTATACCTCTGGCTTCACGGAGGTTTCCCTCCTTACCAAATAATGCTGGATTTACGGGGCAATTTTATGCAGTTCGAAAGCAAGAAATTGCAAGTAGATAAATAGGTACCGCTTCAGTGGAAAGGTAACAGCGTTCTGTGCGTCTTGGCATTTAGTCATGCTGGCCACATGACCACGGAAACGTCTTTGGACAGCGCTGGCTCTTCGGCTTGGAAACGGAGATGAGCATCGCAACCCTAGAGTTGGATTTGACTAGCTTTGGAGCAAGGGAAACCTTTACCTTTACTTTATGCAGAGAAACCCAACACAAGGCCAAAAGTAAACCAACCATTCCAAACTTTCAAAAGCAAGAAATGAAGAATGTTGCAATACCTCTTATTAGGGCCAACCAAAGGGACACAAAACACAGGGGGGGGCATGCTGTCCAGCTCACCAGAACTGCTGTCAACCCTACGTTTTGGGAGCTTGTCGGAGGCATCCAGCCATGGCTGGATCGCCCATTGGGCGAACTAGGCGCTTGCCTAGGGCACCGCCGGCCTCAGGGGCGCCAAATGGTGCCCCACTCCCCCCTGAAAACGCCCCTCCACCGCCCTAACTGAGCGCCCGCTGCCGCCTCTAGACCCCCACCCCTTTCCCGGCTTTCCTGGGGGCCCCGCAGCCGCAGAGCCCCCAGGAAAGCCGGCACTGGGAGGGAAGGGCGGCGGCTAGACCCCCGCCCCCTTCCCTGGCTTTCCTGGGGGCCCCACAGCTGCGGAGCCACCGGGAAAGCCAGCGTTCCGTCACCGCCCCCTGGTCTCCAGGCCCCACCGGGAGGTTGGCATCCCCAGTGGGGGCGCCTCAGGCTGTCCTGCCTAGGGCACCCAGACACCTGGAGCCAGCCCTGCATCCAGCAGACTCCCCCCCCACAACTGCTGCACAAGATAAGCCCAACAAGCCAACACTCTCCCCGCACACACACTCTCCTTCTGCTCCCTCCCCTGGAATGCTCTCTCTCTCCGTCCTTCTTGACGGGAAGGTGATGCAACCCCCCCTCCCCCACAGGACCCCATTTCTGTTTACCTGGCTGTCCAGTAAAGCGATGCAGCAGAAACGGCGCCTCCTAAAGCTTAACTCCCAGGCATCGCTGTCAAAACTGACTGATAGGAAAAACAAACTGCTTCTCCTCTGCTTGAACTAAACACCGGCTGAGGAGAGGAGGAAGGGAGGGCGGAGAAAGGGGAGGGAGTGGGTTTTGAAAGGCGGAGGCAGCTGGCATAGGAGACCAAAGCCGTGTTGGATCCCTCAAGTGCCGCCCACAGCAAGAGTGAGCCTTTTCGAATGCGCCCAGCGGCTCAGTGGTGTGGAAACAACCTTCTCCCAAAGCTTAATTTTTAAAAAATGGAAATGGTGAGAAACAGTTTTATGGCGCCACAAAGACTAACGAGTTTTTTTATTATTATTCTGACAAAGGTTTTCATAGCAGAGAGCCTGCCTCCCTTGATGTTTCTAAAAAAGTCAGTCTTTGACATCAGCTTTGTTTTTGCTACAGACAATGCGACGGCTTTCAGGAATGAGTGGTTAAAATGGAAATGAAATAATGGGAATGAAATAATAAAAGAGTACAGGATAAATTTGAGAGTGACCAGGGTGCGCCTGCATTCCCAAGTCACTGCCTGGATAAGCCTGTCTGAGAAGACCAGAATCTTCGCCTTCTTGGTCAATGGCCTTATGGAGAGAAGTTACAAAACAGAAATTATTTCTTATTTTCAAGCCTTTAATAATGTATAGTTCTATTGCCTTCTGCCTACCAAGAACAATCTGAAATATACTGTTTCACAGAGCCTTCTTCCTATTGTGTTAGAAAAATCAGTAATAGGTTTATAATGTAGGATTCTATAACTATCCCTCCAACTATCCCACAAATCAACAGCAGAGCATCTGCTTGGCTTGCAGGAGGTCTCAGGAGGTCTCACCCTCCCGCATCACCAGCTGGAAGAATCAGAGCGTAGGTGACGTGAAAGACCTCTCTGCCTGATGCCCTGGAGTGTGGCTGCCAGTCAGAGCAGCTGAACCTGATTAGACTAAGGGTCTGATTCCATATGAAGCAGCTTCTTGTGTATTAATTGTGTGGTCAATCAACAAATCCAGGATAGACCTGAATTGATGGGAAAATGTCCTCCAACTCTGGCCTTATGTTAGGCAGCTGTCATAGGCTCAGGAGCAAGGACACTAGAAAGCTAGGGCAACCCATTTTAAATTTCGGCAAGGCGGGATACAAATGGAAAATAATAAATAAATAAATTGTGGTCTCCTCAGAACAGGGACCTATCATTTTGCTGTAAAGTTCCATACATTGTAATGGCAATCATCTCTCCTTATAAATAATTATCTTTTGGTTTCGTAAGATTCCATGCACTCCCATTGGCTGTAAAATGCCCTCCCTCAGCCATTGGCCCATCAGCCACCACTCAAGAGAACTTGCGTGCCATTGGCCGGGTGCCGGGTCTGCTCCTTTCCCCACCCACTCCCCCTTCAGACAGATTTGCTGGCAGACCAGCTCTCTCTCCTGAGGAAGACAGTTCTCTTGACTCCTGTGAGGGACTGTCCCCTCACTGGCTGTTGGTAGGCAGCCAAGCTTGGTTCTGTGAGTAAAAAAACAAAGGACTTTCAGCATAATCCCCTCCCCCGCCCATGACCCCCTCCCCAATGGCCACTTTCCTGTCAGAATAAATGGAAAAAGGCTCTTTCTCCTGCTTAGCTTCAGCATGGCTGGCTGGCTAACGAGGTGGGCCAGCGACCATCAAACCATTTTCTTCAACTCTCCACTGTGCGGCTGACTTTCCCCTAGGGTTGCCAATCTCCAGGTGGGACCTGGAGATCTCCCACTGTTACAATCGACCTCCAGAAGACAGAGATCAGTTCCCTGGGAGAAAATGGTTGCTTTGGAGGGTAGACTCTATGGCATTATACCCTGCTGAGTCCTTCCACACACACCCCAAATGCTGCCCTCCACAGGATCCACCCCCCAAATCTCCAGGTATTTCCCTAATCACATTTGGCACCTGTACTTTCTCCTCTGTCAGTAAAAGGCCCTTTCCACACCTATGTTGGCCTTTGGGAGAAAACTCATTGGACCCAGTCCTGATCAGGTTGCCAACTCCAGGTGGGCAATTCCTGGAGATTTGAGGGAAGGAGACTGGAGAGGGTGAGGTTTGAAGAGGGGTGGCACCTCAGACAGGTACGATGCCATAGACTCCACCCTCCAATCCAGCCATTCCCTGATGGGGAATCATTGTTGCCAATCTCCAGGTGGGGGCTGGAGATCACTCAAAATTACAATTGCTCTCTAGGAGGGAGGGGGGAGGAGATGGAAAACTAAAGGTAGGTTGATGGTTGGCTGGGAGGGAGATAGGGTTATCAACTCTGGGTTGGGAAATTCCTGGAGATTTGAGGGGTCGAACCTGGAGAGAGTGAGCGTTGAGTAGGGGTGGGATCTCAGACAGGTACAATACCATAGAATCCACCCTCCAAACCAGCCACTCCCTCCTGGGGAACTACTGTTACCAATCTTGGAGGTGGGCTGGAGATCACTCAAAATTACTACTGCTCTTCAGGTAGCAAAGATCAGTTCCTCTGGAGAAAATGGTGGACTCTGTCATTATACCCTGCTGAGATTGCCCCAGCAAATTTTCACTGAGTGCCCAAAGCCTGGGCACTCTCCCAGAGCCTCTTTCTAGAGCCCGTTGTATTTATTTCCACAATGGGCCTTATTCCTAGTATAATATAAAGATTATGCATCCATCATAAACGGTTTTGAAACTGTGGAATAGGCAAGGCATAATTGGACAGAAAGCCACAGCTTTCCCACACGCTACCAGCTTCTAAATGCTAAACCACAGGGGCCTCAGTTCTCCCCATACAGCTCTTTGAAAGAGGGAGACGTGAACTCTGCACCCAGCACACAGCTACCAGGTACGTGAAGCTGCCTTTTACCGGAGTCAGACAATCAGTCCCCCAAGGTAATTCTAGTCTGTGCCATCTGACAGCTGCTTTCCCCAGTTTCAGGTGGAGGGCTTCCACATCACCTGCTACCTGATCCTTTTTAGCAGGAGATGGAAGGGGCCTTCTGCAGGCCAAGCGGATGCTTTAGTACCTAATCACCCTGGCATTTCTCTCAGTATAACACAACATTTGGCAGCAGCTTTAACACTCTATAATGGATGCTGCATTTCTGCCAGAATGAAATGGAATTGTGAAATTCAGAATGAAATTCCTTGTGAAATGGGTTGCCCAGTGCTCCATGAATGTTCAGAAAGAGCTGTATAAAACAAGAGCTTTTTAAGGGGGGGTTATTGGTTGATCTGATGCTATTTGTGACTCTTCCAGCTGTTTAAAGCCTTCTCCTTTGAAGCTTATGATATAATTGCTGTTTGATTCGGAAAAACAAATAGCAAAGAAATCTGGAAACAAGAACTTGCACCCCTTTCAGTCAAGAATTTACACAACCCACCTAATTCCCCGCTAAACTTTATATGAGCAAACTTATCTAGAAAAGCCTAAAGGTGAATTGTACTTCCCCAGCTACATTCAGTAAGCAGCCCAGCCAGAAATGAATTGCACTGGTGTGAATTTGTACATGAAACAAGTATTTTCAGCAGCAACTTGCTACAGCTCTGCCCTATGTGACTGGAAAGACACTCTCTCCTTTACCTCTGTCCCTCAACCCACCCCTTATACCTCAGGCTTCATGGAGGTTTCCCTCTTTATGAAATAATGCTGGGTTTATGGGACAGTTTTATGGAAAAACTCACTACAAGGCCAAAAGTAAACCAACCGTTCGAAACTTTCAAAAGCAGAAATGAAGAACGTGTAATGCCCTTATTAAGGCCAATCAAACTGACACAAAACAGGGAGGGGGGCATGCTGTCCAGCACACCAGAATTGCTGTCAGCCCTCCGTTTGGGAGCTTCTCGGAGGTGTCCAGCAGACCCCCTCCCCACCACTGCTGCACCAGATAAGCCCAACAAGGCAACACTCTCCCCGCACCCCCCCCCTTCTGCTCCCTCCCCTGGAATGCTCTCGCTCTCTCTGTGTTCTTCTTGACGGGAAGGCGAATGCAACCACCCCCTCCCCCACCGGGCCCCGTTTCTATTTACCTGTCTAGCAAAGAGATGCAGCGGAAACGACCACGAAAACTTAACTCCCAGACATCGCCGTCAAAGCTGAGAGGAAGAAAAACAGGTTGCTTACCTGTAACTGATGATCTTCGAGTGGTCATCTGTGCAGTACCACACATGGGTTGGGCGCCTGCGCACGACCTCGTTCGGGAGAAACTTCTAGAGCTTTTCCTCAGAAGAGCTTTTGGCGGAGCTCTCCCCCGCTCTGGGGGAGGAGACATGCACTGCGCATGCCCAGAGCGGGAGAGAGAGCCGCCTCCCACTCAGTTCCTTCGACCGCCACTGTCAAGGCCAAAGAATCCAAAACAGGACATCTGGAGATGCCAGCAGCGGGGAAGGCTGGGTGGGATTGTGGTACTGCACAGATGACCACTCGAAGATCATCAGTTACAGGTAAGCAACCTGTTTATCTTCGTCGTGGTCTCTGTGCAGTCCCACACATGGGTGATTACAAGAGCTGAACCAGTTGGAGGAGGGAGCTGGCAGCTGCAAAGGACACAAAAATACTGGTTAAGACACAGCATCACCACCAAAACAAATCACCCAGGGTGTACCAGGATCAAGCAAGAGAGATCGCAGCACCGTCTGACCAAAGGCAGCATCCCGCCGAGCTCGGACGTCGAGTGCATAGTGGGTCACGAAGGTCGATGCCGAGGACCACGTAGCAGCCGCACAGACATCTTCCAACGGGACACCGGCCAGGAAAGCGGTGGACGTCGACACCGCCCGCGTGGAATGGGCAGTGAGACAGGTAGGAACGGGTTGACGCGCCAGCTCATAGCAAAGGGCTATGGTGGAAGTCACCCACTTAGAGAGACGTTGAGAAGAAATGGGTTCCCCCGCATGAGGGGGGCCATAAGCTAGGAACAGCCGAGGAGATTTACGTATGGGCTGTGTCCTGTGTAGATAGAAAGAGAGCGCTCTGCGCACATCTAAACAGTGCAGGGCTCTCTGAGAGGCATCAGTCGGGTTCGGGAAGAATGTAGGCAGAACAGACGACTGAGAGAGGTGAAAGGCAGAGATGACTTTAGGGAGGAAGGAAGGATCTGTTCTAAGGACCACCTTCTCCCTATGAAAAACGGTATAGGGGGGATCGGCCCTAAAGGCCACTAGCTCCCCTACTCTGCGGGCAGTGGTAATGGCTACGAGAAAGGCCGTCTTCCAGGACACTAACCTGAGGTCAGCGGTAGCCATCGGCTCGAACGGTTTAGCCATGAGCTGAGAAAGGACTAGAGACAAGCTCCAGGAAGGCACCAACGGTTTCCTAGGCGGGCACATGCGAAGAAGACCCTTGAGGAACATCTTGGTGAGACGGTGGGAGAACACTGACGAGCCTTGGATGAGGGGGTGGTAGGCGGAGATCGCCGCCAAATGAACCCTCAAGGACGAGTATGCCAGGCCCGCATCCTTCAAATGCACGATGTAGGCGAAGATCTCACGGAGAGATGATCGAATCGGATCGAAGGAGTGATCAGCAGCATAGGATTGGAATCTGTTCCACTTGAACTGATAGGAACGTCGAGTAGAAGGCTTCCTAGCATTCAGGAGGATTTCAGAGACCTGAGGCAGGAAGTCTAGGGCTGGATCTTCCAGGCCGTTAATTTGAAAAATCCCGGATTGGGATGGATGATTCTCCCTTGGGCCCGAGAAAGGAGATCTGGGACGACAGGGAGGGGCGGAAGGATCGACAGGAGAGTTGAAGCAGGTGCGGGAACCAGACCTGGCGTGGCCACCACGGAGTGATCAGAATGCAGGAGGTGCGGTCTGCATGAATCTTCTGCACGACCTGAGAGATGAGAGGGAACGGAGGAAACAGATAAAACAGGGTTCCGTTCCATTTGTGGAGAAAGGCATCCCCGAGCGACCGAGCAGACGGGGGACCCCTGCTGAAAAACAGGCGACATCGAGCATTGTCGACGGACGCGAAGCCGTCGACAGATGGGTGACCGAACTCTTGAAACAGAGGCCGAAGGTACCGGAGGGGAATGGACCATTCGTTGTCCGATGAGGCAGAACGACTCAACTGGTCCGCATCGACATTCTGATCCCCGGGAATATCGATCGCCGAGAGCGTGATGGAGTGACGGAGGCACCAGGACCAGAGGTCTATCGCCAACGTGCAGAGACGAACAGAGGCAGTGCCGCCCTGTCTGTTGACATAATAAACAGCCGTGGTGCTGTCGGAAGCCACTTGGACGACACGGCCTTGGAGGGTCGGAAGAAAGGACCGAAGGGCCAGGTAGATCGCTTGCAGCTCCAGATAATTTATGTGGCGAGCTGCATCTCGAGCAGACCAAGCCCCTTGAACAGTAAGCGTTCCGCTCCGGGCTCCCCAACCCGAGAGGGAAGCGTCCGTGGTCAACAGCAAGTCGGGAGGAGGAGGACGAAATGGCATCCCGGAAAGGAGGTGGACAGGTTGAGCCCACCACTCGAGGGAGGCGAGGACGGTTTGTGGGATCGACAGAATCGTGTGCCAAGGCCTCCGGAGGGGATCGAAGGCTCGTAGGAGCCAGAGCTGAAGCGGCCGCATCTTCAACCGGGCGTTGCGGACAACGAACACCGTAGAGGCAAAGTGACCCAGAAGCCTCATGACCGAACGGGCGGATTGTTGGGGACACGTCTGAAAGGCGGACACCATCGCCCGAATGTCGGAAGCCCTGGACTCCGGAAGGAAAGCCGCTTCGAGGTTGGTGTCGAGTCGAGCCCCGAGGAATCGAAGGATTTGGAGGGGCTGAAGGGAGGACTTGGCGTGGTTGACGCAAAGGCCAAGAGCACGGAGGAGGGAGAGAGTCTCCCGAGTGTCGTGGAGCAATTGAGTTGGCGTTGGAGCCACGAGAAGCCAGTCGTCGATGTAAGGATAAAGAGTGACTCCCCGTCGGTGGAGTTCGGCTACCACCACAGCCATCAGCTTGGTGAACACCCGTGGAGCTGTAGAAAGGCCGAAGGGAAGCACCCTGTACTGGTAGTGGGCATCTCCAACGGCGAAGCGGAGAAACCGCCGATGTTGGGGACGGATCGTGACATGGAAGTATGCGTCGTGAAGATCGACTGACGCGAGCCACGCTGCCCGTGGAATGAGAGGGAGGATCGACTGCAGAGTGACCATTCTGAATTTCTGATACCGAATGTAACGGTTGAGATCCCGAAGGTCCATAATTGGTCTGAAGCCGCCGTCCCTCTTGGGGACCAGGAAATACTTCGAGTAGAAGCCGAGAGTTCGTTGCGCCTCCGGGACGACCTCGATGGCCCCCTTGGCAAGGAGAGCAGAAACCTCGAGATCGAGGAGGGGGTCTGGAGGCATGACGACAAAGTGTGGGAGGATCGGAGGCGAAACGAACTCTATGGCGTACCTGACCCGCAGGATGGTGAGGACCCAAGAGTCGGTTGAAATTTCTTCCCAGGCTGGTAGAAAGGGGAAGAGGCGGGTACGGACGGAAGGAGTGAACGACATTGGAGAGAGACGGTGGGGACAGTCAAACAGACTGCTTAGGCTGCGGCGGCTTTTTGGTGGGTTGGGAACGGTGTTTGGAAGGAGGACGGGAGTCGTACGGTTTCCTCCTCCATTGGGAGTGAGGTGCCGGAGATAGGTATCGCCTGGAGGCGGAAGGTTTCCAGGAACGGTTTCTGGGACGGTAAGGTGCAGCCGAGATTCCAAGGTTTTGGGCCTGCTTACGACTCTCATCAACAGCCTTCAACACTTCGTCGGTGGTGGAGTGGAAGAGGCCGTTTCCGTCAAAGGGGAGGTCTTCTACACGGAACTTGACGTCCGGTTGTAGGGAGGTGCCCCGCAGCCAGGCATGACGCCGTAGAGCGACAGAAGACACCAGGAGTTTAGAGGAGCAGCTGACTGCATGACGAACGGAATTGATTTGTTGCTTTGATATGGCACAAACCTCAGACAAGGCAGCCGAGAGAGTGGGACGGTGCTCTTCCGGAACAAACTCCAGGACAGGGCGAATTGCATTGGCAACGTTGAATGCGTAAGCAGACAAATACGACAGATAAGTATCGACCCGGAGATTCATGGAGGCCAGAGAGTACATCTTCTTGGCCAGAAGATCCAGTTTACGACCCTCACGGTCAGGGGGCGTGGACTGGCGAGCAGGCTGCCTCGATTTCGAAGAAGAGTGAACCACCATGGAGTTTGGTGGTGGCTGAGAAAGGAGGAATTTGCCAGGAGCATCCTGGATCCTATACAACCCATCATAGCGCCTCGAAACCGGAGGGATCGAAGCCGGGTGTTCCCATGACCCTTTCAACATAGGAAGGTGGACAGGCAGCAAAGGCAAGATGGGAGACGGAGGAAGATCAGCCTGGACCAACCGGTGAACGACGTCGGTCACTGCTGGGGACTCCGTAAAGCCCTGAACTTGGAGGGCAGTCGCCATCCTGGTAACGAGCTCCAAAAATGCCTTAGGGCCTTCTGTAGGGGAAATCGACCCCGAGCGTCGGTGCTCGTCCTCGATTCGAGAGACCTCGGGATCGAACTCCGCCGAATCCGACCCGTCCGAGATCGACATAGGAGAGGAGGATCGGGGTTGGACAAGGTCGACGACCGGATGGTCGACGGCAGGACGGTGTCGAGGTTCCATTGGGGAACTCCTCGGAGCGTCCCGATTTCTGGGAAGGTCAGAAGGCTGTTCCCGAGAGGCAGAATGAGCCGAGGCCACAGATGCCGAGCGCCGAGGGCGGTCAGGGGCATGGGCCTGATCTCCGCGTTCCGAATGCCGGATTCGGTCATAGCGGTGTCTCTCCGGTGTCGGAGACCTCGAATAATAGTAGGCCGCATCCGGGCGCTCCCGACGGTCTTCGCAGGACCAGCATTGGTGGTCAGAGGCGGAATCAGACGACGACGGGGATTGCCTACGGATCAGGCATCGACGACCAAGTCGAGATCGAGACCAAGCATGGCGGTGCACAACCAGACCCTCGTCCAAAGTGTGGATCGGGGTAGTGGAGCGCCTCCGTGGAGACCGGGAGCCTGTTCGCGGAGACAGGTGCGGAGGCGATCTGGTCAACTGGCCCAACGGTATCGTCCCCGTAGGTGACGAGTGGGGGTGCTGCGGAGTCTGATGTCGAGCCGCAGACTGCTGAGATGTAGAGGCAAGGGCCGGCATCGACGTCGACAACCCAGTCACGATGATGGGGTCCACTTTCGAAACCGAAGCAGAGGGCGTGGCCTTCGACCTCGAAGGGGTCTTATCTTCAGCCCGCTTAGGTTTCTGTTTCGGTGCCTTTGAGGAGGTGTCCGATTTCTTGGCTACCGAGACCTGGGAAGCTCCCGAAGACATTGTGGGACGCAGAGCCGATTCAACAAGAAGAGCTTTGAGCCTAGCCTCTCGATTACGGTGAGCCTGACGAGTGAAACTCGCGCAATGAGGGCAAGAATCTACTCTATGGGCCTCTCCCAAACAAACTAAGCAAAGGTCGTGCCCGTCGTTGGATGGAATTTTAGCAGGGCAACGACGACAGACCTTAAAGAATTGAGTCTTTCCCATACAAAAATCCCCACCCACCCTCCAAAGAAAGGAGAGGGGGGGGAAGAGAGATAGACAAAGATTTTTTTTTTTTAAATGTTTTTTAGAAGAGAAAGAAGCAAATGGAAAAAGAAAGTGAAAGCGAAGAAAGATATACTCAGCTGAGGTAAATGGAGGAACGACAGGAACGAGGTGTGAACACGAAGGCGGTCGAAGAAGAACTGAGTGGGAGGCGGCTCTCTCTCCCGCTCTGGGCATGCGCAGTGCATGTCTCCTCCCCCAGAGCGGGGGAGAGCCCGCCAAAAGCTCTTCTGAGGAAAAGCTCTAGACGTTTCTCCGAACGAGGTCGTGCGCAGGCGCCCAACCCATGTGTGGGACTGCACAGAGACCACGACGAAGATCAAACGACTTCTTCTTTGTTTGAACCAAACAGCTGTTGAGGAGACGAGAGACTGAAGCCTGTTTGTTGCAGAGGGCGGGGAAAGGCGAAGGAGCTGCTATAGGACGATAAAGCCGTGCGGGATCTCTCAAGTGCCGCCCACAGCGAGAGCGAGCCTTTTCTGAATGCACTGAGCGGCTCAGTAGTGCAGGGAAAACCTCCTTCAAAAGCTTCTATTTTTAAAAAATAAATAAATATGGAAATAGTGAGAAAGAGTTTTACGGCGCCAGAAAGACTACCGAGTGTTTTATTCTAAGGAAGGTTTTTGCAGCAGAGAGCCTGCCTCCCCCGATGCTTCTTTAAAAAGCCTGCCAGTCTGTTAACTCAGCTTTATTTTTGCTGCAGACAAGGTGAGGGCTTTCTGGAATCAGGGCCGGCTCCAGCTTATGTTGCACCCTAGGCGAGGATCCCTTCTGGCGCCCCCCCCCCCGTGCGCCCACCAATATTCAAAAATAAATGCATTTTAGGAAGAATGAAAAACACACATTTTGAAATTGCTAATTTCTTTTTTTTAATTGTGAGAAAAAGACAGAAAAACACAAATCACAAAACATTTTGAAAACTCCTGTTAATTGTGGTGTTGAAATTGTAAAGTCTCTTTAGTTTTTCCATTTCAGGCACATCATATTCTGATTTTGCGTGCCTTTTCTTTGGCAAATTTTGCCACCAATTCCTTCAGGTCAAGGGCTGATGCTTCAGCATGTTCAATTGAGATAGTTGCCAAACCAAGTAATCTATTTTGCAGCATTGTCCAGCGTATGTGTGTTTTTATAAGTTTGAGTTTTGAGAAACTGCGCTCACCACTTGCCACTGACACTGGAAGTGTGAGGAGGATCCTTAGAGCGACATAAACATTAGGCACACTATCCTGGAGATTTTGCTGAAGTATGACGAGAAGTACTCTTTGTGGCGGCATAGACTTTGGAAGTCTTCGAGCTACTGCTTGCAGTTCACAACACAAATCTTCAGCATCAATATCTTTGTTTCCATCGTGCATCAATGCTTGTTCCAAATTCTTGCAGGCCTTATGTACATCTTCTGTGCATTTTTTGTTAATACTGTATGTATCATACAGGAAGCCAAAGAGGGAATTATAGTGTTGTAGTTGTTGGAATCTCTCTTCAACTGATTGTATGGCCACATCTAAGACAGCATAATAGAAATTCACTTTGAATTTTTGCTTTGGATCTTGTGGTGCCTCGTCTCCTGCCTCATACTCAAACTGCTTTTTCTTTCTCCTTTGTCTTTGTTCTGTCTCAAAGTTTGGTAGTATCTCTAGTTCTTTTGCAATCTCAGTAGCAGCTACCAAAACTTGTTCAAAAACCACATCACACCTACAGTCCACAAGGTAGTTCTTGGTTACTTGTAATTGGCCTGTAGCTAAATTTAAATCAGCTTCCTTATTTTGTAGTAGCTTGCTTGTCAGATTAATTTCAAAAAGGATGTTGTACCATGTAACTAGGGAGACCACAAACTTGAACTTACTAATTGCATCGGCAAGACCCTTAGCTTCAACTCGAGAATCACTTGTGGATGATTTCTGTAGGCTTGGGTCATTAAAGATCTCCATTAAAGCGTCATATATACTACCAAGATGATATCTCAGTGGTTTCAAAGCATCAATCCGACTCTCCCATCTGGTTTGACTTAGTGGCTTAACTGTAATGGCTGGTACATGGCTAGTTAGAATTTGCCAATGACGAGTTGATGCAGAGAAATAATTATAGATCTGCTGGACCAACATGAAGAAACTTGTTGCTTCCAGGCAACACTTAGCAGCATCATTGACTACCAGGTTTAAAGAGTGTGCGCTGCAGGGCACGAAAAGGCACGTGGATTTATATCCAGGACTCTCTTTTGAACTCCATGTTCTTTGCCTCTCATGTTACTCCCATTATCATAACCTTGACCGCGCAGATTCTCAAGTGGTAATCCCATTTGCTCAAGCAGTCCAAGAAGAGTTTCTGTCATAAAGGCACCTGTAGTCTCCTTTAGTGGAACAAATCCCAAGAAATGTTCTCGTATCGTAACCTCAGGCTCAGACATCTCAGTATCTGGTGGTTTTATTACACTGACAAAACGTACAATTATTGTCATTTGTTCAGTATGACTAACATCAGGTGTGCAGTCCAGAATAACTGAGTAGTACTTGGCTGAGTTTACATGTGCTAAAATGTTCTGCCTTATAGCACTTGCTAGAAGCTCTATAAGCTCATTTTGGATGCCTTTTCCTAGGTAGTGAACCATGGTTTCTTCATCTTTAACTCTGCACACATGTTCAGTCATGATAGGGTCAAAAAGGGCTAAAAGTTCAACAAGCTTCAAAAAATTTCCATTGTTCTCACTGTACAACTTTTCAGTTGTACCACGGAATGCTCAGGTTTTGCATGCCAAGAAATCTAACCATGGCAATCAAGCGTTCCAAGACCTGTCGCCAATATTGCTCTTCTTCCCTGATTTTCTGCTGGTTGATAGCATCGATTGTTTTTCTTTTCCATAACCGCAGTTCAAGTTCTCTCCAGGCCTGGTAATTGTCTAAATGGAGAGTACTCCTCTCATGTGTAGACAGAATTGCTCCAATGTTCTTCCAGTCTTTGGAACCTGGGTCTTGGAGAGCTGTTGCAGCACCATCTCTTTTGCTGAACAGCCTACAGCAAAAACAAAAAACCACATCTTTTGTAGTGGAATATATTAGCCATTGTCGGCACACTTCTTCACCATTTGCCAGTCTCCTCTTGTAGTAGACAGGAGAGAATCTTCTTTTTTGGGAGTCTTTTGGGAAATCATATGCTACAATCTGCTGTGGTCCATGTTCAACTATAAACTGTCGCAAATTATCACTGCAGTACTTAGGCCAGTTAGCAGGGTCACTGTAATCCAAGCCAGGCGCAATACCAACTTCTTTGGCAGTCATCGCAGTACTCTCCGTTTCCTCAAAATCCTCTGTTTCCGCTGTGTGTTCCACTGGAACATCTCCACATTGTGCCACTTTTCCCTCAGAAGTAATACCACTTGTCATAGGAGCAACATCACTTGTGGTAGGAGCCTCCTCAGTGGTAGCTTCTTGTTCTTTACTTATTTTTCCTGTGCAAAGGAATTTCTGGAGGGACATCTTTTGCTTGGCTTCATCCTTGGCTCTTTCTGCCTTTCGTTTGTGGAACTGAGCTCCAGATGGTTTTTTTTATCAGCCATAACTCCCTAGAAAAATGACCAAATGTATAAAACTACTTTCAGATCAGGAAAGATGAAAATTGATGGCACTCCACTCCCCTTAAATCCAGTAGGAGTCTACGCCACCTCCTCACTGGTCTGTGCTTCTAAACCCTGTCCTTCTAAGCCAGTTTGGTGCAGTGGTTAAGAGTGGTGGACTCTAATCTGAGAACCAGGTTTGATTCCCCACTCCTCCATATGCATCAAGCTGGGAGGCCTTGGGCCAGTCACAGCTCTGTCAGAGCAGTTCTCTCAGGGGCCTCTCAAGTCCCACAGGGTGTCTGTTGTAGGGAGAGGAAGGTCAGGAGATGGTAAGCTGCTCTCAGACTCCAAGTGAAATCCAAACCTCCTCATTATTAGTCTTTGTCAGGCCACTGTGGCAGACTACATGAGCACCATCAGCTTCTGCCAAGCCTCCCAAGAGCTCGCTGATCTCAGGGGACTCTCAGGCTTGGGGAGGGGAGGGGCTTCAATGAGGCGCAGAGTCCACCTTCCAAAACAGCTAATTTCTTGGTTGCCTAGAGATCAGTTTTAATACCAGGAGATCTCCTGCCACCCTAATGGAGGTTGGCTACCATACTAAAAATCATGAGAAATGGGGTGGGAGGTGTGGGGTGTGTGTGAAACAACTGAATTGAAGAGGGGCACAGAATGGGATGATCATGACTTGAACAAATAAATAAAACATGCGGCTCTTGCGCTGCTCCCCCCCCATCCAACTGTGATTAAATTTGCTGTGGTCATTTTCCAAATGTCTGCCTGATGAAAAAGCCCCCACCCCTACACCATGCCATGCCTGGGAGGAAGGGCTTTCCCCTTGGCTACCAATCTGCAGACTGCAGGGATGTACTAAAAGGAAGGACAGGGTTGCCCATTGGAAACAATGGGATACACTTGAAGGTCCATTAGAAATAATGGGAGCCAAGAATGCCAACTGACTTGCATAGGCTCCATTGAAACACATGACAGTACAAGCAGAGTTGCAAAGCAAATGTGGAATGGATTTTCCATTAGGGTCTCTGGGCCCAAACAGACTACTCTGGGACTGGAATGACAGGCTCCAGCTTGGAAGGACAGCCCCTAGGAGTCACAGAAGTCTTCTGGGACTGGGATGAGAGTCACAAGAACATTCATGCTACTCCCAAGGGCTGTCATCCCACTCTGTGGCCTCTCATTCAAGTCCATTCCTCATTTTTATTGCAACTCTCCTTGTACTGTCCTGCATTTCAAGGGAGCTCATGCAAGCCCTTCCTTTTAGTCGGGAAAGGAACGTGGCTTCCCAAGGGGGGGGCGCTTCTCCTGCCGCCGCCTCCTCCCCGCCTGCCTGCCCCAGCCACGGGGGGGGGTGCAGAAGGGTCCCCTCCTGCAGCAGGGGCAAGGCCACCGCCTCCCCCAGAAGGAACAGCGGGAGAGGAAGCAGGGGAGGAAGGGTGCAGCAAAGGTACTGGGGTGGCCCTCCCTGTCTCGCCTTCTCCAAGGGGGGGGCATGTGCATGCATGCTTCTCCAAGCTCTCCCCCGCCCCATGATCCTCTTCCTGGTGGGGCAAGCAGCAGGGGGCAGGCGCCCTCGGCATGCTCCCTGCTCTGGAGGGGCTGACTCCTGGCTGGAGAACCCCCAGCGGCAGAAGCTGGGCTCTCCCCTCCAAAACGGCTCCTTCTCCTCTGCCCTCCCCCATCCCCCTTCAGGGAGCACCCATGACTGGCACTTGGGGACCCGGAGAGGGTGGCTGGGCTTGGCGGGGCGGCCATTATGGGGGTCTCCTCCCTCACTCCCTCGACAGCCTCTGTGTCTGGAGGGAGGCCCAGCAGGGAAAGGGCGGCCAGCCAGCCAGCCGTGGGGCGTCAGGGTCTTCGCTGGGGCTGGGGAACATCTCGCCTCCTGGGGAAGGGCAGGGGGCGCAGGCAAGGCAGGTCCGGAGGAGGCGCCCTTTCGCCAGCTTGCTGAAGACACCAACCTTTCCAGTGGGGGTGGCGGGGGCCGCAGGGTCCAACTTGCAAGGAGTTCTCCTGGGAGCGGGCGGGACTCGGGACGTGCAGAGGCTTCTCAAAGGGCGGCAGCAACTCCGTGTGGCCAGCACGTGCAGCTGCACTTCCACTTTTAAAGAGGAGGAGCAGCGCAGGCGCAGCAGGGCTTTGGCGAGGGAGGGCGGGGTGGGCGGGGCTGCAGGTCACCATGGTGCCCCCCTTCCCGGCCGCTCTAGGCAGCTGCCTAATTTTGTCTATGGGTGGTCCGGCCCTGTCTGGAATTAGTAGTTACAATGGAAATGAGTGTACAGGATAAATTTGAGAGTGATCATGGTGCACCGGCATGCCGAAGTCAATGCTTGATAAACCCCTCTGAGAAGCCCAGACAGACGCCACTAGTTTGGTGTAGTGGTTAAGTGAGTGAACTCTAATCTGGGAGAACCGGGTTTGATTCCCCACTCCTCCACTTGCACCTGCTGATGTGATCTTGGGTCAGTCACAAGCTCTGGCACAGCTGTTCCTGTAAGAGCAGTTTGTGTTGTAGTTCTCTCAGCCCCACTTACCTCACAGGGTGTCTGTTGTGGGGCGGGGCTAATCTGAGATTAGAAGAAAACAGGTTAGGGCAGACTTGCTGGAGGGCAAGACCCATCTGAGAAGACCAGATCCTGTCTTGCCCTCAGCTCTGTCCTGGCTAATTTGAGGTTAGAAGAAAGGGGGGGGGGATTTGAGAGCTGTAATGTACCCAGAGCAGAACAGGGGTCCAGGCCAGCCATGTGCTAGAACCAGTTCCAGCCTGTTCACCTGTGGCTGGACTAAGAGCCTGAGTTTTGCTCCTGAAGACAATGGACAGTAGGATCCTAGCTCCCTTCCAACTGGGGGACTAGGATCCAGGAAGATAATGCAATCAATGTGTATAGTCCAATCATGAGTGTGTGTGTGTGTGTTGGGGTGTGGGTTTCTTGGGGATATAAGCCGCCTGCGAGCTGGTTTAAGTTGTCTTGTTCTCAACCTTGAAATAAAAGTAAGAGCTGATTTCACTCTGCTGACTCGTCAGTCTCAGTCCTTTTCAAGAGCCCAGCTCTCAAGCTACAGAGAAGTGGGGGAGGGAACTCTTCCCTCCCAGACTGCCACGTCTCCACCACCAGGTCCGACTCCAGAGCAGCCATCGAGCTGCCAGTGGTAGATGCATTCTCTGCGCTTGTGCAGATAACACTTTTTAATTTGGGGGGGAATTCAAACCCCCCACACTTCTTGCAAACCTAGGGAGCCCTCTGAATTTGCAGAAACATCCGTTGAGCTCCCATGTGGCCCCAATCCACAGATTTAGTTATCTGCAGATTGGGGGCTCTTTGGGTGGCTATTACAATATAAATCCAGGTGGGTAGCCTTGTTGATCTGAAACAGCAGAACAAAGTTTGAGTCCAGTGGCAGTTTTACTGTTCAGTTTATTAGATTTAAAAGCCTGTAGGCCATACACCATAAAAGATAATTTTTAAATTTTAAAAGATTTTAGACATTTAAAAAGACAGTATAACAGAAATGTGCCACATCTAATTATTGCATAGACTACTCAGCAGAAGTCTCAACCTTGTAGATTCGGAAAAGGAAGAACATTTTAATAGCCATTTCCTTAGGAACTTTTCTCTTGCAACTGCATGTTTTGGGCAACAAAAAAATATATGGGCAAGTGAGTCTATAGTTGCTAATAGGCAGTTGCAATAGCCTTGACTTGCTGAGATGCCCTGAAAATGACCTTTCATCTGTGCAGATGGGAATGCATTGCACTTTTAAGACCAACAGAGTTTTATTCAAGGTATGAGCTTTTGTGTGCACGCACACTTCCTTAGATATCTGAGGTAGTACTCGGAACATAACCTTGTGGTGCCAAAACCAGTGTTTGGACTAGGGTTCCCAAGTACTTACTGCGTGGGGGCGGGGAAAACATGCTTCCTGACTGGACCAATCCTCCCTGTAACGCACCATGCCGTCGCCAGGAAGTGATGCCAGGCGACGCTCTGGCAATGGGGCTGAAAACTCGATGGTACCAGCCACATTGCCAGAGCGTCACTAGCATCACTTTCTGGCAACGGCATCTTGCAGCGCGTCTTTCCTTCCCCCGGGAATGGTCCTGCCAGGACATATCCGTCCCCCACCGAAATAAGGTAAGTTCTTGGCAAGCCTAGTTTGGACTGGCACCACTGTATGCCTTCTAGCAGGGGACAGTCTCCAGAGTGTGGGGATGTGTCATTTGTGGTGGTCCAGAGAGATTGTTTTGGGGTGCAGCCTGGCCCCAGTATCCACCTGTGTGATTGTCCTGGGGGCACCCCATTTTGGAGCAGCTGGCACAAGAACTGCACTTTGGACTGGGAAACGGCATATGATCTCTCGAAACAAAGAGTCCCCTGAATATAGGGGTCTATGACATGTGGCAGTTCAAACCTTATTTTGGGGTGGAGAGGGCATTCAGTCATTCCAGTTCCTTATTCAAATCTCCTTTGAAATACAGGCCTGTTGGTGGTTGTCCAAATAGTAGCTTGTGGCGCCAGAACCAGTGTTTGAATTGGGTACCACTGTAAGTTCTCTTGCAGGGGACAGTCTCTGGAGTGTGGGGATGTGTCATTTGGGTGATCCAAAGATTGTTTTGGAGTGCAACCTCGCCCCAGTGTCTGCCTGTGTGATTGTCCTGGGGGCACCCTGCTTTGGAGCAGCTGGCACAAGAACTGGGCTTTGGACTAGGAAACAGCATGTGTTTCCTGAAACAGGAGAGTCCCTGGAATGTGGGGGTGTATGATATGTGGTGATCAAAACCTTATTTTGTGGTTATCAAAACCTGGGGTTCAGAGCTTTCAAACTCTGTTTTTTGTTGAAATCATGAACAAGTCACAAATAAGGAACTGGGAACCAGCTTCTGCCTTGTAGGCTCTACCCTGAAATCTCCAGAAATTTCCCAACCTAGAGTTAGCAACTCTAAACCAGGATGGGGAAAAGGTAGCGTGTTGTCGTGTGGGGAGTTTTGTGTGGGAGTATCAAAATCTGAAGAGCATGAGACAGGCTCAAAGATTCATTTTATAGAACAACAAAAAATTGGCATGTTTATAGTTCAGAGTCAGGTAGCAGGCAAAAGGGCTTCTCCAATTACGAGAAGCAGAAGTAAAAGCAGAATTACTGCCTAGCTATGGAGTTTTGTTTCTTTCAGTTCTGTTTCCTCTCTCTCCTCTCTGGATTCTGGAAACGCAAGTAGAACAGTTATATGGTTTGCATTTAACACTAAAGTGAGAGGGAAGTTTTCAGAAGGGGAGAAGAATCAACATTGCATTTAAGATAATACTGTTTAAACCAGCTTCCTTGCTGAGGTGTCAGTGCCTATATTTATATGAACTTGATCTAACGCTGCAGTTTGATATCACCTCAGTATAAAGGATGAATGCTGTATGTCCTCAGGATACCAGTTTGTCGGGGAATAAGCTGGTGTCAGAATGAATTCCTTCTTAAATAAAACTGCCTAATCTGCTAGCAGAAAAGTCTTGAGTTTTCTCTCTCCCAGCTAGACCCTCAGTAAGGGGCGGGGAGGGGGTCCATTAGATTTAAAGGGGAAATCCCTAACACTTAACATCAAAGATACCAAGTTCCCAGAGGTTATTTATAAATGCATTAATCCTGTAGCAAGGCCCCATCATACCCCGTGGTGGAATGGCTGCCAAGGCTCATTGCCTCTGATGGAGCCATCCACTGCTGCTGACTCCCTGTTTGCACATCTCCTCTGATGCCTGCAGTCACACCCTTCCACCAGCTGCTCCTGTTTTGTCACCTGTGCTCCCAGCTGCAAGTGCTGCCTAGCACTGCTGGAGGAGGGCATGTGGGTGGTGCACAAAGCATCAGTGTTCCTGGTGGCCACAGCAGTGGCTCTCCTAGCTTCACCCAGCACCCTTGGGAAAAGGGCATGCAGGCAATGTGGGCAGCTGTGAATGACTGCAGGTGATGGAAGAGCTTGCAGACGAAGGTCAGGTAGACAGGCAGAGGCACACAGGTGGGTGGGCAAGAAGGGGACCTAGTAGTGGGCATGGAGGTCCGAAGCACTCTCTGCCCAGAACCCCCAAAGCCTTGAGTTGTCTCTGGCCTCTAGTATATGGTGTCTATCCAAGTGCTTTAGTTTTAGTAAGCTTTTCAAAAAGATACTGGTTTAAACTTTTTTTTTTTATAAACAAAGTTTTTATTGGGATGCATTCAACATTTTCAACAACGTTACCAATACAGTTTAAAGGAATTTCCATCCCTTCCCCCACACCTCCCCTAATAGGCTTCCAACACTGCTAATAACAAAAAGAATAGATTAGACGGTAATCAAGTTTAGACTTATAACATTCGACAAACCAGGTAACACATTTCAGATATATAAAAAACCTAACTATTTTCAACACAGTTTCAAATGAAAGTATAATACAATCCAGAGTTCACTTCACTTCTCATTCAGTATCCATACAAATCAAGATTATACATTTTCCCCTTCATTCTATATTCAGTTTCCATATACAGTTTCAAACCTTCCCAATCTTTTAGATACAGTTCTGCCATTTGTCCATTTAGTTTTTTCGTCATTTTGTCCATTTCAGCTAAGAACAGCAGTTTTCTAAACCAGTCATGTATATCCGGCACCTTCTCCGCTTTCCATTGCTGAGCGAAGGCCATTCTCGCCGATGTAATCATGTACCATAGTAGTGTCCTTTTTTCTTGTGGATTTTTTTCCATTGTCAAACCTAAGAGAAGAAGTTCCGGGCTTCTCTCAATCGGGATTTTTAATATTTTCTGCATCACACAGTGTATATTGGACCAGTATACCTTTGCTTTATCACATGACCACCACATATGGTAAAAAGAACCCTCTATTTTTTTACATTTCCAACATTTGTTACTCAAGTTCTTATCCATACTAATATTAGCAATCTTTTTTGGTGTCATATACCACCTGTACATCATCTTGTAACAATTTTCTTTTACATTGACACAGGTAGACATTTTAAACGATTTTTTCCACAAAAACTCCCATGCTTCCATAGAGATTTCTTGTTCATGTTTATGGCCCATTTTATCATTTGCTCTTTAACAGTTTCATCCAAAGTATATGCAGTCAACAAAGTTTTATACATCTTTGATATCATTTTTCGCTCTCTTTTCAACCATATATTTTCAAACTCATCATTCTTAGCTCTAAAACCAACCTCTTTACAATCTTTTTTGTAAATATCCCGTATTTGACAATATTGTAACCATCCATACTCAAATTCTAGTTCATTGTTTGGTTTTAAAACATATTTTTTCCCCTCTTTTTGCAACAGTTTTCAACCAATCATTACCTTTATGTTCTGAAAGAGGATGTATAACTGCAGCTGGAACAATCCACAAAGGCCTCTCCTCAGAAACTGTATCCTTATATCTGGTCCATGCATCAAACAATGTTCTCCTTACATAATGATGCTTAAACATTGAATCAACTTTATTTTTCCCATACCAAAGGTAGGCATGCCAGCCAAATCTGCAATCGTGACCGTCAAGGGCCAAAAGTTTTCTATTTTCCAAATTAACCCAGTCAGATAACCAAGACATACATACAGCTTCATGATACAAACGCAAATTCGGGACTTGGAAGCCACCTCTGTCTTTAATATCGTACATTATTTTCATTTTAATTCTTGGCTTCTTTCCTGCCCAGATAAATTTAAAAATTTCTCTTTGCCATTTCACCAACACTTTCACATCTTTCACAATTGGTATTGTCTGAAACAAAAACATTAACCTGGGCAATACATTCATTTTGACAACGGCAATTCTTCCAAGAAGAGATAATCTAAGTTTTTCCCATTTTTCTAAATCACACTTTATCAGAACCCACAATTTTTCATAATTATTCTTAAACAAATCAATATTTTTCATTGTAATTTCAACTCCCAAATATTTAACCTTTTTAACCACTTCACATTCTGTCACATTTTGTAACATTTATTGCTTTGTAGCTATCATGTTTTTACACAATATTTTGGATTTATTCTTATTTACATAAAACCCTGCGAGATCACCAAATTCTTTAACTTTTTCAAATATCATCGGCATATTATGAACCGGATCTTCAACAATAAACATAATATCATCAGCAAATGCTCTTAATTTATATGAAAAACCTCTGACATTCAAGCCTTTTATGTTATCATCATCCCTGACCACTTGCAGCAATATCTCCAAGATCCAGATAAATAACAATGGTGACAGGGGACACCCCTGTCTAGTTCCTTTTCTGACCCGGAACCCGTCTGTTGATTCTGCATTTACAATCACCGCTGCTTTTTGTTCTTTATATATTGATTGAATCATTCTCGTAAATTCTGCGCCCATCTGGGATTTCTCAAACACTTTAAACATAAATTCCCAATTTAAATTATCAAATGCCTTTTCTGCGTCCAAAAATAAAAAACCAACTTCTTTTTCCGGGTGTTTATCATAGTACTCAATTGCATCCAATACCACCCTCATATTGTCTTTTATCTGTCTATTTGGCAAAAATCCTGCTTGGTCTTCGGCAATAGTGTTTTTCAAAAACCCTTTAAGGCGCTCCGCTAAAATTTTTGCAAAAATCTTATAATCGTTGTTTAAAAGTGAAATTGGTCGATAATTCTTTACATTTGTTAGATCTTGCTTTTCTTTCGGAATTAGGGTGATCGCAGCTTCATTCCAGGAATCTGGAATTTTCCCAGTTCTTCTGATTTCATTTAAGAGAATCTCTAGCACCGGAACCAGGTCTTCATGAAATTTTTTATAAAATTTTGCTGAAAAACCGTCCGGCCCTGGAACTTTGGAGATCTTTGCCTCTCCAATTGCCTTACTGATTTCTTCTTTAGTTATTACAGCATTTAATATTGCTTTCATTTCAGGGCTTGGTTGCATCAGGTTGACCTTAGATAAATAGTCTTGCACCTTTTGCTGATCCACTTGTTTTGCTTGAAAAAGAATCGCATAATATTTATAGAATTCCCTCCGGATCCCTCCTGGGTCTGAAATTTCTTTATTTCCGTCTTTCACTTTGATTATTGTTTTATTCTCTCTTCTTTTCTTCAATTGCCATGCCAAATATTTACCGGGTTTATTTGCACCTTCAAAGGACTTCTTTTGCAGTTTTTTCAAGTTCCAATATACTTCTTTGTTTAGCCTCGCCTCATATTGCTCCCTTAGGATCCTCAGTTCTCTCAAAATCTTCTTTTTGCCAGGTCTTTTCTTAAGCTCCACTTCTTTTTCTCGAATATTTTCCATAATCTCTTTGTCTAGTTTCAATTGTTGTTTTCTTTCATTATTATTAATTGCAATCAGATGTCCTCTCATCACAGCTTTATAGGCCTCCCATACCGTTTGCGTCTGTACTTCCTTGTTTAAATTCAGTTGAAAATATGTTTGGGTTTCTGTCCTTATTTTGTCCACAATATTTTGTTTGTCCAGCAAATCCTCATTGAGTCTCCATCGAAATTTCTTTCTTTTAACATACGTCGACCATTTTACTGGACTGTGGTCAGAGAGAGTTCTAGGTAAAATCTCAATTTTACGTGTTTGCAAGATCAAATTCTTGGTCATCCACATCATGTCTATCCTTGAGAAAGATTCACGTCTTGATGAATAAAAGGAGTACTCTCTATCCTTAGGATTTTTAATTCTCCATGCATCTTCCAGATGTTCATGTTTTACCAATTGAAAAAAAACTTTTGGGAGTTTGCCCATGTCTTCATTTCCTTTTTGGATTTTCTATCAATAACATTGTTAACAGTACCATTAAAGTCACCCATTAGTATCATTTGCTCATAGGTTAGCTGTCGTAACTGTTCCCATAAATCCTGAAAAAAATTTCCTTCGCACCATTCGGAGCATAAAGATTAACAATTAAAGTCTTTTTACTCTGAAGCATGGCTTCCACCGCCAAAAGTTTCCCTTCATTATCTTTAAAAACTTCTTTTGGTTCCAATTCCTTTTTGATATATATAACAACTCCCTTTTTCTTTTGGGAGGAGAGGGAATAAAACTCCTCTCCTAATCTTTTTTGAATCAAAAATTTAGCATCAGTTTTTTTAATATGTGTTTCTTGCAAACAGACCAACCAAAGTCTAATGTTTTTTCTTTTTTGAGGTGAATTAAGCCCATTGACATTCCATGATATAATTTGACTCTCCATGTTGGTTTTGTGCTTATTTATCAGAGTATTTAAAATTGTCATTGATGAATCTGGTAATTTGCTCTACTGACTTGATGGTGACTCTCTTCTGCTTAAATGTAAAACTGACACCTTTTGGAATTTCCCATCTATATCTTATGCCCTCCGTTTTCAGTTTGTCAATCAAGTCTTTAAAAGTCGTCTATCCTGAAGAATTGCTCTGGGTAGTTCCTTTAATATCATGATTTTCTTGTTGCCAGTTGTAAAATCTTCCTGAAATTGTTGCTTAAATAAGTCCTCCTTCAGTTTTTTGGATATAAACTGGACAATCACATCTCTGGGTAGTTTTTCCTTTGCGCAATCGCAGAATTGACTCTGTACACCAAATCAATCTGTGCCGCCACCTTCTCCTCTTCCATTTTTAAAAAGTCTGCAACAGCATCCACCATAACAGACTGGATATTCTCACTTTTGTCTTCAGGGATCCCCCTGAATCTCATATGGTTAAGCATTGCATTATATGGCACCATCACATTAACTTTTTCCGCTTCTATAGCAACCTCAGCAACATTAGATGCCACTCTTTTCATTCTTTCATCCATCTCATCTGTCCTTTTACTCAGCACCTGTATTTCTTTTGTAATCCCAGACAAGTCCTTTTTCAAATCTGTTACTTCTGTTACTAGAGTTTTTTCCATCTTTTGTAACGCGTCCATCACTCGTTTCTCCATAGCTTCCATCAGGCCCTGTAATTTCTTTTTCTTCTTTAGCAGCCATTTTCGGGGAGGACCAGGAGTTCGCCCTCTGTCATTGCCGCAAATCGTAAGCCGTTGTTTAAAATTCACCTAAAACTTACATCAATTTAAAGTCCTTCTTATGCCCACTTAAATCGCTCTAATTTCACTTTTTTCTATTGAGTCTTTTAGCTAAAATCAGAATATAATTTTTCTGACCTTCTCAAAATGGCGGGCGCAATTTCTCTATGGTAGATTATTCTTCCTGTTGTTCACTTCCTGTCCGGCAATCCTAGTTGTCCCCCTTGCCTCTGGTTTCCTCCCTTCTTCCGGCCTCCTTGGACGTCTCTAGGAAATACCACTTGTCTGGTCTGAGGTCACTTCCTGTTCTGGCGTTATCTGCTGCAGCTAGAGTACTTTTCCACACTAGTTCTCATGAGACTTGCTGTTAGTTTCTATTTTAAAGTCAATATTCCAACCGCAGGAATGTTCAACAAATCGGCTTTTTGGCCTTTTTTACTGTTTAGCCGTACTTTTTTGGAGTCGGTGTTAGTACAAAAGATACAGCACGATCCTGCGCTTCATCGGATGTTGTTTACTCTCAGCGCGTCTCCGGTGAGCAATTTTAAAAAGTTACCTTCAAAGTCCGTGTCTTGTTATAGCAGTGTTTCCTTGATATCAGTTTCCGTAGAATGTCTTGGAGGTCTGGGTCATGCGTTCTTATGTTGAGAATCCAACTCGGTGGGGTCTTGTAGAGAATTTTCGAAGTGCCCTCTTGGGGGAGGGGATCAAGGCTGGTCGCGACGCTCTTTAAAGCCCCGCTATCAGCCGATCTCGACTCCCTCTCGGGCCAATGCTCGCTGCCAGTCACCCCCTGCCTGGGGGGATCTGCGGTGGGCTGTTTGAAGCCCACCCTGTCGTCAAGACCCTCCGTATGCCCTGGGAGCTCTAAGAGCAAGCCAAAACACATCAGGACGCCATGAATCCCAGACTGGAAGCCGATACTGGTTTAAACTTTGAGTCTAGAAGCACGTTAAAGACCAACAAGATTTCTACAGTATAAACTTCCGAAGTCAGAGCTCCAACAGCTTTACAGTTAAAGATGCAGTTTTACATAGGTACAGGATTCTGAAAATCATAGTAGACAAGCTGTCCTCAGATTTCAAAGAGTGTTAGAAAAGCTCAAGCCCCATGTGAGCTTAGGCCAGCAAGAGATGCTAAACACAACAAAAAGGGTTCTTTGGTTATGTTTAGAGCAAGAAGTTGTAGGCCCACTGTGGGGAGACGAAAGTGGAATTTTAACAGGTGATGGAGATGGGTCATCAGAACTGCTCAGTTCCTCCTTGGCTGAAAAGTACTGAGACTGACGAGTCCGTAGAGTGAAATCAGCTCATACTTTTATTTGAAGATCAGGAACTAGACAACTTTAGCTGGCTCGCAGGCCAGCTTTTATTCCCAAAGAAAACCACACCCCAACACACACAACCCCATGACTGGACTATTTACATTGATTGGATTATCCCCTAGGATCCCTGCTTCCTGATTGGAAGGGAGCTAGGATCCTACCATCCATTGTCCTCTGGAGCGAAGCTCAGGCACTTCGCCTGGCTGCATGTCAGACCAGCTGGAACCGGTCCGAGCACATGGCTGGCCTAAGCACATGTTCTGTGCTGGGTACATTACATTGGCATTGGTCTTCTCTTGCAAGGGAAACAGTGTTCAACCTGGCAAAAGAGAACAGTTGGTGAAGGGAGGGAGTGGCAGGCTAGGATAGGCATAGGGTGGTATGTAAACACCTGTTTTCTTTAAATTAAAGCATGTCCTTGAGGTGAATTGCATCTGAGTTCACTAAAGGAGCTTGCTGATGTAATTTCTGACCCTCTGAGAATTCTTGGAGAACAGGTGAGGTGCCAGACGACTGGAAGTGGGCAAATGTCCCCATCTTTAAGGGGGATCCAGGTAACTACTAACCTGTCAAGCTTGACATCCATCCATGTTTTCTAGTCTACTGTTGGCTACTTTCACATAGTGAGGATGCAGAGACACGCACATCAATAATGGAGCTTCTGCATGGAAGTTTTCTGTGTACTTCGCTGCCATCAGCCCCTCCCAGCCCCCTCACTGCTGGAGTGCTTTGTAAGGGCTACTTTTAAAGAAGTGGAGCACTATAGCAGTTGTGAATTGTTTTAAAGCCCTGCAATGGCTGCAAGGGGTCGATGGGCAGGAGAATTGCATCAGTGTGGGCAGAATCTTAAAAAATATAAACCTTCCTGTCCAGATGGCATGAAAATGCACTTGGACAATGTTCTTTCCAAAAAGTTTGTATTTTGGGGAACCAGCCCAGGCTCCCCATTCCACTTTGCAAATTAACAGGCTAAAAGTGTTGAGCACCCAGTTAACAGGGAGAATATATGAATTAAGGCATTTCTTCAGCTGTAACTCCACAAGTTTATTTCTTATTCAATTATTTGTACCCCACCTTTCTCCCCAACGGCGACCCAAACCGGTTTACATCATTATCCTCTCCTCCACTTTATCCACACAACCCTGTGAGGTAGGTTAGGCTGAGAGAGTGTGACTGAGAGAGTTCAGATGCATCTTTGTGAGGAAAAATACAAGCATGGAGTTTCATGGGATGAAGGAAGTGACAGATTGCTGAGAGCAGTGACTTTTAAGGCAACCCCCCCCCCTTTAGCTCTTGCCAGATTACAGACAGGAAACATAGGCTGCAATCGTAAAAACACTATCCTGGGAGTAAGCCTAATTGAATAGAATGAGGCTTACTTATGAGGAGGCTTGTTCAGTTTCACTTAAAAAACAGCCTCAAAGTGGTTTGAGCTGGTTTCCTCATCCACTGTCAACAAGTGGTTAGTATAAAACCTCAGACCAACCTCAAAGATTAGCAGCAGCTTTTCATTTGTTCCCATGGCAGGAAATTTCTACAGCCACAGGTTGCTCCTTCCTATTACTTTCCTATTGCTTCTGGAGATAATATTTTAAAAAACAAAACCATGTGGTGGAGGACACAGAGAACAAGGAGAAGGTGTGGGTAATGGAACACTGTTGTGCACAAACTTTACAGCTTCTGAAAAATTAGGGCACCGCCAGTCGAGTTTATGTTAGGATTCGCAGTCGCTAGTTCTATCCATTTAAAAATTAAAAGGAGTTCATGGGCACAGGGGAGGGGGAAGGTGAGAGAGGAGGGGGCGGGGTAGTGGTAACTGAACATAGGTTTCAACAAACTTTTAATTTTTTGAAAAATAGGGGCATCACAAGTTCTTTCCATTATTTTTTTAAAGGTTCCATAGGGCAAAAAGGCAAGGGGGGGCAGGGTGAAGGGTAATGAGGCATGATTTTGAACACATTTTTAATCTTTTAAAAAATCAGAGCAGCGTCTATAGGGTTTCTATGAGCACTGTGTTGCTAGTTCTTTCAGTACAAAAGAAAGTGGGAAGTGTGGAGTGGGGGGAGGGGGAGGTGGGAGAGGAGGAAGGCATTGATTGAGAGGGTAGGTTAGATGTGTGGGCATGGATGGGTGTCAATGGGCAGCGGAGAAAAACCTGAATGGAGCATTACACACATGGAGTGAAGCCCACTCAGAATCGGTTTGAAAAAACCTCAATGTAAAAACACTCCACCCCAAAAGGAGAAAAAGCCCTGAAAAACCAAAGCAACCATCACAGGGAGCAAAACACATGTGTAGAAGGGAAAAAATGAAGACGTTCAGAGCTAGAACCAACAAAAACCACGCTTGAGGAAAAGGCCTGTGTCTAGTTTTGATTGCAGGGGATATGGGCTAACACCACAGAGGGTGAAGCCTGGGGAGGGTTACTCAGCAGTGATGTGATGCCATCATCGCCACTGTCCAAAATGGGGACTTCCTCCAGGGAAACTGATCTCTGTAGTCTAGAGACAAATTACTCCAGGAGAACTTCAGGCCTCGCCTGGAGGTTGATTACTCTAGTGAACCGGAATGCCTGAAGGATCATTTGCTCCTGTGTGAATCTACATGTTTGCTGAGGTCCTTCTGTATTGGCAGATCGAGTTTTGTTCATAAAGAACTGTGCTGCAAGGCATACCAATTAAAGAGAATAAGGTATTTATTTAGAAAGTTACATCATTAGAGAGGTTTTCATCTTCTAGCTAGACGGCTGACAGGAAGAAAAGAGTGGGAAGAAACAGGAAACAAGCCTGCAGAGTTGCATCCTGAGGTCAAAAAAGAAAGCTGCTAAGGGCTTATCTATGCAAGACTGAGGCCTCATGTTTGCTGGGGAACCACATGGAGGCTTATGGAATAAATGTGTAGTGGGAGTTTTCTGCCTCCCCACAAACTCACTTGTCCTTTTCTGCTTTCAGGCAAGCAGGCAGGGAGAAGCAGCTGTATCTTCTGCTCTGCCACCTGCTGTTTTTACAGTTGCAAACTAGACTTTTTTCATGTATAGATAAGCCATTTGTGGAGAGCTAGAAGGAAGTAGGCATATTCCTGACTTGGTCTGTGCCATTCAGCAGTCTCTCTGTAGTGGTGGCAAACCAAGCACTCCTTAGAAACCTCCCTTGTAAGTTAAATTGTGAAACAGAAAGTTTCCCTGGTGGTGGAAAGTACTGTCAAGTTACAGACAACTTATGGCAACCCCAGAGGGTGTTCGAGGCAAGGAACAAAACAGAGCTGGCTTTGACATTGCCTGCCTCTGCAGAGCAACCTGGGACTTCTTTGAGGGTCTCACTGTGGGGAGTCTAAGGAGCTGTGCTTTATACAGCTGACCCCCAGGTGTCAGACAAGAGCAGGCAACTGACTCACCCCACTGAGGCAGAAGCCCCTCCCAGCAGAACCATGTGCTTTTAGTGCCTATAAAGCCCCATACAATTCTACCAGTTACTTGTAGCTGCAGTGATCCCAGCTGTAGCTTGACTGCTTCATTGAAGGAACAGGCAGTCAGAAATGGCTGACATCTATGTGAGGTTTCAGTATACTACACTCTTCTCCTCTCCACATTTTCCAGGCTTTTATCATTACCTGGATGAAGGCAGAAAGAAAGGGCCACATCCAATGCAGACTTAATCACGGTCAGGCCCACTAAAGTCAGCCATCTTAAGGTGGCCTAATTCTTTGTGGATGGTGGGGGCAGGTTGTCAGTATTTCCATAGAACTGTCCTGACCTGGATAGCCCAGGCAAGCCCAATCTCATCAGATCTCGGAAGCTAAGCAGGGTTGACTCTGGCAAGTCCTTGGATGGGAGACCTCCTGGAAATACCAACAGTTGGGAGGACAGCGGCAGGCTTTATTCAGCCATCTCGCTGAATATCCTCCAGTCCCCCAGTAGGAGTCAGTCACCAGAAGTCACCATGTCTTCCAGGTGCACATGTACATAAAAATACCCCACAAAAAGAACTTCCATAGAACTAAAAATTCTAAGTAATCTCCTTAGTTTAGAATCCCAAACAAAAGAATTTAATCATACTTTTCTTTTCCAAAAAGGATTTGTACCTTCCAAAGGTACCTTCTCTACATATTGATACTGTAGACCTGTGCTTTAAAACAAGCAATACTTAAAAATGTATCATAACTGTGTGGAGAAAATGAAAGTCGCATGCATTTTTATCCAGTTCCTACCCTACTTAACAGGGGCTGAGGCAAGGCCAAAAGACACTGAAAACTTTGAAAGAACTGTAAGCATGAACAGTGGGTCTTAAATGTGATATTTTATCTTTTATTAATGAACAGTGATACGGAGACCCACAGAGCCTTCCATTATTGCATGTAACATTTTGGTTGCACAGAATAAGACACCATCTACAGCAGAAAATACTCAAGGCCAGCTGTAGACATGCAACTGCCACTATTCCTCTGCCAGTAATTACTGATGCCTTTTTATTGGCTCTCCATAACATTAAAAATGAAAACTCAAGTGCCCTTAAACAGGACTGTAACGAAAAAAACAGAAAACTTCAATCAAGTAGTCCTTAATTTTAGACAGTCGGTCTGAACAGAGTAGGTAACACCAGAGTCACTTGTTTGACATTGGAATGCAGTTTCCTCTAAGCCAAAGGGTACCCCTTTACCCATAGCAGTTCACTGTCCAGGGTAAAAAAATAAGCTAAACCTGCCTGGGTTTGATACCCTCCAGCATTTCCTTCCAAGTCTCAAAGTCCAGTGACTCCCCAAAGTTCTCAAGGGCTGGGTCCACAGGTACCACCCTATCATCATCATAATGACTACTCTCATCAGGTTCATAATCCTCATCGCCTTCATCTTCATCCTCATCGTCTTCATCTTCATTGCCTTCATCTTCACAATCACTACCTTCGCGTTGCTCGTCCCCACTTCCATCTTTATCAGACTTCCCTTCTACTTCATCATCATCATTCTCCTCAGCTTCCTCATCATCTTCTGTCTCTCCTTGGTGATCCTTCTTGACTCTGAGAATAGAAAAAAGATGCACTCGTTTACAAGAGGGAAGAGTAGAGTATCAGCAAAGGCATAGCAGAGGGGCTGTTATTTTAAGTGCAGGGAAAGGAGGTGGGAAAGACCCAAGGCAAATGGGATGGAGAAGTTGGGGGAGGGGATGGCTGAGAAAGGAAACAGAAGTTATGTCCTGCAAGAAGGAACCAGCAACAAAATACCTTGGATTAACTTGCTTCTCATTGTCTCCATAATTCACACCTCATCCTGTTGCTTCTATATGGGACTGAATTTAAGAGGTACAAGAGGAGCCAAATGAATGCGATCTACGGCATTGTTGCTGGTCCCTGCTTGAGTATTCACTGTATCTGTCTTTCTTCTTGAGTATTCACTGTATTCTGCCTTTCTTCAAGGTATTCTGGGCAGCCTACCCCCCACCCCCAAAAAAATTAACACCAGAAAGCATCAAGAGCAGCATGAAAGAACTCCCCTCCCCTTACAGGGAATAAAATAGACAGTTTCTGGCTTTGTCACTGGACAGGTGTGCTCCATCACGCTGATGTGAGCGCCCCGTAACTATGGTGGATGGGAGGGGTCACAGATGACTCTGGGGGCCCCTAGAGCCCTTGTAGCGGGCTGGTAGCCTGGGCTGCGAGAGATGCCTCTTCCGAGGCGACAGCTGAGGAATCGAGGCTTCTCTTTGCCCCGATAGGTCCTGTCGCCGCAAGCCCAGTATGGAGGCAGAGGCGCACACTGGACCATGTGAGCAATCGATCGAGCACTTTGATGTTCTCCCTACCTTTTGGGATACCTGCAGTACTGTGAGTGCGAGTTTCCTTGTAACCAATCAAGCGTTGAAGCGGATAACTGTTCCAAAGCCCCAAGCTGATTCGGAGGGGGAGGAGTTAGAATTCCCCCCTGGAAAAAGCTGCAATTTATGAGCGAAAGTGAGGGGCAGAGTGACGGCTTTGACTGGAAAAGCAATTAGCTGAATATCATGCAGAAGAGTCCAAAGTGTTTAGAACGAATAGACTTTCAGAGGGTTTAAACGGATTTTCTTCTGCATAAACAATGTCACTGCGAGGAAATAAAATGGCAGCTAAGAAGAGAATTTCTCCAAGAACTGCCACTGACTTCCCTAACATGTTGGTTACAGCACTGCACCCTCTGCTGGACCAGTTGACTAATCTTAACAGCAATTTTGATGCTCTCCAGAAACAGTTGAAAGAAACTACTACAAAGACAGAAGAAACATAGAAAGCACTTTAAAAAGTTGATGCTAAGGCAAATTTAATTAATCAGAGACTGGAGGTCATGGAAAAAGAGGATTTCCAACAAGGAGCAGCTGTTACAGTTACAAATGGAAAAATCCTCATATGTCCTGAGGTTTCTGGGTATCCCAGAACAGAAAGGGGAGAACTTAAAAGAGATTTTAAGTGAAGCATTGGCACCAGTGGAAGACCTTAAAGCGGAATCTATACAAAGCAACATGGATGTGGTCTATCAAACCTATCCAGACTTCATTAAGAAAAATAAACTGCCTGGTGAAGTATTTGTTAGGTTCTCCAAGAGATCAACGAGAGATACAATTTTGAAAGTGACTAATGGGATAACATTAAAGTGCTGCACTCAATTTGCCAACAAATTTGGAAAACACAACAGTGGCCACAGGATTGGAAAAGGTCAGTTTTCATTCCAATCCCAAAGAAGGGCAACGTCAAAGAATGTTCAAACTATCGCACAATTGCACTCATTTCACACGCTAGCAAGGTCATGCTCAAAATCCTACAAGCTAGGCTCCAACAGTACGTGGATAGAGAACTGCCAGAAGTACAAGCTGGGTTTCGAAGAGGTAGAGGAACTAGAGATCAAATTGCCAACATTCGCTGGATTATGGAGAAAGCAAGAGAGTACCAGAAAAACATCTACTTCTGCTTCATTGACTATGCTAAAGCCTTTGATTGTGTGGATCACAATAAATTATGGCAGGTTCTTAAAGAGATGGGAGTACCAGACCACCTCACCTGTCTCCTGAGAAACCTGTATAAGGGTCAAGAAGCAACAGTTAGAACCGGATATAGAACAACTGATTGGTTTAGCATAGGAAAAGGAGTACGACAAGGATGTATATTGTCACCTTGCTTATTTAATTTATATGCAGAGCACATCATGCGAAATGCTGGCCTGGATGAATCACAAGCTGGAGTTAAGATTGCTGGGGAAAAGATCAATAACCTCAGATATGCAGACGATACCACTCTGATGGCAGAAAGTGAAGAGGACCTAAAGAGCCTCTTGCTCAGGATGAAAGAGGAGAGTGCAAAAGTGGGCTTGAAGCTCAACATCAAAAAAACTAAGATCATGGCATCTGGGCCCATCACTCCTTGGCAAATAGAAGGGAAAGTCGTAGAAGTAGTGACAGACTTCACGTTCCTAGGATCCCCAGATCACTGCAGATGGTGACTGCAGCCATGAAATTAAAGACGCCTGCTCCTTGGGAGGAAAGCGATGGCAAACCTAAACAGCATGATAAAAAGCAGAGACATCACCCTGCCAACAAAAGTCCGCATGGTCAAAGCAATGGTATTCCCCGTAGTAATGTATGGCTGCAAAAGTTGGACTATAAGGAAAGCCGAGTGCCGAAGAATAGATTCTTTTGAACTATGGTGCTGGAGAAGACTCTTGAGAGTCCCTTGGACTGCAAGGAGATCAAATCAGTCAATCCTAAAAGAAATCAACCCTGACTGTTCCCTTGAAGGCCAGATCCTGAAGCTGAAGCTCAAATACTTTGGCCATCAAATGAGAAGGGAGCATTCACTGGAGAAGACCCTGATGCTGGGAAAGATTGAAGGTCAAAGAAGAAGGGGACGGCAAAGGATGAGATGGTTAGACAGTGTCATCGATGCAACGAACATGAAATTGAGCAGACTTCAGCGGACAGCGGAAGACAGGAGGGCCTGGCGTAATCTGGTCCATGGGGTCGCGAAGAGTCGGACTCGACTGTGCGACTGAACAACAACA
>JAPDNY010002049.1:0-11120 GCA_029375565.1 Gekko gecko | reverse complement strand
TGGAAAGGTTGGTGTCTTCAGCAAGCTGGCGAAAGGGGCGCCTCCTCCGGACCTGCCTCACCTGCGCCCCCCCGCCCTTCCCCAGGAGGCGAGATGTTCCCCAGCCCCAGCAAAGACCCTGCCGTCCCACGGCTGGCTGGCTGGCCGCCCTTTCCCTGCTGGGCCTCCCTCCAGACACAGAGGGAGGGAGGAGACCCCCATAATGGCCGCCCCGCCTTGCCGAGCCCAGCCACCCTCTCCGGGTCCCCAAGTGCCAGTCATGGGTGCTCCCTGAAGGGGGGTGGGGGAGGGCAGAGGAGAAGGAGCCCTTTTGGAGGGGAGAGCCGAGCTTCTGCCGCTGGGGGTTCTCCAGCCAGGAGTCAGCCCCTCCAGAGCAGGGAGCATGCCGAGGCCACCTGCCCCCTGCTGCTTGCCCCACCAGGAAGAGCATCATGGGGGGGGAGAGCTTGGAGAAGCATGCATGCACATGCCCCCCCACCCCCTTTGGAGAAGGCAAGACAGGGAGGGCCACCCCCAGTACCTTTGCTGTGCCGTTCCTCCCCTGCTTCCTCTCCCGCTGTTCCTTCTGGGGGAGGGTGGCCTTGCCCCTGCTGCAGGAGGGGACCCTTCTGCACCCCCCCACTGTGGCCTGGGGCAGGCAGGCAGGCGGGGGAGGAGGCGGTGGCAGGAGAAGCGCCCCCCCCCCCGCACGTTCCTTTCCCAACTAAAAGGAAGGGCTTGCATGAGCTCCCTTGAAATGCATGACAGTACAAGGAGAGTTGCAATAAAAATGCGGAATGGATTAGAATGAGAGGCCACAGAGTGGGATGACAGCCCTTGGGAGTAGCATGAATGTTCTTGTGACTCTCATACCAGTCCCAGAAGACTTCTGTGACTCCTAGGGGCTGTCCTTCCAAGCTGGGGCCTGTCATTCCAGTCCCAGAGTAGTCTGTTTGGGCCCAGAGACCCTAATGGAAAATCCATTCCACATTTGCTTTGCAACTCTGCTTGTACTGTCATGTATTTCAATAGAGCCTATACAAGTCAATTGGCATTCTTGGCCCCCTTGATTTCCAATAGACCTTCAAATGTATCCCATTGTTTCCAATGGGCAACCCTGTCCTTCCTTTTAGTACATCCCTGCAGTCTGCAGATTGGTAGCCAAGGGGAAAGCCCTTCCTCCCAGGCATGGCATGGTGTAAGGGGGGGGGGCTTTTTCATCAGGCAGACATTTGGAAAATGACCACAGCAAATTTAATCACAGTTGGAGGGGGGGGAGCAGCGCAAGAGCCGCATGTTTTATTTATTTGTTCAAGTCATGATCATCCCATTCTGTGCCCCTCTTCAATTCAGTTGTTTCACACACACCCCACCTCCCACCCCATTTCTCATGATTTTTAGTATGGTAGCCAACCTCCATTAGGGTGGCAGGAGATCTCCTGGTATTAAAACTGATCTCTAGGGAACCAAGAAATTAGCTGTTTTGGAAGGTGGACTCTGCGCCTCATTGAAGCCCCTCCCCTCCCCAAGCCTGAGAGTCCCCTGAGATCAGCGAGCTCTTGGGAGGCTTGGCAGAAGCTGATGGTGCTCATGTTGTCTGCCACAGTGGCCTGACAAAGACTAATAATGAGGAGGTTTGGATTTCACTTGGAGTCTCAGAGCAGCTTACCATCTCCTGATCTTCCTCTCCCCACAACAGACACCCTGTGGGACTTGAGAGGCCCCTGAGAGAACTGCTCTGACAGAGCTGTGACTGGCCCAAGGCCTCCCAGCTGGATGCATATGGAGGAGTGGGGAATCAACCCTGGTTCTCAGATTAGAGTCCACCACTCTTAACCACTGCACCAAACTGGCTTAGAAGGACAGGGTTTAGAAGCACACACCAGTGAGGAGGTGGCGTAGACTCCCACTGGATTTAAGGGGAGTGGAGCGCCATCAATTTTCATCTTTCCTGATCTGAAAGTAGTTTTATACATTTGGTCATTTTTCTAGGGAGTTATGGCTGATAAAAAAAAACCATCTGGAGCTCAGTTCCGCAAACGAAAGGCAGAAAGAGCCAAGGATGAAGCCAAGCAAAAGATGTCCCTCCAGAAATTCCTTTGCACAGGAAAAATAAGTAAAGAACAAGAAGCTACCACTGAGGAGGCTCCTACCACAAGTGATGTCGCTCCCACGACAAGTGGTATTACTTCTGAGGAAAAAGTGGCACAATGTGGAGATGTTCCAGTGGAACACACAGCGGAAACAGAGGATTTTGAGGAAACGGAGAGTACTGCGATGACTGCCAAAGAAGTTGGTATTGCACCTGGCTTGGATTACAGTGACCCTGCTAACTGGCCTACGTACTGCAGTGATAATTTGCGACAGTTTATAGTTGAACATGGACCACAGCAGATTGTAGCACATGATTTCCCAAAAGACTCCCAAAAATGAAGATTCTCTCCTGTCTACTACAAGAGGAGACTGGCCAATGGTGAAGAAGTGTGCCGTCAATGGCTGATATATTCCACCACAAAAGATGTGGTTTTTTGTTTTTGCTGTAGGCTGTTCAGCAAAAGAGATGGTGCTGCAACAGCTCTCCAAGACCCAGGTTCCAAAGACTGGAAGAACATTGGAGCAATTCTGTCTACACATGAGAGGAGTACTCTCCATTTAGACAATTACCAGGCCTGGAGAGAACTTGAACTGCCATGGTCAGATTTCTTGGCATGCAAAACCTGGCATTCCGTGGTACAACTGAAAAGTTGTACAGTGAGAACAATGGAAATTTTTTGAAGCTTGTTGAACTTTTAGCCCTTTTTGACCCTATCATGACTGAACATGTGCGCAGAGTTAAAGATGAAGAAACCATGGTTCACTACCTAGGAAAAGGCATCCAAAATGAGCTTATAGAGCTTCTAGCAAGTGCTATAAGGCAGAACATTTTAGCACATGTAAACTCAGCCAAGTACTACTCAGTTATTCTGGACTGCACACCTGATGTTAGTCATACTGAACAAATGACAATAATTGTACGTTTTGTCAGTGTAATAAAACCACCAGATACTGAGATGTCTGAGCCTGAGGTTACGATACGAGAACATTTCTTGGGATTTGTTCCACTAAAGGAGACTACAGGTGCCTTTATGACAGAAACTCTTCTTGGACTGCTTGAGCAAATGGGATTACTACTTGAGAATCTGTGCGGTCAAGGTTATGATAATGGGAGTAACATGAGAGGCAAAGAACATGGAGTTCAAAAGAGAGTCCTGGATATAAATCCACGTGCCTTTTTCGTGCCCTGCAGCGCACACTCTTTAAACCTGGTAGTCAATGATGCTGCTAAGTGTTGCCTGGAAGCAACAAGTTTCTTCATGTTGGTCCAGCAGATCTATAATTATTTCTCTGCATCAACTCGTCGTTGGCAAATTCTAACTAGCCATGTACCAGCCATTACAGTTAAGCCACTAAGTCAAACCAGATGGGAGAGTCGGATTGATGCTTTGAAACCACTGAGTTATCATCTTGGTAGTATATATGACGCTTTAATGGAGATCTTTAACGACCCAAGCCTACAGAAATCATCCACAAGTGATTCTCGAGTTGAAGCTAAGGGTCTTGCCGATGCAATTAGTAAGTTCAAGTTTGTGGTCTCCCTTGTTACATGGTACAACATCCTTTTTGAAATTAATCTGACAAGCAAGCTACTACAAAATAAGGAAGCTGATTTAAATTTAGCTACAGGCCAATTGCAAGTAACCAAGAACTACCTTGTGGACTGTAGGTGTGATGTGGTGTTTGAACAAGTTTTGGTAGCTGCTACTGAGATTGCAAAAGAACTAGAGATACTACCAAACTTTGAGACAGAACAAAGACAAAGGAGAAAGAAAAAGCAGTTTGAGTATGAGGCAGCAGACGAGGCACCACAAGATCCAAAGCAAAAATTCAAAGTGAATTTCTATTATGCTGTCTTAGATGTGGCCATACAATCAGTTGAAGAGAGATTCCAACAACTACAACACTATAATTCCCTCTTTGGCTTCTTGTATGATATATACAGTATTAACAAAAAATGCACAGAAGATGTACATAAGGCCTGCAAGAATTTGGAACAAGCATTGATGCACGATGGAAACAAAGATATTGATGCTGAAGATTTGTGTTGTGAACTGCAAGCAGTAGCTCAAAGACTTCCAAAGTCTATGCCGCCACAAAGAGTACTTCTCGTCATACTTCAGCAAAATCTCCAGGATAGTGTGCCTAATGTTTCTGTCGCTCTAAGGATCCTCCTCACACTTCCAGTGTCAGTGGCAAGTGGTGAGCGCAGTTTCTCAAAACTCAAACTTATAAAAACACACATACGCTCGACAATGCAGCAAAAGAAACTACTTGGTTTGGCAACTATCTCAACTGAACATGCTGAAGCATCAGCGCCTGACCTGAAGAAATTGGTGGCAAAATTTGCCAAAGAAAAGGCACGCAAAATCAGAATATGATGTGCCTGAAATGGAAAAACTAAAGAGACTTTACAATTTCAACACCACAATTAACAGGAGTTTTCAAAATGTTTTGTGATTTGTGTTTTTCTGTCTTTTTCTCACAATTAAAAAAAAGAAATTAGCAATTTCAAAATGTGTGTTTTTCATTCTTCCTAAAATGCATTTATTTTTGAATATTGGTGGGCGCACGAGGGGGGGGCGCCAGAAGGGATCCTCACCTAGGGTGCAACATAAGCTGGAGCCGGCCCTGGAGATTTACAAGCTGACAAGCTTGCGCTGGAGCTTCTCGTCCCCAAGGTCAAACACAAAATGGTCTAGGAGTGCTTCCTCGAGATTTGTGTACTCACAACGGAGTGCCAGTCGATACAGGGTGGCAACATAGTCAGAGGTCAATTCGCTGGGCCTCTGGCTCCTCTCAAAGAAGGCGAGGCGGTGAGCCAGTCAGGTGGGCTTGGGCGCAATGTGGTTGGTGAGCGCCTTCATGAGGTTGTCAAAAGTGGTGAGTTTCAGCATGATCGGTGTGATGAGGCCTTGTGCTAGCTCCAGGGTGGCGATCCCAGAAAAGCTGAGCAACAGAGCCTTCTTCTTAGTGGCGTCATCGATGTCTTGGAACTCCATGAAGTACATTAGGTGTTCCACCCAGGCCTCCCATTTCTCTGGGTGAGTGGGGTCAAACTCATGCAACAGTCCTGGAGTGGCAGCAATGGTCCTGGTTGCGATGCGCGTGGCACTGGAGCTGGATGCGTGGTTAAATAGTGTTAAATAGTGGGTTCCACATCCCTAGGCAGCTGATTCCGCTGTTGTGCAACTCATACATGTTTTTCCCAATATCCAGCTGGTACTTTCTTGCCCTTACTTTAAACTCATTATTGTGAGTCCTATCCTCTGCAGCCAACAGGAACTGCTCCCTGCCCCACCCCCAGTGCCAGCCGTTTCGGTACTTAAAGAGAGCAATCATGCCCCCCTCAATCTAGGTCCGGGCTGTGCCAGGGCTGGGAGCACTTTTAGCAGCTGGAGTTCACCTGGGTGGCCTCATGGGGGCCTGGATGGCTAGCAGAGGGGTAACTTTGATACCCACTCCTTGCCATTGGAGCGGCTTTGGCAGCTGCAAGCAGGGGGCTAGTCCCTCAGAAACGGTGTGGGGCCTTGGGAGGCCATGGGCATATGGTGCTGATGGCAGTCATGGTTGTGGGGCTCAGGAGCCACACCAGGGCTGGGAGCACCCTTAGTGGCTGGAGTTGGCCAGGGTGGCCTCGTGGGGGCATGGCTGGCTGGCAGAGGGGTAACTTTGGTAGCCACTCCTTGGCATTGGAGTGGCTTTGGCAGTTGCAGGCAGGGGTCTAGTCCCTCAGGGATGGTGTGGGGCCTTGGGAGGCCATGGGCACATGGTGTTGACGGCAGTCATGGGTGTGGGGCCCAGGAGGCACACCAGGGCTAGGAGCCTCCCGATCATCAAGTAATCTCCCTCCGGGAGTTTCCGCACACGCGCTAAAAGTTCATTTGCTAATCGCGCTTTTGCATCATACTATAATAATGCCTGATCGGCTTGTGCCGCCATTCCTGACAATAATCGTGTTCCTGTGGGTTACAGCATTGTATTCCAATAAAGCTTTTCTTCACATAAGGAATGCTTGGATCTACTTGCTATTGAACCTGACACTTCCTTAGTGGCTGGAGTTGGCCAGGGTCGCCTGGCAGGGGCACGGATGGCTAACAGACAGGGCCGGCTCGCTTAGAGCACGCCGGCCAAACTGGGCCTGCCCCCCACAAAGCCCCCGCCGCCACCGCCACCGCCTCCCCACAGCCACCGCCAGGGAAGAGCACCACAGGGGGGCTCAGGAGGTGGAAGCGGAGCTTGCCTGCCCTCCCCCTCTCAGGGGCAAGAGGAGGTGGATTTGCCCGCCCTTCCCCTTCCCCCTCAGGCCACAGATGTCTCCCAAGTTGCCCCATTTGCCTCCACTTCGGCGCAGGGCAGACAGGGCGGCCTTTGTGCGGGGGAAACAATGTGCACCGTGCTGCCTGCCCAGGTGGGGTCGGTTTGCCTTTGGACAGCGGCCCCTCTTGGCAGCTCTGACAGCCCCCTCCTCCCTAGCGGCAGCCGGGGGGGAGGCAGAGGAGGAGGAAAGAAAGAGGAGACCGGGCTGCCAGGCTGCCTCCCCCCCATGAACTGGGTCCCCCCCTCTGCAGAAGGCAACTCTCCCCCCCGTCCTGTCAAGGTATCCAGAAAGGGGTAGCAGAGCCAGCTGGCAGGCAGGCAGGCCAGGGCAGCCTTGACTGAGGTGGGGAAGTTGCTCGGCGGGACTGTGGCAGAGGTGAGTTGGCACTACAGTGCCAGACCTCCATCCCCCCAACCTCGGCCTGGGAACATGTGGCATTTAACCCGCCACGGAGCAAGGAGTGGCGCGCAATTGGCTTCTGGGCGGAGAGCCGAGAGAAGGCCAGTGGCCGCTTGGGGGGGGAGAGACAAAGCCGCTTCAGGTACGGGGCGGGCAGCCTTCCGAAGGCAACAGCACTGAGGCAAGTCTACAGGGCGTGCCGGCAAGCCAGCGCACAGACAGAAGAGATGGGGGTTTAAACCTCCGCCCCTTCCCTAGCTTGCCGGCATGCCCTGTCAGTGGCGCCCCCATCAGTGGCGCCTCCTCCTCACCCCACTGCCCTGCCCCTGGAATGTCCTGCAGGGCACGGGTGGCAGCAGCAGAGGAGGGCCGGGGAGCACAGCCCCCCTGGTCTCCAGACCCCACCGGGAGGCTGGCATCGTGGGGGGGACATGGGCGGCACAAGCTGGCCTTGCCTAGGGCACTCAGACATCTCGGGCTGGCCCTGCTAACAGAGGGGTAACTTTGGTACCCACTCCTAGGCATTGGAGTGGATTCGGCAGCTGCAGGTGGGGGTCTGGTCCCGCTGAGGTATGGCGTTAAGCCATGGGATGCAGCAGACATATGGTTTTGAAGGCAGTCACTGGTGCTGGCTGATGATTTTATTGCTTTTCAGGATGCGGCACATGGATGGAAACCACTGGTGTAACACATGGCGGCTTCAGGGGATCATCAGTTGGCTGGGGGCCTCCCCAGGCTGTGGTCGAGCATTTTGGTGGCAGCAATCTGGGCACTAGGTTGGCAGTCTCCACCCCCAGATCAAACCCTGGTGCCACATCCATTAAGAGCACAGTGGGGTTACTGGGTTGGTCTTTTGCTGCGCTGATCTGCAAGGCGGTCTGTGTGACCAGAGGTTAATGGTTGGCAGGAGGGGAGTTAAGCCAAGGCTAACCCCCTTTGTGGTGGGAAAAGCACGGGTTGCGGGGATGTGGAATTGGCAAACACCCTGAGATATCGATAGGAGGGGTCCTCATGCTGGGTGCCTATGGGCTTTACAGTCAGGGTGACTCAGTTGGGGGCCTCTTCGGGGTGGGGGAGCATATGACAAGCCTTAAGGCTTTGCAGCTGTGGGCTGGAATGTGACCTCCCCCCCCCACGCACTGGTTTGCGGGCCATGAAGAGTAAGGTCCGGAAGGATTCCGGACCTTGCTCTGAGCCAGGGTGGGTTTGCCCTGTCAGGAGGCTTGCTTTGCAAGCCCAAGGCAACCCATGCTTTAATGTATTGGTGCAGATCAGCTTATATATAAATAAAACTCCCAGTTTAACCCATAACTTGTGTTGTGTTTCATTCAAGGGGTGGGCGGCCAACATTCATATAGGAGCATCTGGGACCAACATCTGATTAACCTGGGTGTTACACCATATGAAGCTGAGGTTTCTGCCTAAAGATCAGGACCAGGGCTGCAAGTGTTTCAGGTATCCCCTGTGATTTGGATGACCTCTTGATCTGCAGCTGGCAGCAGCAAGCAACCACACTTCTCTCCATAAATGAAGGCTGTGGAAAGGTTCACTTCTTATTTTTCTGACAGATTTGCATATTCTACCAAAAACGTACAAAACAGGCCAGTTTGTGTGTGTGTGTGTGTATTTAAACCGTATATATATTTAAATCTGCAATTTAAACCACCAGTTCTTCTGGAGATAGACAAGGTGTTCACAGCTGTGTAGGTCCAAATAGTAAAAGTCAATAAGCCAGGAACACAAATCTTGTAATACTCTTATTAGGACCAGCCCATTGAAACCTAACAGCGTGAAAGCTTTTGAGCTCCAACAGGCCAGATATTACAAAATAAAAAAGTAAAAGGAGGGGGAAAGCAGATTTTAAGTGAATTTTTCAGGTCATGGCACTAAGAAAACCTCAGAATGATAAGGTTGCCAACCTCCAGGTGGGCCCTTGAGACCTCCTGGAATTACAGTTGATCTCCAGTGACAGAAATCAATTCCCATGGAGAAAATAGCTACTTCTGAGAGTGAATTCTATGGCATTTTTACACTGCTGAGGTCCTTCCCTTTCTCATATCCTGCCCTCGCCAGGCTCCACCCCCAGACAAAGCCCACCTCCTTTTCTCTCATTCCCCCCCGACAGCATTTGAGGCTCTGATACACAATGGGGGTGATTGCCAGGAGGTCTCCCATTATGGCACAAAACCTGGCACCCATAGTTCTGCCCCATCAAAATGATCTAACCTCATTTTACAGGACATCTAGATCAGACCTTAGACTATATATGGAGCAAGATTAGGGCTTATAAATTAAATGGGCACCCAAAAATGCATCTTTTTCTTGATAGGGGAACATTTTTCTCAAACATTTGCATGTTGAAATGTTTCAGTGTTCACCAACTCAGGAACCTTGTTTGAATGGAAAGGGGGCACAGAAATGTCTAAATAAATAAAAGTCCATTGATTTCCCATTGATATCAGTGGACTGTAAATCATCCTGTGATTATTTTTTTAAAATTCATTTCAGCTGGACTTAAATGCTGATTAACCTCTGCATTTGGGTTGATGGTATGAAGAATCTGGCCATGGTGCCCACCAGCCCATCAGGTGGCCCAAATTTCCACCTTTTTTTTTTAAGCAAATCTCTGGACTTTCTAGATCCAGAAGTAAGAGGCAAAATGCACAAGAAGCTTCTTGCTGAAGAAACAGGCCCTCCCTCCCTTAATTCAGCCACTGAAGGACATTATGGCTGTGATTGACAAGTATGGGAAGCTTTGCTTTCTTATTGCCAGAAGTTTGCAACGGTGGAGGGCCTTCATTAACAGTCGTAAGACTCTGGCATCTCAAAGTAAGTCAATTTACAGAAAGGTAACTATGCCTTTTTGGGAGTGTCCAAAGTGTTTCAAAAAGCAACAATAAATGTAAACCCAAACATAATTTTTGAGATTGCCAATTGTGGGTTGGGAAATTCCTGGAGATTTGGGCATAGAGCCTGGGGATGGTGGGGTTTGGGGATGGGAGAGACCTCAGCTGGGTATAAAAGTTAATCCTCCACAGTTGCCATTTTATCCAGGGCAAATGATACCTGTACTCTGGAGATCCTTTGTAATTCTGGGAGCTCTCCAGGCTATGTTTTGCAGTCTCTTCTCCAGTTACATCCAGTAGACTGAAGAGCAAAGAGATCTGTATATTTTCAAAACTGGGAAACAATTTTAGATGGTGCATTAGAAAGTCAAAGGGAGACAAATGGGGTGAAGGTGCCACTTGATGGAGGATGGAGGATCAGTTCAGTCTTCTATGTACCTGTGTGCTGTTGCTTGGCTCTGTGAAATGTTTTTAAAATCAAAATGACCTGCTGTTGTCTGACTCCTGGGGGTAAAGCCACAGCTTTCAGCTGTAAAGCACAGTTTTTGGTGAGTGCACTAGAAGTACATGGTCTGCTGGGAGGGGCTTCTGCTCAAGTGGGGAGCAGGAAAAAAAACCCTCTAGTCCGAGTTTCCTAAGAAGGGACATACAAGCGCCACATCAGCAAGGAGGGTGATGTGCTACTGTATCCTGAAGGATTATTTGGATTAGCAAAATGCTCAAGGCATGTAATACAACAGAGTCTGATTTGTGTGTGCTGGCAAGAAACAAAGTTACACACAGAGCCTCTTTATCTTTGTGATACTAATATGAGTCCTTTATTGTAAGGAACTTCATTCTAGACAGGATAGAATAGAGACAGGTTTCTAATTTAGGCTAGTCTATCTAGCTAAGATGGATAGAGATGCAGGAAGCATGTCCTGCCCTCATGGTGCCAAGATACAACTCAAATCAAATTTATTACTACGGTTCGTGACCAGCACAAGATCAGTTACAGCAATGTACATGAATCTAATGTTTAGAAAATACACAATATTTATAATTACTGAATGGCCTATGCATTCTTAAAATCACAGAACAGATTTAACAAAACATGAAGATGCAGAAAGCTAGCATAGTGTGGAAAGAAGGTGGAAGGAAGTTTCCCTAAGAGTAGTAATCTACACATCAGATTAGTAGAAGGGAAGGATAGATCAGTGTCCTGCCTATCTATCTCTCTGACTCTCTTATAGTCCTCCTCTGAAGTCTGAGACTAAGAGACAGCACAAAGTCCTTCACTTCCATCACATCCTTCCTGCTACAGAAATTCTGTTTCACACTAAGATACTTTTAAACAACTAACCAGTTATGAAGGTAAAAAGCCATCTGGAGTGGGTGGAGGCTATCTAGTGTTTTGCAGAGAGTACCACATGTAAGGTTATCTACCCACTGAGTGGAAGTCATGGGTGTGCTCAATGCATGGAGCTCTTGGCTCTCAGGAA
>JAPDNY010002048.1:0-7500 GCA_029375565.1 Gekko gecko | reverse complement strand
GTAGGAGGGATTCCTTGTGCCGTTTTTCTGATGGCTTTGTGAATAATTAAAGTTTTTGTTTTTATTGGATTACTGCTTTTATAGATTGTTAGTCACCTTGAAGGTCTGATATGGAAGGAAAGGTGGGATGTACGTGTTGTATGAAACACAACAGGAGCTCACAGCAGGCTTCCCAAGTATTTACCGTAATCTGGCAGGGGACAGATACCTCCTGGCAGGACAATCCCCAGGGGAAGGAAAGACATGCCACACGATGCCGTAACTAGAGCGTCACCCAGCGTCACTTCCTGGCGACAGCATGGTGCGTTACAGGGAGGAATGGTTCGGCCAGGGAGCATGTTTCCCCCACTGGATCACGGTAAGTACTTGGGAACCCTAGCTCACAGGCCCCTCTGCTGTGTACTATTTAGGTGCCACACTTCCCTTATTCCCTCAATATCTGTTGACCTTTAACTGGCTCCTTCCCCTCTGCCTTTAACAGTAGACTCACTTGCCCAAATTAAGCATGTAAAGCTTTTACTAGCAAAGGCATAGAGATTTGGGGATGCTGCCAATGGCACATGAAAAAGCAGAGTTGCCAGTTCCAGCTTGGGAAACACCTGGAGATTTGAGGGGTGGAGCCTAAGGAGGGTGGGGTTTGGGGATGGGAGGGACTTCTGTAAGGTATAATGCCATGTAGTCCACCTTCCAAAGTGGCCATTTTCTCCAGGTGAACTGATCTCTGTTGCCTGGAGATCAGTTGTAACAGTGGGAGATCTCCAGCCACCCCCTGGAGGTTGGCAAAACTATGAAGAAGGCTGGGGGGAAACTGGTAATTCTGAGACCATTCCACACATTACCAACCTCAAGCATGCCTCCAAAGTCACCTCAAGCAGGCCTCCAAAGAGGTGGCATTTAAAAATTTGTGTCATCCATAGACTCCCTGGGTGATTGTGTGTGAGAAAGATAGAACACAAATCTGTGGGATCCCCAGCATCATGCCTGTGGGTGCCATGCCCTCACCAGCCCCTTTCCTGGTGCTTTTAGGAACCCAGTGGGGCCAGGTGGAGCTTTTGCCCAGCAAGGCTTCTGATTGGCCATGGGAGATCTGATTGGCTGTGCAGATTGTAAACAATGTTGCTTTGGCAACAGCTGTCACCACAGCAGAAGGATCTTGACTTTGTGACTGAAGGTAAGCTGCGGCAGCCATTTTGTGGCTTCATCCACCATGCAGTGTCAGAATTCCAAAGGTTCCCATAGGCTCAAAAAGGTTGGGAACCCCTGGGATCAGTTATTCAAAAATAAATAAATAAAACAACAGCTGCTGTAACAGCAGAACCTTCTGTATGGAATAATGGTGCCTCTCCATATATTTCTGCTGATGGCAAATGGGTGATACTCCATAACTATTATCTGCAGAAAACCCTGACTCTGGAAGGTGGTGGTGGTGGTGGTGGCAGCCCCCAGGCCTCCTCGGTTGGGTTAGTAACAGGCTGCTAAAGTAACTAATCGCTGTGAAGTAAACTACATGCACTATGCCATGGATACAAAAAGCACTGGGATTGCTATGCAACATTTCTGGCTCCTTAACTATACTTCTGTTTGGCTGCAAACGTATCATGGACACTGTGCTGTGAGAAAACTTAATGGGACAAATTGGTGAGTAGCATGCCAAAGCCCCTTGAATTCAGAACTCATTCCACCCTTGTCCATCTGGTGGTTCTTCAGCCTTCTAAAATTGTGCCAGAGTTATGTCATGAAGCCTAGAGCTGAACAGAAACAAATTCTCAGAATTGTGGAGGGATTCTGAGATAATTGGTGAAAACTGAACATCTCAGCTGCTCAGAGGGTTGGTGTTAGTAGGTCAGAGGCTGGGCAGCAACAGGCCCACTCTAGGCCCCTCTCCCCTCCTTAAAATCTCTGACTGGATATTTCTGAAGGTGATTAAGCCCCAAATTAAGGTTATCAGCTGGCCAAGAAGAAAAAAAATGTCCTGTCCCTTTAATACACAGAAATCTTCAATTGAAGCTTTTCTTAGCATGGAGCTAAATAATATCGTCTGATAATTGCTGCCACTCAGACTGATATTATAAAGACACAGACGGACTGGTTTAAAAGCTGGCAACCCTGTTGTTTGCTTTCACATTTATAACCAAGGATCAAATTGTATACCACTCAGGTATTATTCAGCACATCTCTCTCTCTCTCTCTCTCTCTCTCTCTCTCTCTCTCTCTCTCTCTCTCTCTCTCTCTCTCTCTCTCTCTCTCTCTCTCTCTCTCTCTCTCCCTCTCCCCTACATTAGAAAAATCATACGTTGTGACTGCTGCTGCAGTTCTTCCTACTCCCTTAATGAGAACTGGTAATGACAGTCCCTTCTGGTTTGACTGGTTGTTGCAAGGAGGACAAAATGGAAACATATGATGACCTTGGCAATGATGGTGGCTGGCTCACGCCCCTTTGGCTAGCACTGGCAAACCCCCTGCAGTAGGGATGGGATACAAATGTCATCTCCCTCTGATTGCTACTAGACAACAGACCTCCCATGGCTAGGAGAGGAATGCTGTGAGGCCTGGGACGGGAGAAGACTTGGCAAAGCAGAAAAAGTATTGCAACAGGCATAGCAAGGATTGCAGCCCACAGTAAACACTGAAATATAAGACTGATAAGACAGTAACTATTTAACAGCTGTTTTTTATTCATTGAGTCTCTCATGTGTATCTGGCACAATAAGTCTCAATCAAACACTGCTCAAAAGTAATCATTTGGCATCACAAAGGCCGCACAGCAGACAAGGTTGGCTTTCTATACTGCCTAGTGTACATTTTTTCTTCTCTGTGCTTCAGAAGGTGTATGTCTGAAGGAGATCTGATTATGCTATTGTATATTTAGCCATGGGAAAGAAGAAGGCAGGCATACCATATAATCTCTTCCCCAACAATATTTCCCAGCTGAACTTGCAAAATCAGGGAAACCATGGAGCTCTGTTTGTATGCCATTACCTTGAACACCATAGGCTGGATCCTGTGAATGTGTTCCACTAGAGGTTCCGCTTGTCTTACACTCTTCCCCCAGCACATGGGGGTCTTAGTCCAATGAAGCATGACTCTTTCACCAGAACAAGGTTTCTTGCTGTGGAGGAAGATTCTTTGTTTAGCAGATGGATTCATAGGATCCATCCCAATAACACAAAGAATTGCTTTGGGGATTAAGCCGACATCCACATAGTTACCAGCTACAGAAACCCCTCTGGAAACTCACAAGTAGGGACTGATGAATACAGCAACCTTTCCTTGTTTATATCCACCATCTGGTGTATTGCTTCAGAGCATGGAGACAGCACTTAACTATCATTGCTAATATCTAACAAATTCTTAATTATATTTGAAGGCCATCTAAGAAAATGCCCATCACTGTATCTCGTGACACTTAACTATATTTTTAAAAGGAAGCCTGTGGGATGTGGTGTGGTCCCTCGCCTTTCTGCAAGACCCAAACCTAGAGGGCCATCCGCCACTGCCTCCCAGTTGCCCCAGAGTTTATGGGACACTATTTCTCTAGGCAACCATGCGAAAATCTAGGATAGGCCCTATGAATGCTAGCCTTAGAAGGCTATATAAACATGTATTCAAGCCTGCAGATGTATAAAACTGCAAGGGAGAGGGGTTTGCTATATCATTTTTGCTTTTAAACTTAAAATGTTTTAACTATTACTGTAAGCCACTTTGAACCACAAGGAAAGGCAGGATATAAATGTTTTAATAATTTTTTTTTTTTAAACTATATGTCGGGGAAGGAAGGTATGCTGACCGTATTACTACCAAATAATCAAACGGAATTGCTTCCTTGCTCAACTAAATTTACCCCCAGAACCCATTTTTAAAATTTATGTATGTATTTATTCGATTTATACCCTGCCTTCCCCATGAAGCAGGCTCAAGGCAGCCTGACACTGGGTAGATATATTATATACCATCCAAGTATTTAAATATTTTGTCATTGCAGTTGAATTAGAACACAATACAGGCAGGGCGAAGGCTTATTGATTTCCATGGGAAAGTGCTTCACAAGGCAATATTAAGGTCAAAACTCACCTCTATGATGGTAATAAGAGGCCAGCAGTGTTCCCGCTAAGCTGAGTTAGTGTGAGCTAACTCACAGTTTTCTAGCCTCCAGCTCACACATTTTTGTCTTAGCTCAGGAAGGATGGCTCCAAAGCAAACTGATTTATGCAGTAGCCAAATTGCTCACTCACAACTTTAATGCCAGTTGCTCACAAAGTTGAATTTTTGCTCACAAGACTCCACGGCTTAGAGGGCGCATTGGAGGCTGGCTCTTCAGATCTTCAAACTGCATTCAAAGTAACATTAAGGTCAGTCTGTAAAATGCTTAGGACAGCAATTAAGCCGCATTCCAGTATAACACTGATGTAACCAGGACATCCTGATATAACATAAGAACATAAGAGAAGCCAATGTTGGATCAGGCCAATGGCCCATCCGGTCCAACACTCTGTCACACAGCGGCCAAAAACACCAGGTGCCATCAAGAGGTTCACCAGTGGGGGTAGGACACTAGAAGCCCTCCCACTGTTGCCCCCCCCAAGCACCAAGAATACAATGCATAATTTGCCCCAGACTGAGAGTTCCAATCTATACCTTGTGGCTAATAGCCACTGATGGACCTCTCCTCCAAATGTTTATCTAATTCCCTCTTGAAGCTGTCCATGCTTGTAGCTACCACCACCTCCTGTGGCAGTGAATTCCATGTGTTAATCACTCTTTGGGTGAAGAAGTACTTCCTTTTATCTGTTCTAACCCAACTGTTCAGCAATTTCATTGAGTGCCCATGAGTTCTTGTATTGTGATAAAGGGAGAAAAATATCTCTTTGTCTACCTGCTCTATCCCATGCATAATCTTATAAACCTCAATCATGTCACCCCTCAGCCTTTGTTTCTCCAAGCTAAAGAGCCCCAAGCATTTTAACCTTTCTTCATAGGGAAAGTATTCCAACCCTTTTATCATTCTAGTTGCCCTTTTCTGCAATTTTCCCAATGCTACAATATCCTTTTTGAGGTGTGGTGACCAGAACTGTACACAGTACTCCACATGAAGATACATCATCCTTTCTGAAGGTATACCAACATATTGTAGCATGCTGCTGATACCATGTTGGAGCCCCATTCTGGGAGAGAGGTGAAAAGGCAACACTAGAGGTAACTAGAGTTAACAACAAGATATTGGAGAGAAGTATTATGAATAAATCTCACTGATGCCTTATATAAACAGCTCAGAAAACCCTGACCATAGGAGAGCTTTTACTTCACTTCGTTATAAGACCCTACCTTCTGATGTTTTGGAAGGTAAATATAAGAGGATACCATATGAAAAATATTTATGCTCCTGTGGAGATGGGAGCGTTGAGTCGCTCATACATTTGACTGTAAAATATACAAGTATTTTTGGGAAATATATATTAAACCTATAAGTGATAGCCTGCTAGGCAAAACTAGAAGGAACTATCTTGTAATAACGGTAGTCAATAGGAATAGGGAAATTACCCTCAAAGTGGCAAGATATGGATGAATGGCCATTAACAGGAGGAAAATCTGGCTAGATATGATTAATAATAGATAAATGATATCCCATAATAATTTGTATGATGTATTTTATGTATGTATTATTGAATAGTATTGGTAGTTAATAGCTATTAGTTTTAACGGATATTTAGATTTAAATGGTTATTTATAATTTTTATGTTATGTTGTACTTTTTTTTCATGATTGCTATGGCTGGAAGCTAGTGCAATAAACTACTGATTGATCTAAATAAATAAACCTGGAGATAAAAATAGGTCACACAAGGAGGCATGTGGGGTTTGGTCAGTATCCTAAGTCATTCAACCCATGTTTTGCCCCAGACATCAGTGACACTCGTGAAAATACTAGCTTAAGCCCACTTTTGCCTTACAGGATCAGAGCACCATGATGTAACCCAACAAAAACTTCAGACAAAGGGTTTTCGGTTTCAGCGTTGCGAATGGCGGCCACCTTTCGGGACGCTCCCGGAGGTGGTTAGCCCACGCGCAGTTTGGGGGGGTCTTTGCATCTATGCAAGACCCTAGTGAGCCTTAGGTAAAGGCTCCGAACCGGGGGCGCTTGGGGAGTAGCCTCTTTGCCGGCAGTTAGCCGGGAAGTTGAGGCTTTCTCCCCGCCCCAATCGGCCCCGCTGCGTCGTGCCCGTAATGGGACTTAGCAGCGCTCCCGAATTCCACCAGGAGTGAAGAAAGCGGCATGAGTTAAAATAAAAAGAAGAATTGCATCGAATCGTGAGTTGAAGATCTAATTTGAAGCGAGATAAATCCCCCCGCAAACGTAGGGAGGAGGGAGGAGTCCCCACCCCCTTTTGAGAAGCGAGATTAATAAAGGGGCGAGGAGGGGGTAAAGAGAAAAAAAGCGTTGGTGAAGATACCGTTGGGGTTTGGCAGGCGATTGCGACATTGTCAGCCTCTTGGAGGATGCGGCACGAACTTTGAAAAAGTAAACAAAAGGGAAAATGTCGACGCCGAAAATTTTCCTGCACAACCGGAAGAGAAGGGGGAGGGACTTCCGGTCCGGGTAACCCCCCCAGAGCTTGCTGTCATTCAACAAGAGGAGCTACTGCGGCCCCTGCTGGAGCAAATGCAGAAAATCAATGAAGCTTTGATTAAAGTGGAAAGTGCTCTTCTCTGTCGGCAAAAGCAAATCTCGGAAACATCAAGAAAGGCTAATCTGATGTTAACCCTTTTGGGCGAGAAAGAAGAAGAGAAAGAAGATCTCAGTTTTATCTTGACGAATGACTTGGCACCCCTAACTGGCAGTGAAGCGAGTGAAATAAAAGAAGAGGTGGACATGGCTCTAAAAGCCTATTCCACTTATATAAAAGAAAATACTCTGCCAGAAGAAGGGGATGTCGAGCTGAGCAGGAAATATATCAGAGATCTAATTTCTTCTGTGATTATGGAGCCCGTAAAAGTTGATGGTCGGAAATATAAGAAAAAAAGAAACGAGAGAAGATGGAATTCATCTTTAAAACAATAAAACCTTTGAAGAGACACGCCAGCAGGATGGAGGCAGCACTCAAAACTGGGATGAATGCAAGCAGCGAAGAAGACAACGACCCAGGGGGAAGAGGTGACGGAGCGGGAGTCATCAAGATGAAAGGGACTCAACTTTTAGTTGAAAAGACTTAAGAGGACACTTTGAGCAGCGGCTGTTCGTGTAACATCTGGAAGGAGCTGTTTAATAACTAACACCAATGGACTTTACTAACGGTATTAACAGAGTTATTTTGGACTTTGGATTGTTAAAAAGAAGATCTTCTAACCGTGATGGATGCTAAAAATAGTACTAACTAAAACTAACCCTTATTAACAGAATATTTTCACTCCATCTCTTTTTCTTTCTCCAGCTGTCTACCCTACCCTTTTCCTATAAAAAGAATAAAATTCTCTCCTTTTAGGAGAGTTTTACCAAAAAAAAAAA
>JAPDNY010002047.1:0-11137 GCA_029375565.1 Gekko gecko | reverse complement strand
GAGAGGTGGCTGCAGTGACTCTGCCACAAATGTTGCTAGTCTTGAAGGGGCTTCTGGTCTCCTACTTGTTTCTACTGCTACCAACACACTGGCAACGGCTGCCCATCTTTAACTGAGTCTAGCATTGGCTTTCGACTATATTCTTAGGTGGGTCCTACTAGTCTCATCCTGGGAAGGGAATTGAAAGCAGATCAGCCAATATCATAATGCCCCTATATAAATCAATGGTGCGACCTCATGTGGAGTACTGTGTACAGTTCTGGTCACCACACCTTAAAAAGGATATTGTAGCTTTGGAAACAGTGCAGAAAAGGGCAACTAGAATGATAAAAGGGTTGGAACACTTTCCTGTGAAGAAAGGTTAAAGTGCTTGGGGCTCTTTAGCTTGGAGAAGCGACGGCTGAGGGGTGACATGATCGAGGTTTACAAGATTATGCATGGGATAGAGCAGGTTGAGAAAGAAATACTTTTCTCCCTTTCTCACAAGACGAGAACTCGTGGGCACTCCATGAAATTGCTGAGCAGTCGGGTTAGAACGGACAAAAGGAAGTCCTTCTTCACCCAAAGAGTGATGAACACGTGGAATTCATTGCCACAGGAGGTGGTGGCAGCTACAAGCCTCTGCCACAGACTTCCCTCTCAAGCATGGACAGCTTCAAGAGGGAATTGGATAAACATCTGGAGCAGAGGCTCCTAGCCACAAGGTATAGATAGGAACTCTCGGTCTGGGGCAAGGGATGCTCTGTCTTCTTGGTGCTTGAGGGGGGCAGCAATGGGAGGGCTTCTAGTGTCCTGGCCCCACTGCTGGACCTCCTGAGGGCCCCTGGTATTTTTGGCCACTGTGTGACAGAATGTTGGATTGGATGGGCCACTGGCCTGATCCAACACTGGCTTCTCTTATGACTATTCTTCTCTTGCCTCCCCTCCCAAAAAAGAAAACAAATGCCAATGACGATGCGTTCTTCCAGCTTGCATCTCCATCAAACCGGCCACTCTCCCCTGAGAGTTCCCCAGTGCTCCAAAGAGGAAGGAAATTGCTCCAGAACCCGGGGGGCACTTTCCCAAGGACTCCCGACTTCCGTCCCCTCCTCTGCCACCAATCCCAATGTCCTGCTAAGACTGGGGGCTGGGCACCCCCAAGGGAGAGGCCGAGGGTGCGGTGGCATGCAGTTCCAATCCCTGGGGACATGGAAGGGGCTGTCATCCAAAGAAACGTCCCAAATCCCAACTCATTACACAGTTTCCTAGAAGAAGAGATTGGATTTACACCCCGCCCTTCACTACCCAAAGGAGCCTCAGAGCACCTTACAATCTCCTCTCCCTTCCCCTCCCCACAACAGACACCCTGTGAGGTAGGTGGGGCTGAGAGAGCTCTCTCAAGAACTGCCCTTGAGAGAACAGCTCTGAGAGAACTTGTGACTGACCCAAGGTCACACCAACAGCTGCATGTGGAGAAGTGGGGGATCAAACCCAGCTCTCCCAGATTAGAGTCTGTGCGTTTAACCACTACATCAAACTGCAGCGGGAACAACCCACCGTTCGCATCTCAGACGACTGGGCAGCTCTAGCAACCTGCTGCACTCTCAGCTTCTCCCCAATCTGTGGAAATTCTGGCCTGCCAGGATGTCTGTTGTGGGGAGGGGAAGAGAAAGGTGACTGTAAACCACTCTGAGACTTCCGAGTGAAGGGCGGGGAATAAACCCAATCTCTTCTTCTTCTGCCGCTGTGCTAGCAGAGCTCTTTAAACGGAGGATTAACACATGGCCCTTATTCTTGGAAGTGAAGCAGACCGACCGATGCAGGCAGGGCCTCTCGTCCAGGGCTGTGCCGGACAGCTGATGGGCACATCTACCAATCTGGTGGCCATGTCCTTCTAGGGCTTCTTTTGTGTTTCTCAAAGACCAGCGAGGGCCGGGTTTTCCTCCAGAGAAAGAAAACAGTCCGTCTCTTTCCCTTTAACGGCTCTTTTTCGCTGCTGGAATTTCTGTGGCTTCATCCCAAGGCTGCAAAACGCTTTGGGTGCTTGTGGTGTGCGCGGGTGGTGTTTTGTAGAGAGACGTGTAATACAGAGAGAGCTTTTTAAATACACACTGGAGAAAAACAAACCCATTTCAAATGGGGGTTTTGTCCCCCCTTGGTTCTTTTGCTCTTGGGGGCAGGAGGGTTTCCCCTTAAGCATTGCACCATGAAATTCCAGCAGCTGCAGCGTTTCCTTGAGGCGCGGTCTAGATCCTTGAGTGTAGGAGAGAAGAGACAGCACCCTTCAGACGGCAGGGAGGAGCAGTGGCGGCTCCCTGCAAGCAGAAAGGCAGCATTGCAGGGGGGAAGGTGCGGCTCGGCCTTTCCTGCCTGATGCCCTAGTTTGCTTTGAGGGAAAAGGGAGAAGTCAGAAACTGGCACTTTTGGCCACCAGAAGATTAAAGGATGCTCTGCAGCTGGCTTTGGGAGGAGGTGAAGGCCGTCCTCGTGCCCCATTGATGGGAGTTTTGTCCCTTTGCCACAGGGGTAATCTCAGCCCCCCTTGGGGTGCTCTTGGGAGAAGGGAGAATGCCTGCCCAGGTCCTCTGCAGTTGCAGCCTTCTTTCTCTACACTGGCTTTTTTATTATTCAGTTGTAGATTTATTCAGGGCTGGAAGGGATCCTCAGGGGTCATCTAGTCCAACCCCCTGTACAATTCCCCCTTTACTTTGTTCCCACCATAGAGAACAATAGAGGGAATAGGGGCAACCTGTTTAGGGGCCCATAGAATTGGACCCACTGATCCAATGTTCTTGAAACTTGGTGGGTATCTTGGGGAGAGGCTCCATCAGCTATCCTATGAGTTTGGAGCCTCTCCCTCAAACCCCCTCCCCTGCAGCCCCCAGAATATACCCTATGTTTTCACCATTGACTTCAATGGCCCATAGGATATAATGGAGCAGAAATTGACATTCGGCTGCCTGAAAGACTCCCCCGGACACCGGCTGGGCTTGGCTCCTGAGCTCCCAGAGCTGTGCTCCAGTGCGCTTCCCCCCAAAAGACCCCTGCAGTCAAGTATGGAAGTTTTGAAGAGTCTGTGTGTGAAGCTTGGAGAGAGCACATAGTCTGTGTGACTATGGAATTCTGAGTCTAATTCTATGTGAATAAGACCAACACTTTAGTCTGTGTGACTAAGAGAGTTGATCCTATTCAGTGTGAATAAAACAAAGAGACTAGCCCGTGTGGCGATATGAGTGTATAAGCCTGTCAGAGCGGAGTTTGGGAGACTGTTTATACCACCAAGCTTTGCCAGTTATACGTACAAATTCCTTTTGTCAGCAACTGTTCAAAATAACCAGTAACTTATTTTGTTCTTTATTAAATAAATCAATTTTTGTTTAAACTTATCCCTGAAATCAGTACAATACTTCCTCAGGGCCACATAGTCCTCTGAAGTGCCCAGACCCTGGGTCATACTACCAAGAGAGAGAGAAATTGGAATTTTTAATTCCTGGTGGCAGCAGAAAACGACCAAGTTTATATACACAAGAGAGTGTTTAAAGGTAAAACTGTCTCCCCCAGCATGACACGCAGGGACCCTCAGCTGATCGTGTTGAAGGTTTGTTTTGAATGCCTTAATCTATGTAGATATATATATACACTTACACACATATACACACACAGAAGTAAATTCATGTGAACGGTAACAGAGGAGAGCTCCGGTACTGGGCAAGATAAGGCTGGAATGTGGATTCCATGTTGAGGCGGGAGTGCTCACAAAATTCTAGGAAGGGGTGTCCTGTTAGATATGTTTTGTACCACAAACCCACACTTAAGACGCCTGTGGCATTTGCATGTCAATCATGCCATGTGCACGGAGGTCCCTGCAGGAAATGCAACAGGTTGAGGGGGCAGATTCTGAACAACTGAGCCGGACACCAGCCCTGGAGTTAACTCCTCCCTCCCACGAAACAGCGACGCAGGGGTCTTTCCTCCTCTCGCCATTTCAACACACACCCAGCCGTCTCCCAGAGATAACACACTGGAGTCGCACCGGATGCAACTTTTATTTTGGTCCCCTCTTTTTAAGAAGCAAGGCTTCCTGGCGCTCCGCAAAGTGCGATCGAGTCCTGTGATACAATCTCACTGCTCTCGTGTCTCCACCTTGTTTGTCGCTGTTCTCTAAGGTGGCCTCTTGCTGCCAAAGAAAATCGGCGATGCTGAAGAGAAGAAGCACGCCGTCGGGCACAACTGCCTTTCTCCCCGGAGACAACCCACTAATGTCTTCGTCCTTCTGGAGCCGAGTGTCGACAATCTGCATGGCCGGCTTCCCAAGACTTGCTCGTTTCCCAGCATTCCTGTGGGGAAGAGACTGTACTTCAGCCTCCACTTCCCTTCACACACCTGACAAGAGAGAGAGAAGAGATTGGATTTATACCCTGTCCTTCACTCAGAGTGGCTTACAAACTCCTTTCCCTTCCCCTCCCCACAACAGACACCCTGTGAGGTAGGTGGGGCTGAGAGAGCTCTGACAGAAACTGCTCTTTTTCAAGGACAGCTCTGATAGGACTAGGAGCTGGGAATCAAACCCGGTTCTCCCCGATTAGAGTCCGCGCACTTACCCACTACACCAAATAGACACTCACCTCTGCCTCACATATACAGTAACCCAGCCAAAATCAATCATTCCCTCTTAATAGACAAATGTCTATTAAGCAACTGATATTGCACGGCGAAAAGCCCCGATCTGCTGGACCCTGATTTCTGCCCGTGCCAATTCCCTCTCCTTATGACATCTGAAGCTGTTTTTGGCATCTGAAGACCAATCAGTGCCAACAGAAAAGACCAGCACTTTATTATTATTATGGTTTTAATGTATTTTAATCTTATTGATGCTGTTTATGTATTTGGAGTTTCATCGGACTGTGAGCCGCCCTAAGCCGGGATAAAAGTTAAATAATAATAACGCTCTGGCAATAGTTCGCCAGGGTTCTCTGGCGGAGGTTATCACTTGCTGGATGATCCTTTCACCCTCGCACAGAAGCTGAAAGGCAGCCTACCAGGTCACTCCGCCGGGCCCGGTCAGGACATCGTCGGATTTCTCCATCTTGGCACAAGCCGTTCCTGCGCCCTGGAAAGAGAAAACGAAAACTGATTGACTGTTTCCACCGATCTGAGCTTCTTAAGTAGGCCGGGCTCTGAGAGGGCCGATCGTTTTGAGACCGGACGGCCTGGGTACGACGGCCTCTTCGATACAAACTCCCGGGCCTCAGCTGACGTGAGGAAATCAGTAACTGCGAACGCAGCTCTCATACGAGGTGTCAGAAATTTTAAGGATCTCATCACTGGCGGGAGTTTTGGAGTCGCGCAGGCCCAGGGAAGGTCTTGTCCTTTCTGTACTAAGTCAGGTCTCAGACTTACCTCTCAGCTGACCTCGCGTTGTCCAGAAGCAACAGACCCGCCTGTGAGAGGAGAGAATGATCGATCAATGTTTGGAGAAACTGCGGGGGTGGGGTGGGGGCCTCATAAAACCAAGATGGAGGAAGGGAGACGCGACCCTCAGCCCCTGAACCGGCTCGGCAACCTGCCACCCAAGCCACGGTGGAAATCAATTCTTGCTACTTTGCCAGCTCCCATTTTGCTTAAACAGACCACAAAAGCATCCATAGACCTACTTCACTTCTTTTTAAAAAATCCAAACCCTTGAAAGTAGAAGAAGAAGAAGAGAAGAGCTTGGATTTATACTCTGCCCTTCACTTGGGAGTCTCAGAGCAGCTTGCAATCTCCTTTCCCTTCCCCTCCCCAAACTCCTTTCCCTTCCCCTCCCCACAACAGAGACCCCGTGAGGGAGGTGGGGCTGAGAGAGCTCTGACAGAAATGGCTTTTTTCAAGGACAGCTCTTATCAGAACTGTGGCTTCCCCAAGGTCATCCAGCCATGTGCAAGTGGAGGAGTGGGGGAATCAAACCCGTCTCTCCCAGATTAGAGTCTGCGCACTTAACCACTACAGCAAACTAGAGAGCGCCGCAAATGGCGTCCCACGGAGACCCGAGTTCAAATGCAGACCAGCACTGCAGTCCGATCTCGCTCTCTGCCTAACCACAAGAGACGTGGTAAAACTAAGGTCAGTAAAGGATTCCCAATAGAGAAGGAAGGCTTGCTCATGGGGAGGAATGGCGCTTACTCCATGGGCAAGGATGCTACCGAGGGTTTCCAGTTCTGGCTTGGGGAAGACCTGGAGATTTTGGGGAGGAAGTGTAAACCAAAGAGAGCGATCACAGGATGAAAGTTGAACCACGCATATCAAAGTGGGTGGCGTTGAAATACCTATATCTAACCACAAAGAAAGTTCTATTATTAATATTAACAAGAGAGTGACACAAGACTACACAAAACTAGCAATTTTATAATATACTTACAATATTAATCCATTTGGCAAACGCCCTATTCATATCCCATAGTAACACTCATCAGAGCCAGTTTGGTGTAGTGGTTAAGCGCACAAACTCTGATCTGGGAGAACTGGGTTTGAATCCCCCACTCCTCCACTTGCACCTGGCTGGATGACCTTGGGCAAGCCGTAGTTCTGATAAGAGCTGTTCTTGAAAAAGAGCAGCTTCTGGCAGAGCTCTCTCAGCCCCGCCTACCTCACAGGGGGTGTCTGTTGTGGGGAGGGGAAGGGAAAGGAGTTTGTAAGCCGCTCTGAGACTCCCTTGGGTAGTGATGGGCGGGGTATAAATTCAATCTCTTCTTAGTACAATATACAGCCACCCTTGCTAATTTCTTACACATATCTACAGCCCATCACTGCTGCCAGCCCAGACTCGCGTCTTAAAGGGACAAAACCCAACTACGAATACTAATAACAGAATTTTATCTTTGCAATTAGATATAGGTCTTTCAACGCCACCCACTTTGATAAAGTTACACGAAACAAGATATTATATGCATGGTTCGTTGGCGCTGATGGCACTTGAATTGCTTCCAGTCAACTGAAAATTGGAAAAAGAAATTTCTAGTCCTTGGGAGACTTTTTTGGCATAATACATCGCCGTTGTTCTGATTCTTCTCAGTCACTGGAAGTGTGACAGAAGGCAACACCCACCGGCTCAGGTTCTACCCCAAAAAATCTCCAGGTATTGCCCAACGTAGAGCGGACAAGTCTACATGGAGAAAAAACTGCTTCGAAAGCACAAAGAAAGCGGTCAAGATGTTAATTGGTTTCAATGTAAGAAACATTTAGGCCCTCAGAGCAAGGGCAATTTCAGCAACAGCATCCCCTGGCAAGAAGAAAGATAAGAAAGTCTCTGAGGTTAAAATCTAAATTTTAAAAATAAATAAATCACTCAAGTTGAAAGTGCACGTCGTAAATTTCGACTTCAAACTTTTACTCAACTTTGAAGGAGCTGGAGGTGCCGGGCTTTGGAGATGTCGCCAACTTCCTCTTATCGTCCTCGGGTCTTGGGCGATGACTCGAAGCAGCCAACAGCTCTGAACAGTTTGGGGTAGTGGTGAAGTGCGCGGACTGTAATCTGGGAGAAGCGGGTTTGATGACCTTGGGCAAGCCATAGTTCTGTCTGAGGTGGTCTTGAAAAAGAGCCGTTTCTGTCAGAGCTCTCTCAGCCCCGCCTACCTCACAAGGTGTCTGTTGTGGGGAGGGGAAGGGAAAGGAGTTTGTCAGCCGCTCTGAGACTCCCTTGGATAGTGAAGGGCGAGGTATAAATCAAATCGCATCTTCTCTTCTTCTTCTTCTTCGCAGCTCTGTTAAAGGTCCCGCAATCTGTTAAAGGAGATCCAACAATCATTACACAAAGGGAAAGACAACATACTTTGCTCTACTGCAAACTGCAGCTCGGGAGCCACATGCGGCTCTTTCACACATATTGTGTGGCTCCCAGCAGGGCAGCTGGGGAAGTGAAGGGGGCATGCATTTGATCTCTTCCTCCCTCCCTCCCCCGTCATAAGAACATAAGAGAAGCCAATGTTGAATCAGGCCAGTGACCCATCTAGTCCAACACTCTGTCACACAGCGGCCAAAATATACCAGGTGCCATCAGGAGGTCCAGCAGTGGGGCCAGGACACTAGAAGCCCTCCCACTGCTGCCCCCTCCAGCACCAAGAACAGAGTGCATCACCTGCCCCAGACTGAGAGTTCCCATCTATACCCTGTGGCTAATAGCCACTGATGGACCTCTGCTCCATATGTTTATCTAATTCCCTCTTGAAACTGTCCATGCTTGTAGCTGCCACCACCTCCTGTGGCAGTGAATTCCATATGTTAATCACTCTTTGGGTGAAGAAGGACTTCCTTTTATCTGTTCTAACCCGACTGCTCAGCAATTTCATGGAGTGCCCACGAGTTCTCCTATCTATTTGCTTTCTTTGTTTCTTTCTTTCCACCTCTTTCATTCTTTCTTTCCACCTTCCCCTCTTTCTCTCTCTCTTAGACAAATAAATATCATTGGACAAATAAATATCATTCTCAATAGCCGTTTTTACTCCCTTTTGTTTTTATTTTTGGCAGTCTCATTTATTGTTAATGAAAAGCAAATCTGCATATTTTCTAAATAAAAATGTGTGCATAATATTTGTTCATGTCTCGTGGCTCTCAAGCATCTGACATTTATTCTATGTGGCTCTTACGTTGAGCAAGTTTGCCCACCCCTGCTCTAGAACAGAGCGTCCATAGAGAAGAACTCACCTCAACAGCACAGGGCTTTCCAAAGTTTCATCTGATCACCGGACTCCTCAGTTCTTTTCCGGGTCTTGCTTTGGGTGTCCAAATGTGAACGATAACCTTGAAGCAACCATGTCTTCACAAACTTTGACGGATCGAAGACTTGTAGAGGAGGTCCAACAATTCTTATAAACAGTAAGGACGTGATGGTTTTGACTTTCAAGGAGGACCTTTCGGGAGTGACGATCAAGTTCATCTGGGAAAGGCCCCTTTCGCACTCCCGGGAGGAAATGGCAACTGTATTGAGAATGTGGCAGAGCCGAGACAGCGCCTTGGGCATTTCTTCTCTGTATTTGAGATGCTCTCTGAAGGCCCGGATGGCTTCTCTCTCACTGAGCTGAAACCTTCTTGCCAATGTACTTATTTCTGCTTCCCCATAGAGAATACAGTCAGTGGGATTTGCAGGCCAATTCTGAGACTCAAGAATTCTTCCACATCTTGACAATTCTATGTCTTCTTTCGAAAGCAGTCTTTTTTGGAGAGATTTTTTAAGCTGATCATAGAATGCAACTGGGGAGACTGGAGGGTCGTCCATTCTATTTCTCCTGCGCAACCGGACACCCTTAAATTGCAGCTTTTCTGTTGCCTCGAGTGCTTCCCTGTAGTAAGGACCTGGAGCCATGACTCTCTGCCCGCATATTTCAACGAGACTCTCAATCTTGCCGTGGGCTCTGTACAGATCAATAGTCCTCTCCTGCAGATCGACACTTAATTCGGAGAGCTCTTGCAAAGCGTCACAGAGCAATCCGAGATCCAAAACGAATTCTGATGACGTGATTTTTTTCTGAAGGCCTTCATACGCGTGCCTCTCCTTTCTATCCCGAGCACTCTCCATTTGAGCTTTTTCAAAATGACGTACGAGGGCTTCGTAATCCTTCCAGACTGCCGTCACGGCTCTGTAACTGGAGGCAACCCACGTTGTGGACAGGATCCTTCCGATTTTCAAAATCTCCATCTCTACCGCGGCCGCACACGCCTGGAGCTCCCTCGTGTTCTTCGGAGACAAATGGTACATGATGTATAACTCGTCCATAAAACTCTGAAATCTATTGATGCCCCACACCTCTTTCACGACATCGTGGACGGAGGATTCCAGCCTATGGCTGGCACAAGGCCATACAATAATGGAAGGGAATCTGTCTTTGAAAAGTTTTGCGACTCCTCCCTGGGATCCTATCATCCCTACAGCCCCGTCACAAGTCAACGAAACCAAGCATTCCTTTAAGACTTCCTCGGTGATCCTTAGTGATTCGAGGGTAGACATCAAACTTCTGAATATTCCCTTTGCTGTCACGTCGTCCAGCTCTATCAAGGCAAGGAAGAGGTTCAAGGGCCTTCCATGTCCATCTCTTCAATGTAGGTGCGAATGTACACTATCAGTACTGGCTTCTGACTTACCGTTGTAGATTCATCGAGCATCAATGAAATTTTACTCTTGGAATCAGTAATCTTCTGGATCAGTGCGATTCTCATTTCACTGCCAATGTGGTCTACGATACGTGCGCAAGAAGTAGCCGGGTACAAAATGCTCCCCACATCGACGCCGTTTAATTCTTGTAAATCAATGTCGGCCCCCAAGTCATTAAAGGACTGGTTCTTTCTAGCCACCTTATACACTGTACGGAATATTCTCTTGGTGGTTTCCATCTCCCTTTCTTGGGCCTCTGCCATTTCCAGCGTTTCCCTCCTTGCCTCAGTTGTGATTTTAACTGCCGCCTTATGGCCTAGGCTTTCCCGGTGTTCACAGATTTTTTTCCTGAGAGACGTCAGCTGCTGTTTCCTCGATTCGCCGTTAAATGACACCTCGCCGCTTGTCCACTCTTTAGAAAGACGGCTGCCCGCGGCCAGCTTCTCCGTCCCCAAGGATCCAACGTTTTTACACACCGAGCAACCTAACTTGCCGCCTCTGAAATACAACCAGTCGTTTTTTTGGAGATGGTCATCCTTTTGCTCTACGGTCCAACAAGCAGGCCAGACGTTCTCAGTAACTGCCAGGGCAGAAACGGGATGTCTTGACTCGCCGCTTGACGGATTTTCAAGTCCCCCACCTGGATTATAGTCAGGAGTTGAAATTCCATTTGGTTTGCGCGATGATCCCCTTGACGCTGAGGGACGATCTTCAACCACTCCGCGTTTTGCTGGGGTCCCCACAAAGTTGTTCGAAGTGCTCTTCCTTTTCATGGTGGGTAGTCGACTTTTAGAACGTGGCTAACCTGCAAAAGGGTGATGAATATTTAAGCACAACCATGGTATTACAGAACTGGAACTCTCCCCATAACATAGCCCATAAGCAATGCTCCCTCTAAGCTGTGGGGTCTTGTGAGCAAAAATCCTACTTTATGAGCTGCTGGCATTAAAGTTGTAAGTCAGCAGTTTAGCTACTGCATACATTAGTTTGCTCTGGAGCCCTCCTTCCTGAGCTAAGACAAAAATGTGTAAAGGT
>JAPDNY010002046.1:0-11148 GCA_029375565.1 Gekko gecko | reverse complement strand
CGGCTCAGTTCAGTTCATTCTAACTAGCCATTGGCCGTTACAAAATCACAAAGCACAAATTGTGAACAAGCTATAGGTTAAAAGTCAGAATATACAAAAATACCAGAGATCAGTACAAAACAACAACCACCTTTTATTGGCATACAACATTAAAAACAATTCCCGATAAATTGATACACTCCAATAAGATATAAAATTAGATAATCACTGTACAACCATTACAAGGAGTATATCAGGCCTATAAGATAAGTTAAATTATAACACGCTAAATTTGGCCATGAAACAAAACAACAAAACCGGGGTCATACACTAAGATTTTAGGATTTTAAAACTTAAAATTAAATGTAAGAGTTTAAAAGGTTTAAAATCAGAAGTTATTTAATATAATCAGGGTCATTCTTCTGTTTTATAAGACAGTGAAGAAACTTAGCGGTCAATTCAGTGACCAGAGATCAGTAACAAAACATGACTAATGTCATACCACCTTGGAACGTATATTCTTTGCAGCGAGGGCAAATAATGAAACTTTATAAGAGGCATATGGATCAATGTCAGATAACAAAAATGAAAATTCCCCCAACTGGGTAAGCACTAAGACCAGATAAAATACCTGCTAAAAATTTACCCCTCGGACTAGCATACAATGGGCAAAAGAGAATGCAGTGAGGTGAATCCTCAAGTTCGTGGGAACCAGAAATACACTCATGATGGGCTAATGAAGCTTGATTGAATTGGCCCTCCAAAATTGTTGTTGGCATTGATTGAAACCATAGAGAGGTAAAGGACGCTCTAAGTACATGTTCAGAGATATTAACTAGGTATGGAGTTCTAGCGTGGTCCGATTTAATTTAATCATTGGTGCAATCATTGGTGCGACCTCATTTGGAATACTGTGTACAGTTCTGGTCACTACATCTCAAAAAGGATATTATAGCATTGGAAAAAGTACAGAGAAGGGAAACTAGAATGATAAAAGGGTTGGAACACCTTCCCTATGAAGAAAGGTTAAAACGCTTGGGGCTCTTTAGCTTGGAGAAACGACGGCTGAGGGGTGACATGATTGAGGTTTATAAGATTATGAATGGGATTGAGCAGGTTGAGAAAGAAGTACTTTTCTCCCTTCCTCACAATACAAGAACTCGTGGGCACTCCATGAAATTGCTGAGCAGTCAGGTTAGAACAGATAAAAGGAAATACTTCTTCACCCAAAGAGTGATTAACATATGGAATTCACTGCCACAGGAGGTGGTGGCAGCTACAAGCATGGACAGTTTCAAGAGGGAATTAGATAAACATACGGAGCAGAAGTCCATCAGTGGCTCTTAGCCACAGGGTATAGATGGGAACTCTCAGTCTGGGGCAGGTGATGCACTCTTGGCCCCACTGCTGGACCTCCTGATGGCACCTGGTATATTTTGGCCGCTGTGTGACAGAGTGTTGGACTAGATGGGCCATTGGCCTGATTCAACATTGGCTTCTCTTATGTTCTTATGTTCTTAATTAATTTGTACCCTGGTGCCGCTTTTGAGTTTAATATCAAAGAGCGGTCTAGCCGAGCGGCAAAGTCATAAATCCAGTTTCTGAGTTGGGTTTTATCAACTGATGTTCCCAGAAGATCACTTGCCGTTGTCACTTGCACAGTGGCCAATCGGCAAGCCAGCGTCATCTTAGAGCTGGTGTATGTGGGGGAGGAGTTGGTAGAAGGCTGCACTGCCAGCCAGCCCGCCCTCCCTCCCTGGCCTTCCTGATCAGTTTTCCGGGAAGGGGTTCAAAACACTCTGTGCTTCTTCTCTCGGGAGCCAGAGGCTGCCCGGAGCTGCCTTGGCATGCAGCCCTTTGTCTGGAAGGCCTTCCCGACCATCTCCCTAGCTGGGCCAAGAAGAGGAGAGGGTGGTGCGTGGGCAGAGGGACTCCATCCTCCTAGCTCTTGCAAGGGGCAGAAGCCTCCAGTTGGCGTGGGGGCATGAAGGCAGCGCCCAGAATAGTGAGGAGTAAGTGGACAGGATTCAGAGAGCCAGCGTGGTGCCGTGGGTGGAGGGTTGGGCTAGGAGGGTCTCTCTAGATCAGGGGTCCTCCGCATGGTTCCTCTGGGCGTCATCGTGCCCACCAAGCACCATACCCAATGCCCGCCAAGTGTTATCAGAAAGTGGGCAGAGCCACTTCTGATTGGCCCCTGGGGATCTGATTGGCTGGGCAGATTAAAGCGTCACTGGTCCAGCGGCCGCCATCACTGAAATGTTAGTTTCAGGGCTCTTTTTGTGGCAGACCGAGGTTCACATGAACATGGAATCCTGGAATCATAGAGTTGGAAGGGGCCATACTGGCCATCTAGCCCCACCCCCTGCCCAATGCAGGATCAGCCTTAAGCATCTCTGACAAATATTTATCCAGCCTCTTCTTGGAAGCTGTCAGTGAAGGGCAGCTCACCACCTCCCCAGGCAGCTGATTCCACTTTTGAACCAGTTTTTCCTCATGTCCAGCCGATACCTTTCTGCATGTAATTTAAACCTGTTGCTTCGGGTCCGATCCTCTGCTCCCCAACTGGAACAACTCCTTGCCCTCCTCCGAATGACAGCCTTGCAGATATTTAGAGAGAGCAATCCTGTCCCCCCTCAGTCTCCTCTTCTCCAAACTAAACCTTCCCAACCGGGCCCTTAGCCTTTCCTCGTCGGGCTCAGTCTCCAGACCCCTGATCATCCTCGTGGCTCTCTTCTGCACCCTCTCGATTTTGCCCGCATCCTTTTTGAAGTGAGGCCTCCATGTGAAGCTGCCTTATACTCAATCGGACCCTTGGTCCATCAATCCTGTATTGCCTACTCAGACCGGCAGCGGCTCTGCAGGGTCTCAGCTGGAAGAGGTCTTTCCCATCACCTCCCGCCTGATCCTTTCAACTGGCGATGCCAGGGATTGAACTGGGGACCTTCTGCATGCCAAGCAGGTGCCCTACCATTGAGCTGTAGTCTTTCCTCAAGCATGCAAGAAGCTGCGTTTTCCTTGATCAGACTCTTGGTCCGTCAAATCAGTATTGTCTACTCAGACTGGCAGCAGCTCTTCCAAAATCTCAGGTGGAGAAGGTCTCTCACATCACCTCCTGCCTGATCCTTTCAACTGGCGATGCCAGGGGTTGAACTGGGGACCTTCTGCATGCCAAGCAGATGCCCTACCATTGAGCTGTAGCCTTTCCTCAAGCATGCAAGAAGCTGCGTTTTCCTTGATCAGACTCTTGGTCCGTCAAATCAGTATTGTCTACTCAGACTGGCAGCAGCTCTTCCAAAATCTCAGGTGGAGAAGGTCTCTCACATCACCTCCTGCCTGATCCTTTCAACTGGCGATGCCAGGGGTTGAACTGGGGACCTTCTGCATGCCAGGCAGATGCCCTACCATTGAGTCATAGCCCCTTCCCAAGTGCGCATGAAGCTGCCTTATCCTTGATCAGACTCTTGGTCCATCAAATCAGTATTGTCTACTCAGACTGGCAGCAGCTCTCCCAAGATCTCAGGTGGAGAAGGTCTCTCACATCACCTCCTGCCTGATCCTCTCAACTGGAGAAGGTGGGAATTGAACCTCGGCCGTTCTGCATGCCAAACAGATGCTCTTCCACTGAACCACAGCCATTTCCCAGGTTCGAATCGCCACTCTCTCAGAAGAAGAAGAAAAAGAAGAAGAGATTGGGTTTATACCCGGCCCTTCACTTGGAGTCTCAGAGCAGCTTACAAACTTCCCCTCCCCACAACAGACACCTTGTGAGGTAGGTGGGGGCTGAGAGCTCTGACAGAAACTGCCCTTTTTCAAGAAGAAGAGGAGGAGGAGGAGGAGGAGGAGGAGGAGGAGGAGGAGGAGGAGGAGGAGGAGATTGGATTTATACCCCACCCTTCACTACCCAAAGGAGTCTCAGAGCGGTTTACAATCTCCTTTCCCTTCCCCTCCCCACAATAGACACCCTTTGAGATAGGTAGGGCTGAGAGAGCTCTGACAGAAACTGCCCTTTTTTAAGAAGAGGAAGAAGAAGAGGAGGAGGAGATTGGATTTATACCCTGCCCTTCACTACCCAAAGGAGTCTCAGAGCGGCTTACAAACACCTTTCCCTTCCCCTCCCCACAACAGACACCCTGTGAGGTAGAAGAAGAAGAAGAGATTGGATTTATACCCCGCCCTTCACTACCCAAAGGAGTCTCAGAGCGGCTTACAAACACCTTTCCCTTCCCCTCCCCACAACAGACACCCTGCTGCGAGATAGGTGGGGTTGAGAGAGCTCTTTCAAGAACTGCTCTTTCAAGGACAGTTCTGACAGAACTAGGACTTGCTCAAGGTCATCCAGCAGCTGCAAGTGGAGGAGCTGGGAATCAAACCCGGTTCTCCCAGATTAGAGTCCGCGCACTTAACCACTACACCAAACTGGCTCAAACTGTCAGGGAAGCTTGCCGGGTGACACTGGGACACTCACAGTCTCTCGGCCTAGCCTACCTCACAGGGCTATTGTGAGGAGAAAACAGAGGCAAGGAGAAAGATGTGAGCCACTTTGGGTCCCCTTTCAGAGAAAGGTGGGTTTATCGATGAAGTAAATAAATTTAGCGGGGGGGGGCCACAGGGCCTGCTGTAACAAACCTGCCTGAAATGTGCCCTACTCCTTGCTCCCAAATAAGCAAGAACTGTTTGCTCCCCTGAGTCAGAAAGCAAATGAACTGACCCTCGAATCTCCTCGCTCCCTCTTAGACATTCCCAGGGTCTTAGCTGGATTCCAAACAAAAGTCAACCAGTTTTGTAGAGGAATGCTTTGTGATGTTTCGTGATAACTGGAGGAAGCAAGACCAGGGCCCCGGGGGGTGGGTGCGTGGTGGGGCGGGGAGATGATCCTTGTCTGCCTCCCGACAATCTCCTGGTCTCCTAAAACTGACTCTGCTGTCTGGTATTTGAGCTTCTCGTCCAGCCTTTGTTTGGATTTGCTGGCACCGCTGCAGGTTACAAGCTTCCATGAGTTGCGCTGAGCCGTGGCCCTCCTCTCCCGTGGCTCAGCAGGAGAGCTGGTTGTGGCACCCGGCCTTGGGGTACGCAAAGCGGCCCCGGAAGGAGAGAGGAGGGCCTTCCCGGCACCCTCAAATAGCCAGTTTGGTGCAGTGGTTAAGTGCGTGGACTCTAATCTGGGAGAACCGGGTTTGATTCCCCACTCCTCCACTTGCAGCTGCTGGTGAGACCTTGGGTTAGTCACAAGTTCTCTCAGAGCTGTCCTCTCAAGGACAGTTCTGGAAAGAGCTCTCTCAGCCCCACCGACCTCACAGGGTGTCTATTGTGGGGAGAGGAAGGGAAAAGGAGTCTGTAAGCCATTCTGAGACTCTGAGGGAAAGGCGGGGTATAAACCCAATCTCCTCCTCCTCCTCCTCCTCCTCCTCCTCTTCTTCTTTTTCTTTTCTTGAAAAAGGGCAGTTTCTGTCAGAGCTCTCTCAGCCCCACCTACCTCACAGGGATGGCTGTTGTGGGGAGGGGAAGGGAAAGGAGTTTGTAAGCCGCTCTGAGACTCCGAGTGAAGGGCGGGGTATAAACCCAATCTCTTCTCTGCATCTTACTTGCCATTTTTTTGCGTCTTCAGCATCGGCTTGGGGCTTTCCAGGCCGCTCTGTACGCTTTCGTTGCGAGACGATGCCCTGCGCATTCGCGATGAAGCACGACGAGATATATTGTTTTATTCATGAGTTGTAAATTGCTTAAAATGGTTAATTAATAATTAATTGAATACAATGTGGGATTCTCAGCAAGAAGACGTAGTGATGGCCGCAGGAATAGACAGCGTTAAAGGGGGATCGGAGAGATTCGTGGAGGAGAGGTCTCTCAGTGGCTGCTAGCCATGGTGGCTGAGGGGAGCCTCCACATTCAGAGGCACTAATCCTCTGAGTCCCAGAGCTAGGAGGCAACATCAGGCCTCTCTTCTCTGTAGTTGGTCCTCCAGAGGAACTGGCTGGCCACTGTGAGAGACACGATGCTGGACTAGATGGATCACTGGACTGGTCTGATCCAGCAAATCTCTTATGTGGTTATGAAGGCTTTGGCCTCCATGCCTTGTTGTTGGCGCTCCAGAGGAACTGGTTGGCCACTGTGTGAGGCAGGATGCTGGACTAGATGGACCCCTCGTCTGATCCAGCAGGGCTTTTCTAATGTTCTGATCAGGGGAAGGCCTCAGCCCCTGTGCCCTGTTGTTGGCCTTCCAGGGGAACTGGTTGGCCAATGTATGAGACATGATGCCGGACTAGATGGATCACTGGACTGTTCTGATCCAGCAGCGCTCTTCTGATGTTCTTATGAAGGCCTCAGCCTCTGTGCCCTGTTGCTGGCCCTCCAGAGGAACTGGTTGGCCACTGTGTGACTGGACTAGTCTGGTCCAACAGGGCTCTTCTGATGATCTTCTTCGTGGTCACACCTATGGGATCCAGTGCGCCTGCGCTGACCTGGTCGGTGTTGTACAAAGCTCACAATGGGATTTTCACGCCTCTGCCCTCGGCCTGCGCGGGAACCCAAGGGGACAGGGCACGGACATCCCGCCAGTTCTCTTCTGACCGCCACGCTGTTCGCAGCTTCTGTCGGTTGTTCTGAGGGAATTTTTTGCCTCACAGCAGGATTATCCAAGCTTATTTTTTTTCCTTCAGTTTTTTGTTTCTTTTTTTCTTCTTCAATTATCTTTTCAGGAAAGGGACGCTTGCGTAAGAACATAATAGACTTGCTGGATCAGACCAGTCCAGTGTTCCATGCAGTCCAGCATCCTGTCTCACTCAGTGGCCAACCAGTTCCTCTGGAGGGCCAACAACAGGGCAGAGAGGCCAAGGCCTTTATAAGAACATCAGAAGAGCCCTGCTGGATCAGACCAACAAGGCTTCCTCTACTCCAGCATCCCGTCTCGCACAGTGGCCAACCAGTTCCTCTGGGGGGGCAACAAACAGGGCAGAGAGGCCGAGGCCTTCATGAGAACATCGAAAGAGCCCTGCTGGATCAGACCAGTGGTCCATCCAGTCCAGCATCCTGTCTCACACAGTGGCCAACCAGTTCCTCTGGGGGGGGGACAGCAAACAGGCCAGAGAGGCCGAGGCCTTCATGAGAACATCAGAAGAGCCCCGCTGGATCAGACGAGTGAGGGTCCATCTAGCCCAGCATCCCATCTCACACAGTGGCCAAGCGGTTCCCCTGGAGGGCCAACAACGGGACAGAGAGGCCGAGGCCTTCATGAGAACCTCAGAAGAGCCCTGCTGGATCAGACCAATGGTCCATCCAGTCCAGCATCCCGTCTCACACAGGGGCCAACCAGTTCCTCTGGGGGGCAACAAACAGGGCAGAGAGGCCGAGGCCTTCATGAGAACATCAGAAGAGCTCTGCTGGATGAGACCAGTGGTCCATCCAGTCCAGCATCCTGTCTCACACAGGGGCCAACCAGTTCCTCTGGGGGGCAACAAACAGGGCAGAGAGACCGAGGCCTTCATGAGAACATCAGAAGAGTCCTGCTGGATGAGACCAGTGGTCCATCTAGTCCAGCAACCTGTCTCACACAGGGGCCAATCAGTTCCTCTGGAGGGCCAACAACAGGGTATGGAGGCTGAGGCGCACGGAATGCTGTTACCTTCCCACCAAAGTGGTACCTATTTATCTACTTGCAACTTCTTGCTTTCGAACTGCTAGGTTGGCAGGAGTTCCTATCTATACCTTGTGGTTAATAGCCACTGATGGACTTCTGCGCCATATGGACTGCTGCTTAGCCTTCTAGCTTTTCACTGACAGTAAAACTGTCTCGCCCTCCTGTTCTAAACAAACCACAGCGGGAGAGAAGTCCCCAAACCGTCCGAAACAGGGAGACAAGAAACTGGCAGTCCGCATTCATTCCTGCGTTGGGGGCTTTGGGTCAGCTCGTAGCGTCTGACGACAGCGGCCTTTTGAAAGGGGCCATTGTGTAGCATGCACAGTCCGTGTGCTGGAGCGCGGTGGCTGGTCAGTCGCCGCCTCTGAAAGAGACGCACAGATGTTATTCCGTTTCAGAGGCACGCAGGCTAGAGGCGGCCTTGTTGTGCTTGATCTGGCCTTTGGGTGGTCAGCAGGATTTGCTTAGAATCATAGAGTCATAGAATTATAGAGTTGGAAGGGGCCATACAGACCGTCTAGTTCAACCCCCCTGCCCAATGCAGGACCAGCCTAAAGCATTCCTGACAAATATTCGTCCAGCCTCTTCTTGAAAGCTGCCAGTGAAGGGGAGCTCACCACCTCCCTAGGCAGCTGATTCCACCTTTGAACCACTCGGACCGTGGAAAAGTTTTTCCTAATATCCAGCCGATACCTTTCTGCATGTAATTCAAACCCGTTGCTTCGGGTCCGATCCTCTGCTGCCAACTGGAACAGCTCCTTGCCCTCCTCCAAATGACAGCCTTTCAAATATTTAAAGAGAGCAATCATGTCCCCCCTCGATCTCCTCTTCTCCAGACTAAACATTCCCGAGGCCCTTAGCCTTTCCTCGTCGGGCTCAGTCTCCAGACCCCTGATCATCCTCATCGCTCTCTTCTGCACCCTCTCGATTTTGTCCAAATCCTTTTTGAAGTGAGGCATCCAGAACTGCACACGGTACTCCAGGCATGACCTGACCAAGGCAGTATACAGAAGAGGGGCTACAACCTCCTGCAATCTCAATGCTACGGCCCTTTTAATACAACCCAAGACTGGATGGACCAAGCGAGATCCCCTGGAGAAGGAAATGGCAACCCACTCCAGTATCTTTGCCAAGAAAACCCCATGGACAGTGACAAAAGGCTAAAAGATATGACGCCGGAAGATGAGCCCCTCAGGTCGGAAGGTGTCCAATATGCTACTGGGGAAGAGCAGAGGGCAAGTACGAGTAACCCCAGAAAGAGTGAAGCGGCTGGGCCAAAGCCAAAAGGACGCTCAGTTGTGGATGTGTCTGACGGTGAAAGGAAAGTCCGATGCTGCAAAGAACAATACTGCATAGGAACCTGGAATGTAAGATCTATGAATCAAGGTAAGCTTGACGTTGTCAAAAATGAGATGGCAAGAATGAACATCGACATCTTGGGAATCAGTGAACTAAAGTGGACAGGAATGTGCGAATTTAACTCAGAATACCATTATATCTACTACTGTGGCCAGGAATCCCGTAGAAAAAATGGTGTGGCCTTTATAGTCAACAAGAGAGTGAGAAAGGCAGTATTGGGATACAATCTCAAAAATGACAGAATGATCTCGGTCCGAATCCAAGGCAAACCATTCAATATCACAGTAATCCAAGTCTATGCCCCAACTACTGCTGCAGAAGAGGCTGAAGTGGACCAGTTCTATGAAGACCTACAACAGCTCATAGAACTAACACCAAAAAATGATGTCCTAATCATCATAGGGGACTGGAATGCTAAAGTAGGAAATCAAAAGGTAACTGGAATAACAGACAAGTTTGGCCTTGGAGAACAAAATGAAGCAGGGCAAAGGCTAACAGAGTTTTGTCAAGAGAACACGCTGGTCATAGCGAACACCCTTTTCCAACAACCTAAGAGGCGTCTCTACACATGGACATCACCAGATGGGCAACACCGAAATCAGATTGACTATATAATTTGCAGTCAAAGATGGAGAAGCTCTATCCAGTCAGTAAAAACAAGACCTGGAGCAGACTGTGGCTCAGATCATGAGCTACTCATTGCAAAATTCAGACTTAAATTGAAGAAAGTTGGGAAAAACACAAGGCCATTCAGATTTGACCTAGATCGCATCCCCAATGAATATACAGTAGAGGTGAAGAATAGGTTTAAGGGACTAGATTTGATAGACAGAGTGCCTGAAGAACTATGGACAGAGGTCCGTGACATTGTAAAGGAGGCAGCAATCACCGCCATCCCAAAGAAAAAGAAATGCAAGAAAGCAAAGTGGCTGTCTGATGAGGCTTTGCACATAGCAGAGGAAAGAAGGAAAACTAAAGGCAACGGTGAAAAGGAAAGATTTGCCCAACTGAATGCAGATTTCCAGAGAACAGCAAGGAGAGATAAGGAGGCTTTCCTGAATGAACAATGCAAAGTAATAGAGGAAAACAATAGATTGGGAAGGACTAGAGATCTGTTCAAGAAAATTGGAGAAATCAAGGGAACGTTCCATGCAAAGCTGGCCATGATAAAGGACAAAAACGGTAGGGACCTAACAGAAGCAGAAGAGATTAGGAAAAGATTGCTGGGGAAAAGATCAATAACCTCAGATATGCAGACGATACCACTCTGATGGCAGAAAGTGAAGAGGACCTAAAGAGCCTCTTGTTCAGGGTGAAAGAGGAGAGCGCAAAAGTGGGCTTGAAGCTCAACATCAAAAAAACTAAGATCATGGCATCTGGCCCCATCACTCCTTGGCAAATAGAAGGGGAAGTCGTAGAAGTAGTGACAGACTTCACATTCCTAGGATCCCAGATCACTGCAGATGGTGACTGCAGCCTGAAATTAAAAGACGCCTGCTCCTTGGGAGGAAAGCAATGGCAAACCTAAACAGCATGATAAAAAGCAGAGACATCACCTTGCCAACAAAAGTCCGCATGGTCAAAGCAATGGTATTCCCCGTAGTAATGTATGGCTGTGAGAGTTGGACTATAAGGAAGGCCGAGCGCCGAAGAATAGATTCTTTTGAACTATGGTGCTGGAGAAGACTCTTGAGAGTCCCTTGGACTGCAAGGGAGATCAAATCAGTCAATCCTAAAAGAAATCAACCCTGATTGTTCCCTGGAAGGCCAGATCCTGAAGCTGAAGCTCAAATACTTTGGCCACCAAATGAGAAGGGAGCGTTCACTGGAGAAGACCCTGATGCTGGGAAAGATTGAAGGTCAAAGAAGAAGGGGACGGCAAAGGATGAGATGGTTAGACAGTGTCATCGATGCAACGAACATGAAATTGAGCAAACTTCAGCGGACAGCGGAAGACAGGAGGGCCTGGCGTGATCTGGTCCATGGGGTCGCAAAGAGTCGGACTCGACTGTGCGACTGAACAACAACAACAACAAAGACTGGATTCGCCTTCTTTGCCGCCGCATCACACTGACTGCTCATATTTATTTTACATTCCACTCTGTTTGGTTTCAGTCGAAGATCAGAGTGGGAAATTCCTGGAGATTTTGGGGTTGGAGCCTGAGAAGGATGGGGTT
>JAPDNY010002045.1:0-11156 GCA_029375565.1 Gekko gecko | reverse complement strand
AAACTATCTAGTTGTGGCCTAGCAAAGGACAATATTCTGAGGCTTGGTAAAAGTGAATCTCTATTAATGTATAAAAGGCTTAGATTAGTTTAGCCCAGTTATATGACCCACCTTCAACCATCCCAGGCTACATTCAATGCCTAACAGTTCCTTTCTACTGCAAAACATTTATGCATGCACATCTGAACACTGCCCCTTCAGCAGTCCTTGTAATTTGCTTTATTAAGAACATAAGAGAAGCCAATGTTGAATCAGGCCAATGGCCCATCTAGTCCAACACTCTGTCACACAGTGGCCAAAATACCAAGTGTCATCAGGAGGTCCAGCAGTGGGGCTGGGACACTAGAAGCCCTCCCACTGCTGCCCCCCCCAGCACCAAGAATAGAGTGCATCACCTGCCCCAGATTGAGAGTTCCTATCTATACTTTGTGGATAATAGCCACTGATGGCCTTCTGCTCCATATGTTTATCTAATTCCCTCTTGAAACTGTCCATGCTTATAGCTTCCACCACCTCCTGTGGCAGTGAATTCCATGTATTAATCACTCTTTGGGTGCGTTTAGACAGCGTGCTGGAGCGGTTTAAACTGCTCCGGCACGATGCGTTTTTTTTTTAAACTGGAGAATCGCGCTCAGACTCACCTCCTCCTTCCGAGCGCCCCACCGTCCTCCTGCAGGTGGGAGGGGTTTCCCCCTCTCCTTTGAGCATGCGCACAGGCAGCCCTCTCCCGAACAGGAAGTTTGGCCGGTGCGAAGAAGAGCGAGCTCAACAGGTCCCTTTAAAGTTTAAAGGAAGAGTCCTTTTAAAAATGGCCTCCCCGAGATCCCGGACTCCTCTAAATGCCTAAACTAGGCACCAGTAAACCTTTTCTTTTTTTAACCTAAGTGTGGAGCTCCGCTCAAGCGCACACCGGTAAGGGGAAAAAAAAAATGGAGGACTAAAACCGGAAGCTGGAGGCAGCTTCCCAGAGGGGGGGGGTTGAAGCACCCGGAAGTGGCTGGATGGAGCGATCAGACAGGGAAAAGTGCGGCTTGAAACGGAGAATCATGGAAAACACCGCTTGGGTAAGTGGTGCCAAAATACTCCGTTTCAAAGGGGGTTTGCTCCAGAAAGCGACGGCTGGGGACGGTGGGCAGATGTTGGGCGTGTGAACGCGCAGGGAAAAGCCGTTTCTGAGCCGTGCTGAAAACGGCTCAAACGGCGCGTCTGAACGCACCCTTTGGGTGAAGAAGTACTTCCTTTTATCTGTTCTATCCTGACTGCTCAGCAATTTCATGGAGTGCCCACGAGTTCTTGCATTGTGACAAAAGTAGAAAAGTACTTTTTTCTCAACCTGCTCAGTCCCATGCATAATCTTATAAACCTCGATCATGTCACCCCTCAGCCGTAATTTCTCCAATTAGGACAGACTTTGCCAATGTTATTTGAAAAAGGTTGACTCCCTGCCCCATATGATATTTGAATGCCCTCATTATAACTTTTATTGTAATTTATGAATTGCCTCTATTTTAACCAAATTGCCTTCCTCCCACTGTATTAAAAAATAACACAGTCCCTTATTTGTTGATGGATAGAGACCCAAGGATTACTCTGGCAGTGGCCAAGTATCTCTCCACAATATTTTCCTTAAAGAAGTACAGTCTCCTTATCCACTGCTCAAGATCATTGGAACAAAGAAGTTTGAAAGAAGGGAAGGGAAGGGAAGGCTTTTCAGTCTCATAACCAGGCCTAAAACCAAATTGGAATGGATCTCACCAATTCCTTTCATTCAGGAATCTCTGACATTGGCCAGCCAACTTTCATTCAATCACCTTGCTCAAGAATTGTACACTTGAGACTGGATGATACTTATTCAACTCTTTTGGGTTCGAAACAGCTTTTTAAAGGAATGGATTTACTACCCCCTGGATCCAGTCCACCAGCCCCCCCCCGCAAATAAGCAGCCAGGAGGGGCAAGGGTCATACAAACAGGTGGTAAGTCTCAGACATCCCCGAATCCTGTCCACACCTCAGACTGCACAAGCTGAAAGGTAGCCTATACAACTGAAAAAACTGGCACCCTGGGAACATCCAATCCTGTTGCTATTAATGTAGAGTCCAAGTTGAAATGGATGTGGAAGATTTTTGCACCAAGTGCTTAGCAAAATTATTGCAATGAGCTGCAGAGCAGTCCACTTCTTCCCACTGGCCAGAACCCAATAGGCCCCTGACCACCAAGAAGAGTCCCCCCTTGGGAAGAGGTCTGTTTTTGGATCAGTTTTGGAATGTGGGAGGGCGCACTACATATATGTATTGCAATGGCAGATACAATGGAGGTGGGAAAGTATTGCTTCCTTGCCACCCTCACTGCCATGAAGTAGGCTCTCAAATGATCTTTAGCCCATAGCTTGTCAGATTCCTCCAAGTCTTTCTCCACCATCACTCTAGCTGTCATGGGTCAGCCAGGACTCAGCAATAGTGAGGTCTCCTCAGAGGAGGAGGTGTCCTGTGTAGCCAGCCTAGAGTTGATAGAAGACAACCCACAGGAAAACGAGCTTCAGGCATGCCAGAACTTACAGGCAACAGCTGGTGCAGAACCACCTCCACCCTCCAGCCCCATTTCAGTTGGCCATTCCCAGCCCACTGGGATTACATGCCCCTTTGGAATACCACAGACAAAGGCTGAGACCTGAGTAACAGTTTAGATGACAAACTGCCTGCCTCCTGGCTCGACGCCAGCTGCTTGCTGATAATGAAGACGAGTCTTTGTGGGACTGTTCCTGAGCAGCTGGCTGTAGGCATGACACTTGGGCATATGGCTATAAAGTTTCCTGAGATAGGCTTTTTGCGTGTGGATGCAACATGTACAATAGACACTGAACTGCCGACACTGTCTGATTGATTTCTGGAAATCTGACCTCAGACCAAACAACACTGCTTTGATTGAATTATAACCTGACATTGAACTGCACGACACTGGACTTCAGACACCTCCTCTGGCTTTGTTAGTTTGAGAAGCAGAATGAGATGCTGTAACCTGACACTCAAAGTTTGCAAGTCAGTACACTAACTATCCCCCTGTCTTTTCATATTCTGCAGCCCTTCAGTATACCAAGGTGCTGCTCGGGCTCTTTGACCTGAGAAAGGCACCTAGGTGCAATCATGTCAATTGTCCAAGTAATTTTTCTGTTCCAGAGATCAACCAGGACATCAACGGGCATGCCAACCATATCAGCAGGAAAATCCCCCAATGTTGTTTGAAAACCTGTTGGATCTATCAGGATACCATTGGGTAGTTTCACCTTTAGGTAGGTTTTTTCATCCTGCGAGTTTATTATCCAAGGAATCATATTATCCAAGGAATCATATTTTAGCACTATGGAGACATACAGTCCTTCATGACAACCTGAAGAACCATCCTGACAACCTGGAGAATATTTACATCACCACACAGAGAGATATTAATGGGACAGAAAAATACCTGAAGATAAAAGAATGTTAAAAATTAACTTTAGACTTTGTTTTCAAATTCATGACAGTTGTCTAATATCTTGGGGTCCTAACATAATTTCTTCTTGTTTAAAATATTTAAAAAGTGCAAAGGAACCATACTGGTATGAGTTACTCAGTAAGCAGAGATGAATCTATGCAAAAGAGGCATTCTGCCTCATATCAGAGCATATTTCAAGCACTTTTTTTTCTTTGGTACTATGTAAAACAATGGCCTTTAAGACCACAAACAGACAAACAAACAAAAAACCTGATAGGACATTTTTTTTACCACAAGATACACAGGGAATTTGGTTAGGGGGTAGAAATATATCCTGATATAGTATGTGTAAGCCCCCCCCCCCGGCATTATTAGAAGGTATGGGTGAAAGAATTGGCTATAGAATATAACATTTAAAATGAGTGTTTTTGTATGTAATTTTGGATCTTTACAATACCTTGGAAAATATATAAGATGTTTTAGTAATAACTTTAGTGATGAAATAATATATTTCTCTTTTTAGGCCTGCCAAGCTAGAGGAAAGCAAAAGGTGAGGTAAAAAAATAAAACAGTGTCAGACAAAACCCATTTTGGCATAGATGAAGCAAACAGAGCATTTCAAGTCTGCAAATAAAATCTGAGAATTTATTGTGTCTGACAAATAATGTGATGCTTATTTTGAAACATACTGATTCTTACAGTTTGCCCATTTTAACATTTCCTGACATGATTAATGGTGCTGTTCAAATTTACGAAGTATATTTGAATACTAAGTTTCCTTTAGAAAAAAAAATCTGGATTTGAAATTCCCACCATATGAGTATGTGAAATTTGTTCAACAGTCCATGTTTCGTTAGAAGGAAGTCCCTCTTTGTTCAACTGGGCTCACTCTCACACAAGTAGGATTGTCTCAGTGATTGGTAGTACAAGACTGGTGGCTGCATACACTTTCTCTAAGTGTCCAGCCTGCCAAAAGTCTATCCACAAATTTATGTCTATTAATATCCATGTTCAGTGTTTTCCTTCCAATAACTTGGATCCATGACATGTTGTTTTCAGTACCAATAGTCCCAAGCTATTAGTTCCAAGTTAGCATTAGGGATGCATTTGAAATTCTCCTCATTCTAAATTCTCTCTATATTTTGAAGTGTTCACATTTGAATCCATGCATTAGAATTGTGTGTTTGTTTTGAAACTTATAACAAAAGAATTATCAAGCAAGACAGGTCTTGGCCCTATCTTCAGGCACAAGAGAGGACACAACTAGGGATGGGCATGAACCTCATCACAAACCCAATTTCATCATGACCATTGCTCGATTCATGGTTTGTGAGCCTCAGTTTGTGAAATCATATCTCCCACGAACCACCCACAAACCTCCGTTGTTTTCACAGAGGTTCCTGATGGTGGTTCCTGAGCCAGACATGCTGGCACCAATGAATTAATTGTCAAAGCAACAGTGGGGGGAACGCACTGACTTCTGCAGCCTTCTGAGCCCTGGAAACACCAATAATGGCCCTCCAAAGCTAGATAGGCAGCTTTTGCTGATAACAAGAGAGCTCCTTTACTTGGCAGCAGGCAGTTAGGCAGAGAGGGAGTTGGAGGCAGAGAGGGAAGGGAACTGGAAGACAGTCCTCCTTCCAACAGTGGGTTTGGGAGTGTTTAGTGGTAGCATAACAGCACAGAAGAAGCCTCTTAACATTAATGGAATGCTTAGCTGTGTAAAGACCTGATTTCTGAAAATGGTAAATAAGTGCATTTCAATTTCTCTGAGGGCACCTGTTTTGAGGGCACTTTCCTGGGGGCACTTGCTTTGGGGGTACTACTCAGCCTCCCCCACTGCCAATCCTCACCAAACTTGGAGGGCAGGTAGAGGGGCATCCTGGGGAGGACCCTCTATGAGCTTTACATCTCTAGCTTGCAGGGGGTCCATTTGACATTGAACCTGCAGCTATGATTCCCCAGAAAGCATTTTCTGGGAGCACTTGATTTGGGGGGCTGTAACTCAGCCCCCTAAATCCAATCCTCATCAAAATTGGAGGGCTGGTAGAGGAGACATGGAGGAGACTCGGAAACTTGGACCTGGTAGAGGAGACTTGGAGGAGCTGGAGACTCACTGTTTGTTTGGCGTTTCCTGCCCACTGAGGGGCTATTCTACTGCACCACAAACCTCTCTAAATGAGCCAGTTCATTAAATGGGAAGGTTAGTGCAGGTTCATGGTTTGTGGTTTGTGAGACCCCATGAATCACAAAATGGGACAAGCCTCCATTTTCTCAGTTTGTGTCCATTCCTGGGCAGGACTGAGAAACTAGGCTTCCCTAACCATGGCTGTCAACTAGGGTTGCCAACAGGCCTGGAGAAAAAATGCCCTATCCCTTTAATAAAAGATTAATGTGTGAGACAGTTGAAGCTTTTCATGGCATGGAGGTAAATAACGTCACTGGTGGTAACTAATATACCATTAAATCTCTATTAAAGTGACAAGATTCCCCCCCCAGGCAGTTGGCAATCCTAGCTATGACATGCTCTGTTTTCTTCAAATAGAAAAATTGTAGGCAAAAGTGTTTACCATTATCTTGGAGGGGAGTGAAAAACACTTTATCCTCTGGAAGCAGGGGACTTCATTAATTTCATTAGTTTGTGTAGTGCCTCACTATCTGGAGAGGGAGTTTAATGTCTCTTCCTTGGAATCTGAATTCTGCTTAAAGTGACAGTTTAGTGACCATAGTCAGTAAAATCTTACAACAGGAGAGAAATGTTCTGGTAGGTTTTCCTTTCTAGTGTTTCCTCCAAACATATTGCGCTCTTGCTTAGGAAAGGGTGCTGAATCTGTATGGACACGCCTCCCCAATGTTCTTTTACTGAGTTTGTGTGTTTTTCCTCTTTAGAAGAAAGTCTAAGCAAATCTACTTAGAAGTAAGTCTTGTTGTATTCAATGAGCCTGTTACCAGGAGGGCAGTTACTTTGAAAGACTGCAGCCTTTGAAACAGAACGTTTTCAGGTTCCTTCTGGCACTTTGCTTATACTCTCTCTCTTTGTGTTCACGAGTTATTTAAAACATAGCTGTGTCTGTCAGTGTTTGAGAGACTGCCTGATTTCAGTGTTTGTCTGTCAGTGATGTGTGCTTGCATTATACAGGAAGCTGTGTCTGCTTCTGAGATTTCTAGATGTCACCTCTGCCCTCTCTGTCTTGTTGCCCAGTCTTCTTGGGAGTGTCAATTGCCAGCTATGACCATGCTGTGTACTGCTGCCTATTCCCCCAGAGATGCAAGCAAAACATCCTTTTCTGTGTCTCCTTGATAACTCTGTGAAGCTGTTTGGGACTGCTAGATGTATCAAATGATTCTCTATGCTAAGGGCATCTCCCCCCCCCCCCAGTAGTAGGCCACATGATGATTTACAAGGCTCTATATCATGAGTCTATCCCCAATCTTAGCCACTCAATAACAATGATGTGGCAACATCATCACTGAACACCTGGGCTGAGAGGGTCCATGGTTGGTATGTGACTCAGAGGGGTGATTTAAGTGTGTCGGAGACTTTCTTTTTACCTATTTTCTTTTTGTTAGTAATTCCTCATATTGCCCCAGTAATTGTAATGCAATTAAACTTGGACAGCTCAAAGGGTTGTTGTTTTTTGTTAATCTTGGGAGGGCTGCACCCTGGGGGCAAGCAGGCTATATTTTACCCATGGGCTGTAGGTTGGATGCCTGTGCTCTATATCCTTACAGTAATACTGGGGTTGTCAAATGCATCCCTGTACTATAACTCTGACTGAATTCCTTAGGACCCCAAGGCTAACCTCTGTGCACTAAATAGCTCCACAATTTCTCGTGGCACCAAATATATTCCTGTGCCCACTTCATAGTGTTGTCTTCCTTATCAGGGACCACCTGCCTGATGGTCAACTTTGCCTCTGTATGCCAACCAGGGTACCAAATGCACATCACTCTCCACTGTAGAAGTCCATTTGCCTTCTAAGGAAGTCAAATACCTCCCTCTGCCTGCTCTGCAAAATGAGAATTTTTAATTGCCTGTGACCCTGGAAGCCATTCTCCCATGTCTTTGATTTTTCTGCAAAGGGTTCTCTTTTGTGAGTAATGCACTCCCTGAACCTTTCATCAAAACTGGATGCAAAATGAAACTGTTCATTCGCAAATGTATTTCCATTCAAACCAATGAAAATGAAAATGAATGACTGCAATAATGAATGAAATGAAAACAAATGATATTTTTGAAATGGAAAAAAAAATTGCTTACTGATCCATAGCCCCACTTTCATTTGATAGTAAGGTACAAAGTACCAAACCTATTTAATGCACTGAAGCTTTCAGAGGGCAGTCTTAAGAAGGTCTGCTTAGAAGCATATCTCATTTAACTCAATGGGACTTATACCCAGGAAAGTGTCCTTAGGAGTGCTGACTTAGTTTCTTATGTTTGATCTTTCCTTGTCCGCCTACTTTCATTACCAGTGCACACATGCACATTAATTTAAACTACAAAAAGAAAAAAAAAACCTTGAATCTCTGGTTTCTGTATGGTTGTATCAAGATTCTGTATATATAAGATTGATTCTCAAGACACCATGTGGGTAAAAATAAACAAAAAAGATGCAATCATACATCAAGATTTCTTTTTGGTAATGTTTTATTACAGCATATATCTGAGCTGATTGACAATACAAAGCAGGGAAAATGCAAGTGAAGAAACTACAATTCCTGGTAAACTGTGCATAACTAATTTTGGCTATTCCCATAACTAATTTTGGCTGTTCCTGTATCTAAGCCCAAATTCAGGAGGAGTGGAGCCAAGAACAGAGCAGGCTTCCCAAGAACTTACTGTAATTCAGCGGGGGATAGATACTTCTTGGCAGGACCATTCCCAGGGGGTGGGGGGAACAGATGCGGCGCACGATGCCATCACCAGGAAGTGACGCTGGGCAACGCTCTGGCAATGGGGCTGGAAACTCGATGGTACCATGGAGTTTCCAGCCCCATTGCCAGAGCATCACCCGGCGTCACTTCCTGGTGATGGCATCATGTGGCATAGGTGTTCCACGGAGGAATTTTCTGGCCGGGGACTGTGTCCCCCCTGCCGAATTACAGTAAGTTCTTGGCAACCCTAGGACAGAGTGAGTCTGACAAAGCAATCAAGCTAGGAAACAAAGACAATCCAATCCACATTAATTGAACTCAGATCCCATTGATTTTGGTGAGTCTTGAGTACAATTAACTTTCTCTCCATTGAGGGCCATAGCCTACATAGAAAACAACCCATATATTCATCAAATGATAACTTTGTAGATTACAAATATATTCCATATTTGTTGTATGAATGCAAAGACAACTTATCAGAGGCAATGTGCATCTTGCTTATGCATTATATTTGTATTCCACTTCTCTTCCAAAGAGCCTAATGGCTTACATATGGTTTTCATTCAATGTACTGTTCTGTTTAGCTTCAGCAAGAGAATTATCATGTCAGTTTCCTGTAGACCATTCTCTATTACATTAACCCATGGAAGCCTTTTAAGTGACGATAATTAGCCTAGAGACGGCTCAAACTCCATAAAAAGACTTTCTTGGGCAGCAGCAGAAACTATTTCTACACTCTGAGAATTAAAGCCATGAGAAGTTAGTACCACACAAAGGAAGCCTGGAGCCACTTTCTTTCAGTAATCACAAGAGAAACAGAAGAGCAAATCTGCTGAGAATTCCTGAGGGGTAAAAGGGTAACATGAAAATATTTTACAGCCATATAATAGCAAAAAGCAGGAAAGTGGGTTTGGCTGAAATGATGTCAAAAGTACTGGGTCCAAATTAATGCTATTGCCTTTTCTGGGGAAGTAGAAAGAGAAATTGAAAAGCCACTGGCAGAAATGTCTGATCGCTTAGCAAGAGAAATGTACTAGATATATACTTCCCATTTATAGCAGAAGCAGAGGAATATAATTATACCAGGATAGGATTACCAGGTTGTTGTTTTTTTACTGACCCTGCTCCTCTAGCCTAAACTGCATTCTGGTGGATGACAGATCAAGGTTCAAATCCCCACTTTTCCAAGTAGCCTAGCCTGCTCAAAAGAGTTGTTGACCATAAAATGGGGAAGAGAGTTATATATGCTGTCCCAGGTTCCTTGGAGAAATGGTGGGGGAAATATAATAAATAAATAGATGCTGAAATAAATGGGCAAGGCTTGCCCTGTTATTGTTCACTTTATCTAAATGTCAGGAAAAGTTTTTTTCCCCTTGTTAGATCAACTTCTGTGTGGCCGGCAAGCTGTTAAAGGCACAGCTGCAAGCCATTAAAACAAGCTGGTGATCCTACATAAATCTGGATCTCTACATACAGGGATTCTGGGTATGGAAAAGGATGTGAAACTAATTGTTCCATTTCACACTTGTATATAACTATCACACCAAATGCCTCTACGTATTTATTAAGGACATGCCTTGATATAGACACTCTCAGAGAATGTGTTGCAAGTTTCCCCAGAAATATTACTCCAGTTTTCATTTGTGAATATTTGATTTAATTTGATTAGCATTTAGGAAAAACTAAAACATAAATTCAGGTAGGGGAAGAAAAAGCCTAACAAGAGCAGTCTAAAACAGATTAACTGACAACCTGAGAGCACGACTGTATGATTACTAGCAATTCAACACAGAACACAGGAGACAGGAAATTTTAAGGAAAAAAATATAGAAATATTAACAGAATCATGTGAGTTTTCATGTTAGGATGAGTTGCTGCAGCAGATAACTATAGGAACTCTAAGCAGAAATAATAATAATAATAATAATAATAATAATAATAATAATAATAATAATAATAATAATAATAATAATAATAATAATAATAATAATAATAATAAAATGGCATAGTGTAAAGAATAGCCAGGAAAAGAAGTAGAAGAAGGCAACAATCATACGCACAATTAGACCCGACATAGGTGCGAATGCTGGGAGGATTTAAAGGGTATGATCAGACAACAACATCTGGGAAGCACCCCACAGCCATCAGCCACCCATTCTGCTCCGCCACAGAAGTGGAGTTAAAAGACACCAGGGGAAATCCGGTAGAAAATGGGTTGCGACAGGCCACCAACGGACTTTCCCCTGTCTGATCTCTCCAGCGCACTCTAATGCCATCAGGATGGTCTGATCGGGCTATCCTGACTCCGTACTGTTGTTTTTCCCCCTTCTCAGTATGCTCATCATCGCAAACTCCATAGGGAGCCCTCAGTGCAGAGATATGATTAATTGATTCTTTGTTTAAGCACATCAGAAACAAATGGCAAAACCCCGACTCACCCGCAGTTGCATCTGGTCATGCAGCTTCCAAGGACTGTGTGATCGCACAACTGTGGGTCAAATTCCTCTGGAGGAAATAGCTTCGCTGCCCCCATTTTTTCTGGCGTGTGTGACCGTGACCAAAGTATTGGTTTTTATATCCAGTTTTTTTCTACCTGAAGGAGTCTCAGCATGGCTCACAATAACCTTCCCTTCCTCTCCCCACAATAGGGACCCTGTGAGGTAGGTCAGGCTGAGAGCTCTGAGAGAACTGTGACTGACCCAAGGTCACCCAGCTGGCTGCATGTGGAGGAGTGGGGAATCAGACCTGGTTCTCCAGATTAGAGTCTGCCACTCTTAACCACTACACCACAGCTGGTTCTCAGAGATCCTAG
>JAPDNY010002044.1:0-11158 GCA_029375565.1 Gekko gecko | reverse complement strand
ATAATGGCGCAAAGGATTGTTCAGCACTGTGAAAACGATGATCCATCGAGGCTCAGGAGCCAGTACACAACATGGTTTACCCAAAGTACCGTATAACATGATGTCATGGATCTGTGCTTCAAAATGTAGAACCCTCCAGGCCGGCAACTAGCCTTTATGTAGCTTCTCTGCTCCTGTGCCTCCCCCGCTGCTTCACCACCCGGCTAGGATGCCTTGGATGGCCGCAGCTCCATTTCTGTGTCCAGGAGGAGGAGGGAGGAGGACGAGGAGGACGAGGGGGAGGAAGGGCACTCTTGCAGCTCTTCTTTACTCCGAGTCATCTGGACGGAAGAGCAGAAAGGCAGGCATACCCTCTTGGACTGGACCAGGAAGCATGCCAGAGCTGGCAGAAAGGCTTCCGGGTTGTCCTCCCAAAGTGGGCGGGTGAACCTACCCTTTGTCTGAAGGGACTTCCTCAGAAGGAGCCCTCTTTGCCCTGGGGCAGGGTTGGCCTTTCAAGACCCAGTCTCCTCTTGTGGGGTCCCCTGCAGCCACCTTCTGGGGAAAACAGGGTCCCTTGGGCCCCTTGGCAGATGAGGGGCCTTGGTGTGGAGAAGGAACTGTTTGGCTCCTCTTGCGCTTCCAAAGCCACGGCTCCGACCCCCCCCATTTCCCTGGCAAGGGACGTTACCTGTCCTTGGCAGGAGTGCCGTGATGTCAGCTGGAACCTCTCGGCCCATCCAGAGAGTGTACAGGAGGGCAGAGAGGCTTTGCCGCAGGTTTTCTGCCTGGGGAAACGGGGAAAGGCCCCAGTGATTCCTGTCCTCTTTGGAGTCTCAGCCAGGAGCTGGGATGTTGGCCTCCACCCTCTACGCTTGCTCTCCCCGTCTACTCACCTCCTCCTCCTCCAGAAGTCCATGAGCCTGGCCCAGGAGGGAATATAGGAAGAAGAGGCCTCCTTCCCTCACCCACGGTCTGGCCAGGCTCAAGGCGTCCTCCAGCGCAGCCCCCTGGAAGGAGAGCCTCTGCCCCTGGCTGAGGTGCACCTGGAACACCTGAAACCCACAAGACGCCCTTTCAGTCCTCTCCCGCCCTGCTCAGAGAGAAGCCCTGGCACCTCTTCCCTAGAGAGCCTGGCCCTCCTGCCTTCCCTCCCTCACCCCTTTCCCAAGGGAGGCCCTAGGCAGGGCCTCTCCTCTCCTCTTCATGCTCTCCTTTTCAGGGCCAGGTGCATTGTGGGGAGATGGGATTCCTAAAGGAACAGCCAAAATCCGTGGCATTCCTAAGGCGAGGGAAGAGTCCCACCAGTCTCTCTTCACCGGGCGGCTCTCCTGCTTTCTGTGGAATATGCAAAGGCCCCAAGAGGTGAGGCCTTTCTCAAGGCTGCCCGTCCGGCACCAGGGAGGGTCCTCCTTACCTCAGCCGTGGAGATGAGTTGGAGGTAGCTCTCCCTCCAGGGACGCTCGGGGTCCTCCTCCCAGGGAAGGTTGCACCTCTCTTTGCTGAGGTCTGAGAAGAAGACAGCAGGAGCTCAAGTGGACTTGCCCTGCACAGAGCAGCCATGCTGCTCTCTGGCCTGGGGTGTCTCTTCCCTTGGGACCAGAACCGCCCATCAAACAAGGGTCTCTGAGCCCCCCTCCCCCCAGGCTGACTCGGACACTCCGGAGAGGGACTGCTGTCCATGCTCTGCTGGGCCTCCCTCCACCTCACACCTCGGAGGAGGGCTGGGGCCATCGGGACCAGTGGGGAGAGCATCTGGAAATGCAGCTGAATCAGCTGTGGTTGTCTAGGGATGTCAGCTCTGGGGAAGATGCCTCTGGACAGAAGGAGCTCTGATGGCCATAAAGGGAGGGAGGGGGGCGCACAGGCAGGCCTGACCCCAGAGGTGGTGGACTGGTGGAGTCTAAGAGGAGAGGACTGGCTACAGCGAAGGGATGCTGGACTCCTCCTGCCCAGCTCACTCACCCTGCTGGCAGAGGTCCAACAGCTGGCCGATGTTCTCCCTGACCTTCTCCCAGATGTCCACTTCCAGGTTGACCACGGAGACGGCCAGCTTCGCCACCAGGCTGCTGAAGGAGTCCTCTCCGGTGATCTAGAGGGAAGGAGGCCTCTCTTGCCAATCCACGGGCAGCACCAGAGCTCTGCACTATCTGAATCTTCCCACTCCTGACCCCCCCACCCCAAACCCAAGGGGGTCCTCCTCTTAGTGGAGAGGGGAGAATGTCCCAGGGCCAGACTCTCCAGCATCTGGGAGAAGTCGGAAGGCAGGAAGGCAGGAGACCGCACCACAAAGAGGTAGAGTCCACCAAAAGCATCGCCGTGATCTCAAGCAGCCATGAGAAGCCAAGAGGGAACCGGACCAGCTCCCGGCAACACCCCCAGGGTGGGCTGCTTGCATTGCTCCTGGCTGGAGGCTCTTTGGCCCTGTTCTTTCCCCAGGGGAGAGGCAAGCGGCTCTGATGCTGCCAAATGCAAGACTTCCGGCATGGGGTTCTACAGTGGCCAGTGGAGGAGGAGCCATGTCGGGCGGGGGTGGGTGGATAGGGGCGTTTCTGCTGCCCCTCCTGAGGGGATAATTTCTCCCTGCTAGGTTCCCCTTTGCTCCCAGCCTCCCAGAGGATCAACATCCCCCTCCGACTTCTCCTCTGGACACTTACGTTGAGCAGGGTGAACAAGTAGCCTACCGATGGTTCCTCCCTCAAAAGAGCCAGGAGCCTCCAGCGGAGGCCCTCCTCCCCTTCCTGCCGCAGACTCTGTAAGGAAGAGAGAGCCAGTGTTGGGGGGCTGACTTCCCCTCCCCCGGAATGCCTGGAAGGCCGGCTGCTCCCTCTCCTGCTGGAAGGAGGCCCCTAGATTCAGGACCCAAAGAGGGACACTGTCTCCTTGGCCTCTTCCTGCCACCCCTGAGGAACACCGCTCTCCCCAGAGCTGCACCTCAGACGTCCAGAGGAGACAGGACCGGCAGGCGTGTTTGCGCCACTCTCGACGAGGCAACTGGCATTCAGCGTATCTGGCCGTCACTGTCTTCGTGGCCTGGGCTCCCGTTCAAGACAAGCCCCAGAGCCCAGGCCACCATAGATGTTTGCAGGTCCCCGCTGAGCACCAGCTGGAATTTGCTGGCAGGATGGAAGGGCAAGGATTAGACTCCGTGGTGCAAGGGAGGGGTGAGTCATCCAGCCCTCGGGGTGCACTGACTGAGCCACCCCCACGGGCCCCTCAGGCCTAGAACTGACAAACGGCTCAGCGTGGAGCAGCGTGAGGGTGATTGTTGGGGGGAGGAATAGCGGTGCAGCTGCTGAAGCGGCGTGAGAGCCTCCAGGATGCACCGCTGCCAGTTGGAGGGCGGGGTTTGGCCCTGAGGCGCTCTGGCCATGTCTCCATGGGGTCAGGCAGGCTGCAGCAATGACCTCTGGGAGCCCGCACCTCCTCCCTGGCACCGCTCCCTTGGGCCGCTTCTGCTCATCGTCCCACAACCCCAGCACTGGCTGCTTCACCTGATCCTCCCAGAGCTCCCCCCACCTCAGACTGCTGGGCACGAAGGCTCCCTCAGCCAAAGATATACCTCAGCTCAGTCACGGCCCTCATGGCCTGGAGGAATTTCGGATCTATCCCAAAAAAGGAGTCCAGCATGATTTCCTGGGAGAGACGGACGGAGGGGGGCAAAAGAGAGGCAGTCAGCTCTCCCTGGACTCAGGCAGGGTGGCTGTAGCCCCACGTCCCCTCCTTCCTCCCACTCTTTGGCCTCCCCGAGACCTGCACACAAGTCCTTGGAATGACTCTATGGGCTGCGAGTGGTTTCCCCCCTGCCTTTCACCAAGAGTTTCCAAGGCAATCTAAGCGCAAGATCAGTGAGGTCTTAAGCCTGCCTTCAGCACAACTGAGGAAAAAGCAATAAAACAGCAGGCCGAAGAAACAGCCAAATCCACGCACACACCCATTACCTCCCACCAGTGTTCCCTCTAAGCTGAGTTAGTGTGAGCTAGCTCACAGTTTGTTAGCCTCCGGCGCACACATTTTTGTCTTAGCTCAGGAAGGATGGGCTCCAGAGCAAACTGATTTATGCAGCAGCCAAATCACCTGCTCACAACTTTAATGCCAGTAGCTCACAAAGTAGAAGTTTTGCTCAAAGGACTCCATAGCTTAGAGGGAACATTGCCTCCCACCCGCCCCCATCCCAGGGGCCATGTCACTCACCTCGATCTTCCCCCCGACAGCCTCCTTCGGGAAGGGCAGAGTGGTCTTCCCTCCCCTCTCCTGGGCCCTGCAGACTTGAATGATGGCGCTCAAGACATGCCTGTAGTGTTTCCTGCCCTGGAAGTGGCAAGAGTGAGGCTGTGAGCCTGGCCAGGAGAGCCCTGGAGTCCCTGCTGGCTGCCCAGGAGGAGAGGAGCGGCCGTCCCGACCAAGCTGGCAGTCAGTCTTGCTGGAAGTAGGAGCCCGGCCCAGTCAGGATTGCTTGGGGGCCCATCACACCCAGCCTGCCCTGGTGGCTTCTGGGCAGTGCCTCGAGAGGCCGCTCAGAGCTCACAGCATCCTTGGAGAGAAGACGGAGGCAGACTGGAGGCCGACATCCCCCCAAGAGGGGCTCGTGGACCAGCAACGAGGCTTTCGTCACCCGGGGGACTGGGATGACATGGAACCCGTTCCCTGTTCTGGAACCACCCGTCTGGGGCGGCTGCCAGCCAGTGCGGGATCTGTGTGGCAGGCCTCCCAAACTCCCTTTCTTTGGGACACGCACCAGCCTGCTACTCCAGCCAGAGAAATCAGAGAGGGAGCGGAACTGAAAGGGTCTTCTGAGAAGAAGAAATCTAGAGTCCTGAGGCAACTTTAAGACCAACAAAGGTTTATTCAAGGTATGAGCTTTCGTGTGCAAGGCAAATTTTTTCCAATGCCTAGCACACGAAAGCTCATAGCTGAACCAAGCCTTTGTTGGTCTTAAAGGTGCTGCTGGACTCTAAATTTGTTCTGCTTCAGACCCACACGACTGACTACCTGGATCTCTCTGAGAAGCTTTGGGGCCATCCTGCTGAGAGAATGGTCAGTGCCCTGGGCTCTGGAGGAGGCCCCTGTACTTTACGATGGGGTTTACCTTATACTGGCCACTGAGGACGCCAGCAATGAATCCATCCGCGTCCTTTGAGGGGGGGCCTCCTGTCGGCCGCTGCAGCTGGGGAGAGAGGACCTGGTGAATACCCAGAGAGGTGCCTGTTTCCTTCCATCTTCCAGAGGGGCTTTCCATCCTCCAAAGCACTCCTCGTGCAGAGAGCCGCGAGAAGCCTGAGTCCTCCCAGGGGGGCAACACCATTCTCAGGAATGCTGTCGCTTCTTCCACCTCCCCTCTCCGCTCGCCATTCCACGGGAGCCTGGAGTCTCTCCTCACCTGCCAGCTGTTGTTGGGGCTCTTTCAAGGCCAATGGGGACTACAAGAGAACATTGGAGACTACAAGAGAGCAGAGAGAAAGGGATGAGTGGGCCTCGCAGCACCCCGTGTCCCCAATCCCCCCCCTGCTAAAAGAGAAGTGCTTGCAGGGAGCTTGGCTCTGGGGTGAGAGCCGAGATCCTCCGTCTCCCAGATCATAACCCGGCCTTTACGGGATCCCCATTCCCAGGAGGGATCACGCAGCTCTTGCTGACCTAAAGCCATCCAGGAGGGGTTTGGAGTTAAGACTGCCAAGGGCCTCCTACAGAAGAGGATTTAGGAAGAAAGGCCACGCAAATGTTTCGGAGGTGGTCTGGGTGGCCAGGTGACTTCAGGGCATTGGAGAGTCTGGAGGGAATCTTCTCTCCTCAGGTGAGAAGTGTCCTCTGTCCCATGGGCGCCAGGTTTGGGGGCTCCTCCTCTTGCAATGGAGGGTGGAGGGGAAGGAGAAGGAATGACACACCCTTTCCCACCTCCGACCCATGCAAAGCTGAGCATTCGGCCAACTGCATTGCTTGGAGCATGGAAACCCATCCTGAACATCACTTGTGGGATCACATGGCTGGGGGGGAGCGAAATAGCGAGGGGAACAGAATGCAGAATGCAGATGCCCTTCTTACATTTTCTGGTGGCTGGCTGCCATCCGGGAATATCAGGGACACGGCGGGGACATATACAAGATAAATATATACAAGTAAATAACAAAGAACAGAAATATATACAAGTAAATTACAAATAACAGATAAATATAAATGAATAAATAATTGGAGTAAATACAGTGAATAAAAGAGATGAAATATAAATGAATATAAATATACATGAATAAACATAAATGGATAAATAATTGGAGTAAATATGATAACAGGGAAACAAACAGAGAAATAAAGCAAGAGTTGTGGGTTTGTTCATGAGATAAAGCTCCACACCACCGCTGCAGACAACTTTCAAACCCACAAAGCCCCCCAGGAGAGCCGGGGCCCACAGCATTAGCAGGGCGGTGATGTCGCAGAGGAGGCCTCTGCTTTGGCTCACAATGGCCAAGCTGGTTTTCCCCTTTTCCACCCCCTCCGGTGTTTGATGAATCACTCCCTTTAGTGGCTCTGGGGGCAGGAGAGACCTTGTTCTCCAGCAGGACGTGGGGCCAACCGTAAAAAGGATCCCTGTGGCGTCCTCTATTTAGGGAGGGCTGGTTTCCTCTTTAAAATTATACTTTGTGTTCATAAACAGGGTAGATTCGGCTGCCACCAAGAATTTAAGGATTCCAAGCCTTTTCTCCTTTGCTGCTGGTAATGTGACCCAGAGTCCGGGCTTTTCAGGGATCTATGTGGTCCTGAGAAAGATAGATCTGAATTCTGGGATAATCTTTAACAAAAGATGATTTAGTGAAATAAGAACAAGATATGAGGTTGGTTATTCTGTAACTGTTTGGATAAAGGGCCTTGAAAATACGTCTGTCGAATGAATCACACACCCCGTCCTTTTGACATTCACATCCCATTCTGACAGGAATCTCTCACAGAGGCATAGCCCTTTGCACTATAGCTTCTCTTTCACCACTCTGGAGTCTCACAGACCCTTCTCATAGTTCCTTCACAACTTTAGCTTTTACAGACTTGCATTCTGAACTCTTTACTCTTTAAGTTTTCAACCAGAACGATAATAATCCTCCTCACTGACTGAACATACTAACTGAATAACTCCAACTGACTTTTCTAACTGTCTCTCCTAATTGACACACTGACACACCCACACAGATTCATTTCAAAAACTCCTCCCACACTCTCATCCACCAATCACAGCACATTTGTCTCTCTCGATCAGGTTCGTCTGGTATCCCCACACTTCAATCAAACATTTAAAGGCACACGCACTCATAAAACAGGGAATCATTACAATCCCCACCCGAGATGGATTTCATGTCGTTCACCCAGTGACATGCATTTCAGATGGTTCACAACAGGGCTATTTTTGGGCAGGAACGCACAGGAACAGAGTTCCGGTTGGCTCCCAAGTTGGCCACATCCAGCAAGAACTCATTAGCATAACAGACCCCACCCAACAGCAGAAACTCGTTAGGATTGGCTACATTAGGGGTGTGTGGCCTCACATGCAAAGGAGTTCCTGCTACAAAAAAAGCCCTGGGTTTTGACAGCAAACAAGGTCAACAGAATAAGAAGCAAAAGGTGGGTGTGGCTGGATGACCACACTTCTGGTAACATGGGGGTGTGGCCTAATATGCTAATGACCTGTGCTGTCAGTGTTGTGGCCTAATATGCTAATGCGTTTCTGCTGTTGAGTGTGGCCTGTTATGCTAATGAGTTCCTGTTGGGCTTTTTCTAGAAAAAAGCCCCGGTTCACAACATTTCACACCAGGGTCATGGGTACACATAGCTGAGATTTTCTTCAGGGGCCAAGCGGCAGGGTGTGTCTGTGTGGAGGAGGATGCTGGGGGTCTCCTTGTCTCTTGTGGCCTCTCCTGAGATGGCAGACAAACACAAAGGGGTGCTTGTCTTGTCTTTCGGATGGGGCAGGAAGAGGGTCTCTCTCTACCCCTTGAGCCTTGAAGGAGGAGATGAGAGACACCAGGGAAGAAGGCTGGGTGAGAAGGAAAGGGAAAGACCAGTGGGGATGGTGGGAAAGAGAGAGGAGGGATTTGGAGAAATGGCTTTCAGTCCCACAAAAGTCTTGTTAGGAATGCAAAAGGGGCAGGTCTTCCAAGTGCCACAGGACCTGAATTTACTTTTAGAAGCATTAATCTCCAACAAACACTCATTCTCAGTGTTTCCCACCTGTGAAATGGGTATGTCGATTTCTAAAACGCGTTTGACACGTATGCTGGATTCCTGCTGAACCTGCTGGAGGGCGGGGGGGGACGGGACGACTCTGCTATGTTTCTGCAGTCGGGCTCTCCTGTTGGAATCCCACCCTTTCCCTTTTCCCGTGTGAGGGGATGGTGGTGAGCTGCTGGGCATGGGCCTCATTCCACCCCTCCTTGTATGGCTCAGTGGCAGGGGTTGGCGAGGCAAGGGAAGAAGCGCCCCCCTCCCCCAAGGAGCAGAGCCTTTTCTCTTGGCTCCACCCCTTCCAGTCAGTGGGGTGAGGTTTTCCTTTGCTCCAAAGCACGTCTGCAGCTGCCCCGTGGGAATCGGGACAGGCATGGCCAAGCAATCCCCATTTTTTAGTGATGTCTTCCTACCCCGGAGGTGATGGTCTACAGTAAAGTGCAGCATGAAATGACCGTGTCGGATCTTTTTATCATATGTGGTGGTTAGGTGATAAAGCAAAAAAAAAAAAATTGGGTTTGGATTCATGAAATTTTGCAAAAAAATGTTAAAATGTTTGTACTCAGTCGTCTTGTCGGTAACAATTATAGCAGCGGAGGTACTGCTCAAGGGGGGCATTGGTCCACTCTGCCTGGCCATCGATCTGCAGGTGATTGGCCGAGGACAGGTGTACCTGAGTGCCCGAACCCGTATGCAGGGCCTGCCAAAACCGGGAGGAAGACTGGGCTCCTTGATCTGAAATTAGGTGGGCCGGTAGTCCTTGTAGCTGGAAGATACATGTTGTAGGTAGAGCTGGGTGGTTTCTGGAGCTGTGGGGAGCTTTCGGCACGGAACAAAGTGGGCCATTTTTGTGAATAGGTCCACGACCACCAGAATGCAGGTATGGCCTTTGGACTGGGGAAGCTCCGTGATATAGTCCAGTGATAATGATTTTCCAAGGGCCTGGGGGCATGGGCAAGGGTTGTAACAGGCTGGAGGGATTGTCTCAGAGGTCCTGGGCCCATCGGCACACTTCACAAGAGCTGATGTACTGAGCAACATCCGAGCGCACATGGGGCCACCAGAACTCCTGTGTTAACAAGTGCACGGTCTTATGCTGCCTGAAGTGCCCAGCAGGTAGGGAGTCATGGGCTAGGTGAAGTACTTTGGCCCATAATGGCCCTGGTGGTACGTAGATGCGCCCATGGTGTAACAGGAGACTGTCTTGCTTGTTGAACTCCCCCGTCTGGTCCCTGTGGAGTGCTTGGAGGTGCTGTTGGGCCCAGGGATCAGTAACCTGGCTGGCATGGAGGTTTTCCGCCAGAGTCGGGTGGGTCAAGGCGGCTGCGAATACGGAAGGTGGAAGAATCGAAGTGTCCAGAACTTCGTCTGTTGAGGCAGGAGTGTGTTCTGGCTTCCGTGAGTGCATCCACTTTCTGGTTCTGCGTGTGTGGGATGTACATGATCTGGAAATCAAACCGGGAGAAGAAGAGGGACCACTGGACCTGTCACTGATTAAGGCGGCAAGTGGTCTGGAGATTTTCCAAATTGCAGTGGTCCATGAGGACCTGGACTGGATGCTGAGCTCCTTCGAGGTGGTGTCTCCAAACCTGGAAGGCAGCCTTGATGGCCAGCAGCTCTCTTTCCCAGATCATGTAGTTCCATTCGGCCGCTGTTAACTGGCGCGAGTAGTAGGCACAAGGCTGCAGGGGCTGGGATGGTGTATCATGCTGGGACAGCACTGCCCCAATAGCTACACTAGAGGTGTCTGCCTCCACCATGCAGGGTAACTGAGAGTCAGGATAGCACAAGAATAGCCCCGTCGCAAAGCATGTCTTCAAGGTAGCGAATGCCTGGTTGGCTCCTGTAGTCCAGTGGAAGGGTTCTTTGGGTTGGAGAAGTTGAGTCAGCGGGGTGATCAAGGAAGCATAGGCCAGAATGAACTGCTTATAGTAATTAGCAAACCCGAGGAAGTGCTGTAGGTCTTTGCGGTTCCGTGGGGTCTGCCAGGTCAGAATAGCTTCGACCTTTTTGGGAGCCATCAGGATGCTTTGCGGGGATACTATTCTTGTTTCAATGAACAAGGCCTGGTGTTTGGCTGACTAACTAAGGACTCTGACAGTTTGTTAAGAATCCTCTTTTAGTCGGGACTGGTCTGAAACCCGCTGCTCCAAAAATGAGTGACGGTGAAGAAGACACTCTCCCGACCGACCAGGATCAAGATCGGCAAGACGACCAACGGGAGGAGAAGAAAACCCCCGTAACGACAGTGCCAGCCACTACCGCGGTCGTCACCACGGAGGGCCCCATCACCTACGTTCCGGTAACCTGGGGTCCGGACTATGACCTGGGGGGACCTTACGGGGATCCCTATGGAGCGGCTTACGGCGGCGTGACAACCCGGCCCAAGCAGCGGAGGGATTGGGTGAAGCCCCTAGCCGAGACGCATGAGACGTGGTTCTACACCCCGCGTGCTTCAGTGAGAGAGAGTCGCTACGAGCGATCGGTACAACGGCTGAGCGCAGCGGAGGGGGTGGAAGACCTGACCAGAGAGACCAGTGGGGAGCTACCCAAGAAACTTGACCGAGTGTAGGTCAAAATCACATTTGTCCAGTTTGGCACAGAGGCCATGGTCCCGTAAGCATTGTAGGACCCGACGCACATGGTTCGCATGCTGGGTGGGAGTGTGTGAATAAATTAGAACGTCATCAAAATAAAGGTCCTGGAAGAGGTCATTCATTAGTCGCTGGAAGACGGCAGGGGCATTGGTCAAGCCAAACGGCATCACCAGGTACCCCTATTGGCTGTAATGAGTCCCAAATGCTGTCTTCCATTTGTCCCCCTGCCGTATACATATCAGGTTGTATGCACCGTGGAGATCTGGTTTGATGTAGATCTAGGCTCCTTTAAGGCGATCCAGGAGTTCAGAGATCAATGGGAGAGGGTACCGGTCTCGGACACTGATTTTGTTGTGTGCCCTGTAGTCATTGCAGAGCTG